>OY720166.1:23449256-24049256 GCA_963082805.1 Hemicrepidius hirtus | reverse complement strand
CTCCAACTTTGGAGCCAATCAATCACCCTATGCGTACTGCGCTAACGGTTTTATTTAAAAAGGAAATTCAAATATTGTAATACAATGTAAAATACGAGGTGTGTTCGTTAAAAACAAGTGTCTTAAATATTCCTTTGAAAAGAATAAAAGTAATAAACTTCAGATTTGTATAATACTGGGAGGACTTACGTTGAAGACATTTCAATAATATCTGAAGGAATTCAAAAACGTTTTTCATTGAACAATCGTTGCATATCAAAAGTGGAGTTTTACCTACAATAAATTAACTTGAGCACGTTGGAAGTTTAGTAATACCTAACAAATGTTTCGCCTTTCTTAGGCATTTCCGAGCAAAAACTTTATAGATTTTATTAATAGTTTTAGGACTCTTTCAAGCTAAATTATGACTATTTTATGACCCGACTGTGAACGAGACTATAGACACCCGTATATGTTTCTTATTTTTACTGTCTCATACCACCACTGGTATATGGTATATGAGAATGAAAATTTTCGAAGTTTTTCGTGGAAATACGTGTTTTGGACTCCCATGAACTCAAAAAATGGATTAGAAAAACTGTCTGTATGTGTGTATGTAACCCTTCTAACGCCGAAACTAGTGTACCTATTTTGATGAAATTTGAAATGACAAAATAAGCTTTTCACAAAAATTCCAAACCGAAAGCGAAAGTAAAAACATGTTTTTTTTTGTAGCATTTTTTCAGAAGCAGCATTTTGGAAATCTGATGAGTAGCGGATATGAAAGAAGACCATAATTCAAGGAAAACAGTTTTTTACCGGATTCTCTAACTTCAAAATGGCGGTTGCTATAAATTTTTAAAAAATTTTAACTTTAATGCCCAAGAACTCAAAAACCAGTTATCTTCAAGATTCAACTACAACTTGTTTGAAAGCCCTTTGGCGGTACTATACCATGAAGAAAAATTAATTTAGAAAATTCAAACACGGCTGGAACGGCGCTCTTCCATAACCCTTGAAATTTTTGAAAAATTATTACAAAAAAACTGGCCACACGATTTTGTTTAAATATTCTACACTTATGCAGTTTGGCACTATTAGATACAATTGATACATTATCCATTTTTAATGAATGCTAGAATCAAGGCAAACTGTATCTATGCGACTTCGCATAGATACAGTCGGCCTTGCTAGAATTTTACTGTGGCGCCCTCTACCGAGGTCAAATATAACAACTCATATCGAAGAAATTGTAAAACAAATCTTATTTATTTGAACAACCCTCGTATGTTAAAAATAGACTTTAGAAGAAATTAGTTTTAAATGTTATTAATATTATTCAAGGTTAAGGACACCTCTATAGTAACAAATATTTATTATTGTAAACATGATAGCTAAAAATTAAATTGCATAAGAAAGGGAGTGGTAATGGTATGTTAATAACTTTAGCTTAACTTTTTTTGAAAGTGGTACAAGTTTTTGACACTTTTGTTATTAAATAACAGTTATTTTAAATATTGTTTTAAATAACTTTAGTTATATTGTTTATAGTTGTATAATACAGGGTGATCAAAAATGATTGAAGGTCACGTGACCGCTAGTCGGTCCAATTACTATCAAAAATGCATTCCGTTTTGTCAAACAGTCTGTTGTTTATCAATACTTACATCTGTTCAGTGTCTTGCGCATTATTTTCCATCTGTCATTTCCATCAGTCATTTAAATTACAATGTCTACACCACTGAAATTACCAAGGTTATTTAAGTACCGACAGCAGCAGTAAGCGGACAACAAAAAATCAGTATGAAGCGGCACGTTCAATCATTTTTGATCACTCTGTATTTAATTATCCTAAAAAATTTGTGCCATGAAGTTTAGTTGTCAATTATTATTGGCGTTAGGGAAACTTTTAATCCGCATTTATAAAGAAGACTTTATATTGCAAAAGCTTTTAGTTTTAAACAATTTTTACAACACATGAGCATGGACTTAATTTAATTTTTAAGAAAATTGTTGTACTTTTTAGTTTTTACAAGGATAACATCTGTGTAAAAGGTTTTTTCTGGGCTAGATTTCCACACATGTTTTTAATAAATATTGTTCTGTTAATGATATTAACTTCAACAATACATATTAGCTTCCAGTTTGTGGCAAACTTTATAATAAAAAAAAACTCAAAAATTTATTTGCATGACGAAATACTTTTTCAACAATCCAATTACGCAGATCTGCTGTTCAACTATAACAACGGCGGTGGCGGCACCAGGCTGTAATAAAGAAATTACAATTCACTGCGTTTCGACGCGTTTCATTTGAGAACGGGATTATAATTGACGGGTAAGGCTTGTTGGCAATTGAATGAATTAGTAATAGAGATCACATTGAACAAAAATATACGATATGTTATCGATGCCAGGCACGTATTTCAATTATTTTGTCTAGGGTGCAGAGCAGCACAAATGTAACCATTCGATATTTGTTACGTGATTCAAATTTGCTATGTGTATTGATTTTTAAAAATGTACAGTTTGGATAAACAAAGAATAATTGAATTTGTGAAATACAATTTTATTATTAATATTAAAAAAGTTTAAAATGTTACTTTAGGTAGGTTTGCTCATCGATATTCTCAAACCTCCAGGCATGGCTCAAAATTTCTAACGAATACTTCGCACCTTTTAGGATTTAACCAGCGGTTGGTCCAGAAAGTAAAACTTTGAAAATTGAAAACAAAATATATCCGAATGTTAGCTCTGTCCATTCCATCTGTCTAAACTCTAAACCAACTTAAATATTATCCGATCGTTACAATCTAATCCCCCTTAAGAAGATTTCAGAATATCTGGAAGAGTACCTACCTGGGGTATTGGAGAAACAGAAACGGTAAAAGAGGAGGAAGAAGTTATGCCGCAGCTGTGAGTGGTCGAAATGGAAAGGGTGGGGACCCATAGCATGGACGTGGGAGTATGTGGAATGTGGTGGGATGGGGATCAGACGGATAGTAAGACAAAATATGCGAATCGCATTTTTTTAACAGGCATATAGGTACTATATTGGTTCAGTTCACCATTAGACACTGGACATTTATCATTATAGAAGTCTTAAGTTTCTATTTTACGTTTAAAATACTCACAAAAATACTACTACACCTTGTACATTATACACCTCTAATTTATAGTCATTCTTGTTTAATATTTAAAATGAAATTAGCAACCAATGAATTCGACTAACAAACTTCCAGTGCATACCTATTCCTCTTACTGAGAAACGTAAAAACTTGGAGAACCTAAAAAATAAACTCTGTACCTACATATGTCAAAATATTTCGAATAAACAATCAATAATATTTAAACATTCATGAAAATAAAAATTATCTTCAACTACGTCCTAGCTGTGTTTTGGACTTCCAAAAATCATTCAAAATTGCTGTTCCTACATATTACAGGCATTCAAATCTCCGAATCTGAATATTATTTCCAATAGTGGTTCGATTATTTAATTAAATGTCATGTTTATGCCATTAATGGATTAATATTAAGTTAGATATTAGAGCAAAAATGTATTCAATGATTTTAATGCTCGATTAGGAGAGAAGTCGAAAAATAGATCGTAACTTCTACATGAAAGAAGATAATAGAAAAGTATATAAACAATTTAGGCACATCTTTAGGCAGGAAACTCTCCCTGAAAGTTTGTAGGTCGAACTCGTATACAGCCTGAACTGTACATTACTTATAAATAAAGGATATTAAAGTGCCTCCTCAAGTTAGCAATAATCTAAATGATCTGAACAGATTTAAATTAATTTAACCTTCTTCACATTTATTATAAAATAGTATGGAAACACTTTAACCATACTCTCACTATCGACAAAAATCCGCTTACAATTATTATCACAAATAACAATCTTCAATAGCGTTTGCAACAAGGAAAGAAGATAAAATATGCACAGTGTATAAATATTTCTGCATACAACATGCGTAATGCATAGAAATTGCTGAAAATACCTACTTTTAAAAATATTATTTAACCCACAACCCACACTGTTTATTTACTTACAGGGTGCTCTTATTTACAACCATTGTACCAATACAAAATAAGTGCAACTTTTAATAACATTTGATTAAATTTATAACCATTTGCATAAATAATGAATATTAACAATTATTAACATGATGATGACAAAAAATATATAAAAATATTTCTGGCCACTTTAAAACCCATAAAAAAATGAAATTGAATAAAAACTTTTGTTTTAAAGCACCAAGAAATGAATGCGAACCAACATGCACATACAAACATGCACTAATACAAAATCTCAAGCTATTTGTAACTAACCATGCAAGTGTGAAAAGCAAATCTAATCTAATTACTTCAGAATGGCAACCATGCTAATTGATGCACAAAAGCAAGTTCTCCCACTTTTTATGTAGATAATTATTTGATTTTTAAAGACTGCTTGCAGGAGTAGATTAATAATAAATTGAGCGACAGGGAAAATCTACAAGTTAAAAATAAAAAAGCAAGCAGTTAAGTGCAAGTAGGTAGATTATTTTTTGTTTCTGTATAATCTAGGAACTTCGTTAATTAATTAATTAAAGTAGGAATAATTAAGGTATAGTACAGGGTATTCCAAGGAAAATTTAAATGATTATTGAGCCATTTTATTAGAAATCAACTTAAAAATTTTTTAAAAATAGGATTGAATGGAATTTATGTGCCAAAAACGTGGAACAGGTCGTAAGGGTCGAACAGCAACCATGGGGTCCGTTCAGGGTGGCCTACACGCCGCATGGCGCTATGTCAAGTAACACAAACCATGATTGTACCGTTAAAACAAAAGCCGAGTCGTAGTAGATTAAATAACGAGCACAGTTAAAAGAGTTCGGGTTGTTCGTCGGGTTCGACGCTACAGTCACGGTTTATGTTAATAGGTCAGACGTTTTGACCTTTTGGTTAGCTAAACAAATTTCGAATCTATAATTTCGCGATAAATAGAATTGTAGTTTGTTTACATGTAATTTTTTTAAAATGGGGAGAGATTGTGGAACACCCTGTTACTAAAATATTTACAGACTTTTGTGTCTTAATCTTTTAAAGTAAATTTAACTTTACTTTTAAAATTATTAGGAGAATGAAAAGCCAACCCTTAATATATTCTACTAAATAAGTTAGCACATTGTAAAAGAAACGAATAAGCAATATAATATACAATTTTATACACTACAAAAATTACTACAACTACATTAGACAAAACAACCAAAAACGCCATGAATAATGTTGAGAATAAACTTAAAAATCTGATTTTAAAACAAAACATAGCACATTGCACGACAGAATATGTTACAAAAAACCCATGAAACGATGGAGGTACAGCAGTTTTTACTGTAAAGTAGCCATCTTTTTATTTAAAAATATTTCAAAAGCTTTTCTCTTTTCGAATTTTTACAAAGTGAATAGTAAAAAAGCACTTAAAAATATATCTTAAATACAAAGACGTCTACCACCATTTTATGATACGATCAATAAAATAAATGAACAGCTATCTACGTTTTCGTATGAATTAATAACATAAAAAAAACTTACCTTTGAAGTGGGGCTCGTGGACGTGGGCGATACAACTCCCCTATCAGATGCATTAGCAGGCCTCTTGGGAACAATTCTTGCAGGAGAACCTGAAAAGAAAAAGAAATATTGGTTTCCATTTGGTTCTTCATCGAGATCAAGTAATACTTGACCCACTATTTTTTTGTATTATAAAGGAATATCATAGCACATTTTTCGATAGATACCAATTTTTTTCTTCCTCTCCTCTCTAAAACTGGACAAATATCTGACACCCATTAGGTGGAATTTCCCAAATAAAAACTGATTTCGAATAAAAATTAAAAACAGCAACAATTCCAAAAAATGGTTGGCTTAGTTTAAAAATTCAAGTACTGTGTTATTATTAGGGAAAAATTATTGGCGCTGTCTATACTAGGACTAAATTAATTTACAAAATTATTATCTTCGTCAACTGCAACACATTCGCGTATAAAAATAAATGAGATCCTTGAGAATTTCCCCTGATTCAATGTATGTATGTTATTGATCATAAATGTTCCAGCTTTGCTCTTTATTATCCTAAATCAACAATCTTCGACAGTATCTAATTCGTTTTCGAAATAACCTTCTTTTATGATCGATCTTTTACCATTTGCTAGATTACGTTTTATCTTTAGCTTGACTGAATTAATCTATGGAAGGTCGTTGAACTGGGAATTACACTTTTCTTCTTGTTTCACTTTTACCCATCCTCCCATAATTTAATTGCATATTGTTTGTTTGTTAACTACTACTACACGTTTTCTAGAAAGAATAAACCAGATAATCAATTTTGCAATTGTTTGTTGCCCGTAAAGAATTTTTAACATTTAAAATATTGCATAAGATGCAAATTTAACTGCCGGAGATTCGCCTTGCCTAGTATTTTCCAATTATTTATCTTCTTCCTTGAGAAGAGTCTCGATTTCAACGAGGATTAATTGCGCATGCAATGTAATGGTGTTGCATGTTTTGTCTATTTGTAAAAGTCAAAGTTTGCCGTAAGAACTTGTTGCGAAAACAATTTTTTGTTGGCTTTTATCAAAATTTGCATCTCTTCATGTAGACACCTTGGATTTATTGTTTGAAGTTGCACATTACATTTTGTTCTTGCCAGAATTACAGGATGAATGTCTATCAAAGGTATGCGGTTCTAAGGATTAAATTGCGTATTACAAAGAAAAAAGAACATAACTTTGAGGAAGCTAGTGTACTGTAGAGTGGCATGACTCTAGTCTAGAGGTGGGCGATATTGAAAAAAATATTGATAATATCAATATCAAAAAAATATCGATATATCGATATTTTCCAAATTCAATATCGGTATTCGATATATCGATATAAATATATCGAAAAAAATCCCAGCGCCAGTTGCAATTAGAGGTGGGCTTATTGAAAAAAATATCAATAATATCGATATCAGAATAGGGGTGGGCGATATTCAAATTTGGATATCGATATTCGATATCGAAATTATATCGATATATATCGATATATCGATATTTATCGATATTAAAATTATATTGATATATCGATATTAAAATTATATCGATAAATATCCATATATATCGATAAATATCGATAAGTATTCGAGTTCAGAAGCTTTTTGCATAATCAGAAATACTAAATCCGGACATTGCATTGCTATCCATTTTAAGAAAAAACGCAAAAATTGATCGTCTGAATTTGAAAGTCGCGCGGAGAAGGAATTGTGAGGATTGATGAATTAATCGATTTCCAAGCTAGCTGATGATATGAAAAGAATGACCTCATGTATTTCTTTAAACTATAGTAGATACATTTTTTTTGAGTTTATAATCAAACATAAAAGTCCGCTCAGAATCACTGACAGTGTTGCAACTAAAAAAAGTACGTGATTTTCATTTCAGACGCTCAATTTTTGTCTTTTTGTAAAACTAAAATTCAAAAGCAGTAGAGCGTCCGGATTCAGATTTCTTTCTCTACTAAGGGCCCATTTTACAATACTGGTATAAACCTGGAACAAACTATTCCTCCGACAATTGTCATGGTTACAATTGTTAGAAAAATTGTAACCATGGTAATTATCTGAGGAATACCTTATTCCAGGTTTATACTAGTATTATAAAATCGGCCCTAAGAACTTTTTAGCAGTTTAGCTGTAAAATAATTGGGGAAGAAAATAAAAGAACTTAAATATTTTTGCATTGAAATTCCTATGGTACGTAAACCAATTCTACACTAGGTATGTACCTTACTGTTATTTCAAAAATAGATAAAATTGTTAAACAGGAGGTACGAGTCAGCCAAAAATGTAGTTCACATATCACATATTTTAACAATGTAATTATTATAAATAATGTGCTCACTGTGTAGGGGTGGGCGATATTCAAATTTGGATATCGATATTCGATATCGAAATTATATCGATAAATATCGATATATCGATATTAAAATTATATCGATATTTATCGATATATCGATATATCGCCCAGCACTATATCAGAATCGATTTTGTCGATATATCGATTTATCGATATATCGAATATATCGATATATCGATATTTTCCAAATTCAATATCGGTATTCGATATATCGATATAAATATCGATATATCGAAAAAAATTCCCAGCCCTACTCAGGACCCAGTCTCGAACGAACCAACCCCTCCCCCGTTAGAAAATATTGTAAATTCTAAAAGATATTCCTCTCGGACGAAATTTTTCTGCAGAAAATTCACGAATAGAAAATTCTTTAAACGAAGCTGACGAGGCAATTAGCGAGAAAATTAAAGAAAATTCCATAAAATTATTGATTTCTAAAAAATACCAATTGGACAAAATCCTGCAAATGAAGTCCCAAGGGAAAACCCATCATTTGAGTATGCTAGGGTGACTTGACGTCAATTACTGGATAAGGTCAAGGAAATGTTCTCGGAAAAACGAATCCTTTAAATTAATTTACTGATATAGGAAATAGCGATAATACATTTGACAACAGGGCGACACGGATTCGATCCCTTGTGGTATAGGCAGGATTTTTTCAAAATTTTGAAAAATGTAGGAAGAGGGGATTTCAAGGGTGGGGTTTGTTAGACCTGTACATAGCGCTTCGTTCGTCCATTGATTGTTCGCTGATCCAGGGTCGGTATAAAAAGAAGGATTCTTACATTTTCTACGTCCGAAGAAAAAATAGTATGTCTTATTGGGAGCTTTTTGTGCTTTGTCTAACTATCGGACACGCTATCTTCTTCCGCCAAAGCTTACAGACGCAGCATAAAAAGTTCGACTGCTGCTCCCCTCTTTGTAGTCTTCTAATTTCTGTGAGTAAAAGTGATTCCCTCTCAATACTCTTATCTTAGAATTTGTTCCTGATATCCGTAATGAATTCAGAAAGAGATATAAGAAGTGTTGTTCCTTTTATTAACAATGTAAAACATACACCAAAGAGAGAAGAGAATTTAAGGTAGATTGGTTTTCGAAGCCCCTGGGCCCCGAGAGCCAAAGGTCGAAGCCGGTGTGAGTGCGCCTAGGCCCTAGGCAGTAATCTGCCACTGGGTAGAACCAAAGACTGAGGATAGTCTTTGGTACTACCTACCTACTATAGCTACTTATATTCTTTTATGACATTATACAGATATCCTTTATACTACTACAATATCTAAAACCGCTTGTAAATGGTTTTGCAGACAGGATATTAGTAGAATGTTAAAAATAAATTTTTTAAAATGCAGTTTATGTTCCTTACAAAGCTGTCACGATAATAAATCATCCAACTAGGATTAGTATAATATTAAGACATATAATTAATATAACCTTTAGATGATAATCTTTACAGAAACCGCCCATTGGTTATCATGGTCATCTGAGCTTACTTTGTTAAAAATAAAATTCCTCTATTAATTTTGCGTTTATAAGTTGACCTATCTGGTAAACGGACACGTTGCAGTTACGTGCTTTAATTACTGGTTTATTAAATACGTCTTGACCTAAGATTAAACAGATGGGAATAATTATTGTTCAGGTCTAGGCCCACCCACAGTGATTTGTTAGTAAGTACGGAGACCTATTAATAGATACTTAATAGCATATTATTAATTGCATTTTAGTTAAAAACGTGAAATTGATTGAGATTGCTATTTTTTGTAAACACGTTGAAGAAAACCTCATTTATAAGTCACGATTTTTCGTGATCATTTTTAGAAAGACAACTAAATTTTTTTTAGTCCACTCCTATTAGCTTATTGTTTCTTTTTAAGGAAATCGGAACACAGGGCTAAAATTATCGACAGTAAAAGTGCCATTAGCTTTGGAAAGTTTTTTATCAGTTCATCGGATTGCTAATTAAACAAAAGCTGATTTAAAAAACTCCGAGGGCAACTTTCCAAACAATTTATAATATCTAAATATTTTCTAAGAGTTGATCTCAGCCATAACTTCTCTAAATTTCTAATGGACGTTAACTGTCCAAGAAAACAGAGTTCAAGTTCAAAGTTTTGCATAAAGTTTTTGTGCAAAATTTAATTTATCTGTATTCAGTTTAACTTTCTTCATGTTAATGACAATTACTGCATGCATAATTATTTCTATTTATTCATAAATACATAGAATAGAAAATCATGTAGAGACTCAATTTCTTATAAGGCAAACTGATAATCTCTTCTATGGGTTATTAATTGGCACGCCCTATCGTATATGGACGCACCCTAAAAAGGTGGAAAAGGAGTTATTTCCTTGTATTCTAGCTACCTACACATTTGAAAAGGAAATTATTATACAGCGAGTGATTTAGGATTCTTATCTAAATAAAATTGTGTAATGCATACAAGACAAAAAAATATGAAGTTTTGTCTAATTAAAACTTTACATTGATGCGGGTGCCCAAATATATTTTAACTGTCTGGGAATATTTTTATATGATAATCTAAAAATGAGTTAGTCGACATGTTTTATGACTTTCTTAGAACGTTTTTATGATTATTTAGGAATATATTTTGTATTACAATTTAACAAGAATTTGAAATATAGATTTTGCACTTCCCTCCTTCGTTCCGCTCCCTCGTGAAATAAAACGATGTACCCCAGTTCCTTACTATATCTATATAATACACTATTATGCCACCTTTAGAATAGGTATAAACAAGATATGGTTGTTCAGTAATATTTTTATGACACCTAAGAACAAATTATTATTATTATGACAGCCTATATGAATACTCCTGTCTGGCTGTATAACACCATATCCGTTGTTTATATTTTTATGACTTCTCAAGAATGCTATCGGAAGGTTTTGCTGATTGTTATATGAATTACCTCTAAGAATATTTTTATCGCTGTATAAAATTATATTTTTATGGACGTCTTTTATCACTGGCTAGAAATTTATCTGAAAGACTTTAAAGAAACATTTCGTGGCTGCTTTAAGAAAATTTTGATACGACTTCGTTTATCCCTTTTTAGGGGATTCCCAATCTGTTTGTAGCTGGGTAAGAACTTATTTCCTACTATGCCAATGAATCATGTTTCGAGGAGTTCCCAACGCTTACTTAATATTGCAATCAAAGTCGTGCATTTTTCATGAAACTCGCAATTAAAACGTATTTTGCAATAAGAAACAGTTAGTCCAGGCAAATTAGACCAAAAAAGGTGGTTTTGCTGCATTAAATCATGTAGTTCCAAAAGTTTCAGGAATGTGTAGGGGGAGGTTCCCTGAACAACGCCTAATAAAGTCCCATCGATTTCAGGTGCCGCGCGAGGGGGGGGGAGGCTCAAAGGTCCCATTTTTCAGTTATTGGCGCATATCTCGAAAACGATGCGTCGCACAGCAAATTTTATGCTATTCAAAATTAAAGGTTACTAAATTCCCTACAACATGGTGTATTACTTTTGTCTCTATGTGTTACCGTCTCCGATATATGAGCCGGCGAAAATGGAAAATTTGCAAAAAAAATTGAAGCGCCTCAGGTTTTTGTCAAGCTTGCCCTTCCAACTCTTTTTCCTTCCATTTTACGCGAAACTCGTGAGGAAGGAAGTTGTAGAGCATTCAATTTCCTTCAATAATATATATACTTTTGCTAAATTATCTTCAATCAGTCAAAAGTTAACATAAGTTTCGGGGTCGATTTCGAGATTCTGCTAGTAAACTGCTGATCATTTTATTTCCGTTTTCAAGGGCTTTAACTCTCTCTATCACGTTATTTATTGTTTATGTAAACATAAATGGTATTTATTACCCATATAACTAATAAAATATATATATGTATAAAAGTAGAAATATATAGGGTGTTTCTTAAATAGCGGACACGGAACACAGTACGCCATTCCCCTCCAGATACTGATTGGAAAAATATAATACAATAATGTCTGTTCTTAGCTAGTTTCAAATTTATTCTTGCAGTCAAAGATTGACATTTAATGAATGTAGAAATATACAGGGTGTTTCTTAAATAGCGGACACGGAGCATATGGAGCTTTCTGAACACGATTCTGTGTCCATACTTAACAGCCAGTCTGTTCATCACGGTCCTCATATCTGGTTTTTGCCTACTTATCTCTTCCATAAGCTCATCCACGGAGTACTGCCCTTTATCCTGACCGAGCCTGAACATCTAAATACTGGAAAATCTCCTCCATGGCTACTGAAACAAATTCTTCCATGGGTCTGCCTCTCTGTTGGCCAGTCGGTTTACGCAAGTAGAACTCTTTGTCTTCATGATATATAGCATCTGCAGCATATAAGTCTCCCACGCCACTAATGCGGATCAAGACATTGTACACCTTGCGGCGTTTGTGAAGTTTTTCTTTTTTTTTGTTTCGCGAAAAAGCTGTCATCAATATTTTCAGTAGTACAGAGGAAACATTTAGTTTTGAATTCAAATCCAGGTTGTGACGAACTTCGCAAGGAAGTAGAAGCACCTGAACCAAATGAAGAAAGACGGGTTAGCTTAGTTAGATGAAATGCTTTTAAAAGGAAAATATAAGATGAAATAATTCTTGACTAAAAAGTATTTACGAAATATTTAAGGAAGAGGTCTCTGCATATGGCCCATAAATAATTTGTACATCAAACCACAGCCAATCTCTTGTAACACTAGCACTTAACAACGTTTCCATTCCTTTTCAGCCGATTCATCACATATTAAAACACTTTCACAGCTTTTTCGCGAAACAAAAAAATAGAAAAACTTCACAAACGCCGCAAGGTGTACAATGTCTTGATCCACATTAGTGGCGTGGGAGACTTATATGCTGCAGATGCTATATATCATGAAGACAAAGAGTTCTACTTGCGTAAACCGACTGGCCAACAGAGAGGCAGACCCATGGAAGAATTTGTTTCAGTAGCCATGGAGGAGATTTTCCAGTATTTAGATGTTCAGGCTCGGTCAGGATAAAGGGCAGTACTCCGTGGATGAGCTTATGGAAGAGATAAGTAGGCAAAAACCAGATATGAGGACCGTGATGAACAGACTGGCTGTTAAGTATGGACACAGAATCGTGTTCAGAAAGCTCCATATGCTCCGTGTCCGCTATTTAAGAAACACCCTGTATATTTCTACATTCATTAAATGTCAATCTTTGACTGCAAGAATAAATTTGAAACTAGCTAAGAACAGACATTATTGTATTATATTTTTCCAATCAGTATCTGGAGGGGAATGGCGTACTGTGTTCCGTGTCCGCTATTTAAGAAACACCCTATATATTTCTACTTTCATACATATATATATTTTATTAGTTATATGGGTAATAAATACCATTTATGTTTAGATAAACAATAAATAACGTGATAGAGAGAGTTAAAGCCCTTGAAAACGGAAATAAAATGATCAGCAGTTTACTAGCAGAATCTCGAAATCGACCCCAAAACTTATGTTAACTTTTGACTGATTGAAGATAATTTAGCAAAAGTATATATATTATTGAAGGAAATTGAATGCTCTACAACTTCCTTCCTCACGAGTTTCGCGTAAAATGGAAGGAAAAAGAGTTGGAAGGGCAAGCTTGACAAAAACCTGAGGCGCTTCAGTTTTTTTTGCAAATTTTCCATTTTCGCCGGCTCATATATCGGAGACGGTAACACATAGAGACAAAAGTAATACACCATTTTGTAGGGAATTTAGTAACCTTTAATTTTGAATAGCATAAAATTTGCTGTGCGACGCATCGTTTTCGAGATATGCGCCAATAACTGAAAAATGGGACCTTTGAGCCTCCCCCCCCCTCGCGCGGCACCTAAAATCGATGGGACTTTATTAGGCGTTGTTCAGGGAACCTCCCCCTACACATTCCTGAAACTTTTGGAACTACATGATTTAATGCAGCAAAAAATCTAATTTGACTGGACTAAGTTATTAATGTAACCCTGTGCGTATCAAATGGATACACATTTATTTTCAACGTCTACATATGATACAATAAAGTAAGTTTCTTAAGCAATCCGGGTCATGAGTTAAACCACCGGTTCTGTTCACTGGGCTTGAACAATGAACTAATAGGCAATCTGATCTGTTTATATACCTCACACCGCTAACTTTCATTGTTCAAACCTTAGTCGAACAAGCGATGTATCAAGTAACCCTGATTTGTGGGAAATGTTACTCGAAAATTAGTTTAAAACTCGTTTAAAGGTAGATCGTATTATAAATCTTGACCCACTTCAGTTACAAAACTTTCCGCACTCTTTATTTGATTTTAAATAACGTACGATGTGGTGAAACTGGTGTAATCGTGTAACAACTCCTGATCTTATTTGATGTTATGTAAAACCAGCAGTGTAATCAATTTCATGATCACGACTTGGATCACCCTGAAAGTGGTCCAGACATTATGGTCACTGACCCGTAAAAGCTGCGTCTGGCCACACACATAATTGAAATTGTGATACTCTTGTACGTAGGGATATTAACTATCAAGACCAAGAGGTCTTGCTGCGATCCAGATAATAAATTTTGTGCACAGTTGTGGTGTACACCTTCTTGCCTGAATCACTTTCCCTTTCGGATCCTGCACGATGGTTGGAGAAAGCGACAGATTTTTTGCTTGTCAGACAGTTGAATTGAATGAATAATAATAACAACAAGATGTATTACGTATAGGTTTTTTATTTAATGAACTTTTCTTAGTTGCACTTTAAATTTTGATAGTACAATGCTGAATGGAAATGAGAGAGTGAGGGGGGGGGGTATTCACTATAAAGTTGGTTGTATCTATGACTCAATTCTTTAGAAAAATCCAGACAAGAGGTCCCTTTGACAACCACTTCCAAAAAAAAATCTCTGGGAGAGAATTCTAGGGAACATTCTTGAAAAAAGTAAATAAAGGCTTTTTTTAAAGTGAATCCTTGAACAAAGTTTACATAGTCTTCAGGTTGACAGAAAGAAACAGGTCAGGACAGAATTGAAATTGAAGCAGGAACTACGTTTCTGAATAAATTCTTAAATTAAAGGTGATACCCTAGAAAAACCTCCAAGGAAAATAACTGTCATAAACACCTCTTGGTAAAAGTCCTCCAGGAAAAATTTCTAAAATAAATACCATTGGTAAAAGGGGTCCTTAAGTCTAAATTAATTGGGAAAACAGCTCTGTAACAAATTTTTGAATGGGCAATAGTTATAAAAAGCTGAATAAACTAGCGAAAAGTATAACTTGATGGAAGTCATTGGTTAAAGTTTTTAAGAACAATTCTTCTTCCGGGAGTTTTAAGAATAGTTTCCTCGAATTCTTTCTTTGTGTGAGCTTCTTTAAGTTTCCCACTTTCCTGTGATTTCTAAGATTAATGTTTTTGGAAACGTTTTCCATGATTTTATACAATGAACAATATAATTTATCTTAGAACAATATACTTTATCTTATTATATTATTTTTCTTTGAGCATTATAAAAAAATGTTTTAAGAAGCCAAAAAAATATTCCTTTATTAGTTGGGTTATAACAAATTTTCTTAAGACATATAAAAAAGTGGAGGTGCAAACCTCCCCTGGACTTTCCCATACTAAATATAAACGTTTCGTTTTTGGTACTCAACAGTATAGTTCGCGAGGCAGACCCTGATAAGCATTTGAATGCCTAGTGAGAAAAACGAGACTAGACGGATTCGATATGAACAGAAGAAAGACACCCATTTATCTGTAGGCAACGGCTAGAAATTACAGCTGGCGAAGCCGGACGATCGCTACCGACCGGCGCCGGCGCAGCGATCCGTTTCCGGAGTCCAACATAATATCCAAAATTCACGAATTTCTCATTAACCGTACATTTTAGCTATATGAACACCTTATACTATGTGATAGACAATTAAATTTTGCATTCAATTATATAATAATATACAGGGTGTTTCATTTAAAATAACAAAGTTGCTTATTGTACTGTGGAAAGCAAACGCCCTGTATACGTGATACACATTTAGGAGAATGCAAAACTATATACTGAACAACTTTTATATTCAAACTTTTTTCATATTTTGATTAATAAGGGCGCTATAGGAGCATCAATTTCCGATTTTCAAAACGTCGTAGAGGGCGCCACAGTGAAATTCTGGCATTCATCAAAAAACAAAAATGTAGCTAATACCAAGCTTAATAAGTATAGAAAATTTAAACAAAATCCTGTGGACAGTTTTTTTGTTATAATTTTTCAAAAATTTCAAAATTTTTGGAAGAGCGCCGTTGCCACCGTTTTTCGATTTAGTAAATAATTTTTTTCATGGTATAGTACCGCCAAAGGGCTTTCAAACAAGCTGTTGCGAAACCTAATCAGATAACTGGTTTTTGAGCTATGGGGCGTTAAAGTCGAAATTTTCAAAAATTCATAGCGGCCGCCATTTTGAAGTTAGAGAGTCCGGCAAAAAACTGTTTCCCTTCAATTATGGTCTTCTTTCATATCCCCTACTCAGATTTTCAAAATTCCGCTTCTGAAAAAAATGCTACCAAAAAAACGTGTCTAACTTCCGCTTCCGGTTTCGGATTTTTTTGAAAAGCTTATTTTGTCGATGAATTTTCGATATACCACTTCATTTCAAATTTCATCAAAATCGGTTCACTAGTTTTTGGGTTAGAGGCGTTACATACATACCCACGCACCCACCCACAGACAGACATTTTTTCTAGATCACTTTTTTGGGGTCCTGGAGGTCGAAAACACGTATTTCCGCGAAAATCTCGACTTCGAAAATTTTCATGATATCAATACTTCCCATATACCAGTGGTGGTATGGGAAAGTAAAAATATTCCCACACAAGTTGAAGACACCACCGTCCATGGAGCAACTAGGGATACAATTTTGGTAGTTATGAAAAGGTTCTTGGGGGTTATAACAACTATTCTTAACTCTTAAGAAGCCAGAAAAATATTCGTAAGCAGGGCTACAAAAATGTTCTAGAGAAGCCATATACATATTTCTAGATAGGGATAAAAATGTTCTTGGACAACTTAAAGGTAAAATCAAATTCCTAAAGTCACGTACTACAAACTTTTGTTAGTAAATATTGTAGTATATTAAACATGTAAAAAATTCTTACCTTGTGCAACGACGAAAGTTTGATAAAACTGTGACAAGTATGTGAGGATTGATAGGCGGTCAGGAACAGGAAACTCGACCATATCCTCCGGTTCCAACAACGCAGGAATCCCCAAATGACGTTCAGCGATTTGGAATGCGAGATCATTGTTGTAGTAGATATCATCCTTGTTTAACTTGGCAAAATCTCTGTAACAAAAAAAATGAAATAAATTACAGGTTTGTTCCAACAAACAGTTCTGGTACAGTTCATGAATCGATTTTATGCGCATGCCTTAAAAAAGTACTGTCTCTGAACTGGTTCTGCTGCGTGTTGGAACGTATCACAAATGACCACGACCCTTGCGCGCATGCACTAAATAAATCGTCCCTATGAGTTCTCAGTCAGGACCAGGATCTGATTTCACCGTTCTCGAATCGGTTCGGAATTAGTTCTGTCGACGTTGGAACGCTCTGTGAACTAGTACCAGGATACGTTCCGTATTTGTTGGAACGCTGATTTCAATTTGCGCACACTCCGGCCAGTTCCGAACCGATTCGAGTGTTTGTTGGAACAAACCTTATTTCTGAAGTTTAAAACCTGATGGTAACATGAATAATTACACTATTACATGCACCTTAAAAAAACCCAAACAACATTTTGCAATTAAATTTATCAAAAGGTTAAAGTCATTGTGCTACTTAACAGCAATTACAAGGGTCTCGTAGTTTACATGCGAAAGTAGAATTAGGCAAGAGATTCGTGTTTGAAATTAAGATATTTAGTTGCCACTACAACAAAACTCATACAAAACACGAGTTAATGATTAATGATTTATAATTACTGTGTGCCACTTCATTTAAAAATGTGTCCTTACTATTATTTAGATACGTCGAATTTGTATTTATTTTTAGAAAATTGATTAATTTATAGAAGATTATTTTGTAGGTACTTTTCTCATGTCGATATAAATCGAGTCATACGATAATTATCCATGTGGTAATGGTAATAATTCAAGAGCTATTTTAGAAAAAGCAGCACAAAGGAAATGCATACTACTAGCTTGTATAGTTCGACGCTATCAACATTGATTGATCGTGTGCAAAACCAACTAAATAAGTGATCACAGCATGCATGCATAACGACACCAAAACTGGTCTACAGCGGTCTAGTGCGCTTTGGCGCAGGGACAGTTTGGCCCAGAGACGACTTGGCGAGGGATGGTTCGGCGCAAACATATGATGTGTTACTAATAAAATTGTGCGAGTTAAGAGTTCTTCTTAATTTCTCAATATTTCTGGCAAAAAAAACTGCAATTATGGTGTCGTACAAATTTATTGGAAAAGAAATTGGTCTCCACATTTTAATCGAAGCATAATTCCAAAAAATCAAAACATGCAAAATAAAACGTATCAAAGTTTTTTTTGTGGATTTCTTTGTCTACTAAACTTTATTACAATCTGTGTAATTTCCACTAGAATCAATTAAACTTGTTGATAAAACAAACTACACTAGTATACGTCTGCGTCCCAACGTCCCTGCGTCAAACCGTCCCTGCGCCAAATCGCCCGGTCCCGATCAAACACAGCAAGCTGCCCTTCAGTTGTGTGAAATAAAATTAATTAGAGGTTTGTGATTGGTTCAAAATTTTATTTTTACTGCCACTCAGGCAACAATTTCAAGTTTTTAGAAATTGTTCAATTTTAATTCTGTCATCTTTGACGTTTCTAATTTTTCACTGACGCCCGTTCGCTAAACCTACAGCCATAGTCGCACTTCTGATTCTAATACGACTATGGAAGATCTATGGCAAAACTGTCTATCCTCTTTGCAATGGTAGCATGACCGCCTTTGATGCACATTTGAAAAAGCAAAGTTAATGTTAAAATCTTGAACAGTCGGTGACTTACAAAAAAAACCTAAAGAGGTACATATCGGGTACATATTTGAAATCTGGATTTAAAAGTGTCTCTTCTCATTTAACCGAATTTCTATCTCTTACCGTTTACGAGATTCCCATGCATGTGCTCCTTATCTTGAACACCCTGTGTATAATGTCGATACGGTTTTTCAACCTTGAGATCCGGATATCTTAATTTAGTTTCATTGATCATTATAACACGACTGAAGCGGTAATGGCTAGTATGAAAGACATAGCCTTCGTGGATAATTACAGAGTTTCTGAAATCACACTCTAGGTTTGTCGTGGGAAATGCTAAGTGAACTAAGTGAGAAAGTAATTGTATAGAATTAAAATCATTTTTCGCAAAAATTGTCGGTATGACTTATAGTTACTCCACTTCGTGTTGATTAGAATACAAGATATCAAATTACAAAATAAGATATCTACAGATCTAAATAAGCGTTGGGCAAGAACTAATGAGCCATGTTGCGATAATTATTAATGTAATAATTTCCTCACATTAATAATGCTATTCCTGACACCTATGAAGGTGCAATAATAAAGTGACCGTCAAAATAAAACAGGTGCTTTGTCCAAATATACATTTCAAGGTGAACGAATTGTTCCAGTCATATTCCATTATAATTCGACCACTCATTAATATAGGTACAAGCGAAGATAATTCGTTGAGGTATTTTAAAAGCCCAAATTTTAACATTGATTTATTTTAATTCGCTATTTATATATAAAACAGGAAATCTTAAAAACAGTCGAAGTTGATATAGTAGTCGGACTTAAAAATATCTCGTTATAGAGAGATTAGTGAGCAGATGGTCAAGAGCGAGTATCCTGGAATTTATTAGTAATCAAATTAATTTCTGTTCTAATTGCTCCGTCCAATGAGTAACTCGACAACATTTCAGTCACATACAACCATACAAGTTGTAAGGGATTTATAAATACTATCTTAAATTTCTATGGAAAGTTATTCTTTAACAATGCATGTTTTACATACAGGGTGAACAAAAGGTACGGAACAACCTTTTTCTTAGTAAAACAATCAGGATAAAATTAATTAGGAAAGAAAATATACGTCAAATAGTATAAACTGGCGAAACTCCAATATCAATTTTAGCCTAAAAAGTACAGGAAATACTTAAAAACAGTAGATTTATCGTTGAAGGCGATTCTGATTCTATTTCTAACCCAAGTGCTAACTACCCCTAATGGGATTCAAGATTCCACGAAAAGGAAGAAAGCTTCCCCCTTGGCATCATACCACAACAACATACCTACTGGAGAACAGAAAATACTTCTAATCTAATTCGTATCTGCTTGGTAAAAGCCGAATTGGGTTTAATTAATAAATTGGCCATCTACCCTTTTCAAGTCAGCCGACACCTCGTTCCTCAATGTTTATTTATATAATATACAGATGAATATACACGTGAAAGGTTGGATGCTAACAGATTGTGGATCGATTGGAGAGTTGGTGGTCGCCTTGAGCTCCTATATGTCGATACAAGGGTTGTTGATGGCCGAAAAGTTGGTTTCTCGATATCTTGGCTTAGCAGAAAAGAAAATTGATGGATCGAAATTGTACCTCGACCCGCTAACCCAGAAAGAAAACGCGATCCTGCATTGGATATCCATGTCGATGCCAACGGTTATAAAATCGGCTGGTAAAACGTATATAAGGGAGAAAGGGAATTAAGAATTATTTTTGCTAGCTAAGCTTGAGGCAGGTTCGCCGCAGGGGTGTATGACCTGGTTATATAATGGTAACAGAAGACGAATAATAAGAATGTTGAATCTAATCAAAGGTAAAATTATCTAAGAAGTGAATTGGCAAACACAAGAGTCTTAGTACACAAACACAGAGTGGATTAAGCAGCCAAGACCAGTTATAAAACCTCAGTTAAGGTACAATCTGGAAAATATTGTCACGAGGTGATGTTTTAAGGCCAAACTTATTTATTAGAAGTTATACATTTGGTAGGTATACGCATCTATTAGTCCAGGAGCTAGCGGTATATTTTAAGACTAATTTATATCAAGCTGAAATTTTTTTATGAGCTGGTATGGTTATGTCTGCCAAATGTAGGTGGTCGGCAAAATAGGACCGCGGGACATAAAGCGCCCAAATTTTTTTTGTTTTTAATTATTTTTTGATGAAATTTACAAACTTCAATCAAGCTAATTCCTATTTTGCTCGTTATTTAAGACATTCCGACAACAAAAAATTAACTGTCCGACATAAGAGTCGGAACTGAATCAGTGTCTGCCGTTTGGGGTTCGTATTTTTTTAAGACATTTGACTTATTACCATCAACCTGATTTTTTTTTAATAACTATATACTAATGTAACAAACACAAAAATCACCTTGTCCGACAATTTGAGCGGGACAGAAGCACTCTCTGACGTCCTGGATTGGTTAGTTGGCCAATTTTTTTTCTTAGCGCTCTATGTCCCGCGGTCCTATTTTGCCGACCACCTACATTTGGCAGACATAACCATACCAGCTCATAAAAAAAATTCAGCTTGATAGAAATTAGTCTTAAAATATACCGCTAGCTCCTGGACTATATATCTGTAGGGGACCGTTAACACATTTGGTTCCACAAACCAAGGGATTTCCAATCCCCATTTCTTTTAAGTAGGGTCTTGTATCTACTAGCTGGTGTTTTGGTCAATTATTATGTAAAGACTCTGCCTGGTCTAGGACCTTTTTACATCAAGTATCTTTGGGTTTCAGAACCAACGTTAGTATTATTATTAAGGGTGAGTGTGTAACATAGATTCTGCAACACTTTTCTGAAAAAGGTGGAAACATATATTTTTGATCAACTATGGAGTACCACAAGGCAGTGTACTGGGGCCAATTTTGTGCCTGCTGTGTACACTACGTATCTAACAAGCACAGATGTGCTCATACATAGGTACCGTGTCATATACACACCATGTTCGGAATTTTCGCATTTGAAGTTCATAGCCATTGCAAATATTATTGAGTTATTACTTGCTTGTCTTAATTAATTATTTAAAAAAATACAATTATATTATTTTCAAGAATAATTCGTTATTTGTTTAAAAGCTAATTTAAAATCCTATTACCATTGGAATATATTTTATAACAACTTTAAAATATGGATCTTGTAACTAATGTAGACCAAGACCATTACAAAGTTAAGTCACAGTGATTTGGAAATGCTAATTAGTAGCTTGCGAATAAAACCTTGATAAGGTCAATGACATTTTTTATCTTGTATTCTAATTAATGTTAACATTTGATAAAAGAACAAAACGAAAAGTGAAAATATAATTTCACGTAACTTCCTGTATGATTGGTTAGCGTAATTTTGACTTGGAAAAAAAACACAATCTTTAGGTTTCACTTTTCTATGCCTTTAACCATATTGAGTAAAAGTTATGTTTTGTATATTATGCAAGACATTAGATATTTATTGACACTTTTTACTGGAATTGAATAATTAAATTCGAGATTTATACGAAAATATAAATTTAATTAGGTACAACCTACAATAATAATTAATGAACAATAATTATTGAAACAGCCATAAAATTAGCCAAAGTCTTGTTAATTATATGACTAGCTACTATTGATATTTAGTTAACTTAAGTCATTGTACAATTCACAGAAAAAATCTTTTATCGCCATAGCAACATTTATCTCAAATGTAGGTGCCGAATTACAACCGATAATACTGACGAGATTTTAGACCTTGCTTGAATTTATTTCATTACTTGTTAATTTCACGATATGATTATAATTACAGTAAGTAACCTAGCCTTGCATGCGGGAAGGAAGAAAAAACTTCCATTTTTGCCACAACCTTTATAGTACGTTTATTTTGAGGTTCTTTTACTTATTTGGTGGGTGTTGAGGTCGTTCCAAAAATGGTTTCATACCTTACTCGGAGTTATTCATTAAAAAGATATCCTTCCATCCTGATTAAATTTATGTTACGGTGAAACGACCTAGCTAGTGTACAAACACTTTTTTCGTTATTGTATTATTAGTTCTTCAAGGGCAAATAGCGGCTAATTTCTTCACACTTCTGATAAAACTTAGTTTTTTGACCTAACATTGTCGTGGTAAAATTTATAAGTAAAAGTTCAAAGTCTCTTCTCTTCTATAATAATAATAAAGACTTTAAAATACTGCATGTTACTAAAAGTAATTTAAACTACAATGTAGGCAAAGTTATGTGCATGAAAATTCCTCTGGATATAAAGTTGTCGACTTGCATCGTGTGAAGTTTATGATGCCATTATTTCAGTTTACTTGTCTACATTATTCACTTTTGCGCAACAACAACCGTTAACAAGACCAAGAGACCAACATTTAACGAAAAAACATGCAACTTACATTAGGTCCGGCCTAAAATGGTGAATTATAGCGCAGAAAGCTAAACCATCTCTCCAGGAGGTGGTCATGTTGTTTACTGCGACTCCTGGATATCCTTCGGTCATCCGCCGACACCAGAGTTCAAGACCTTTCGTTCCACGTCGTTCACCCATATTGTTAACTTTTCTGTAATAAAAAAAATTATTAATAAAACGGAAAGAAAGAAATATCTGAACATCTTTTTAATTTAGATCACTGGTCACGCCAGACAACTTCTTTTAACGGTGAATGTCATTGTAATGATTCACAGAAAGTATTTGATTTAATTACTTAATAATAAATAACTCCACAATTCGTGACCAAAATGATATCGAACAAGAAAAAGTTTGACGAATAAGAAAGTTCTATTATTTATTGTACTTTCCAAAGAACTTTTAAATGTCTCGCGATATTTACCAATATATGGAAATAATCAAAATATAAATCAGTATTGGACAACAAAAGAGAGAGTAGTTTGGGAACTTCTTGACAAGCAAAAGGAGTAAATATATACAGAGCTGGCGTCAAACAACGATTACCTAAGGTATATTGAAACATTTTTTTTGTCATCATGAACATTTGACAATAAATTACTGTACGATGTGAAAACTTGACCTGAGGCAGATACCTGTGTGTTTGAGCATCGATAATTTGATCTGGTTTATTATTAAAGCTGTCAACCAGTGTATGCTTTGAAGTATTTTTCGGGGGGGGGGGGCGTTTCGTACCAACTCTCTGCAGAAGTACTGAGGGGCGAGATTTTAATTGTTTAAAGTTTATATGATACTATACCGGGTGTAGCATACATCAATGATGTTGGGATTATGGTTTAAAATAAAACTGAAAACGATTACTTATTTAAATATTTATTTAAATATGAGTAGGTACGTCTTAATTCGTCAACGGACGATACATCAGTGTGTGTGGGAATATTAGCCGTTTTTGTGGTTTTTAAAACAAGAGTGTTTTCTCTCTTTCTACGGGTCTATTTTAATGACTCTCACAAAATATAGAAATATAGGTTTCACGCTTAAGTGATCTTTAAACCAATTAAGTCTAGCACCCTTAAGAAACACATGTGGTTATTTTTGCACGTGTTAAATGTAATAAACTAATACTCCCACTCAAAAATATAAACGAAACTCATAAATATATATAAATAAAAAAATTGTTATACATGGGGTGGTATATGTAAATAGTCCAACATTTGTTGCAAAGGATTGGGAAAACCCCATTTAAAACCCAACCAGACCAATAAGTAATATTAATAATAATAATAGTAAGAAATAGCAAATAATGGTAATTATTGATAAATTGTAAATTGGCTATTCCATGCCAATTTTGAATCGCAGCTCTTGGAATCTTGGAGCAGGTAACGGCTTCGTGAAAGTGTCGGCTATCTGCTCACCTGTAGGAATATATTTAAGTATTATTACCTTTTCAGTTATTTGTTCCCTAATAAAGTGATATTTAATATCGATATGTTTTGTCCTTTTATGATTAGTTGGATTATTGGCAATACTAATGCAACTGTTATTGTCTTCAAAAATTATTATCGCATTTGCAAGTTTTATATTTATATTAATTAAAAGAGATTTTAGCCAAAGTGCTTCTCTTACGGCCTCAAACAGTGCCATGTATTCAGCCTCGGTAGTGGACGCTGCCACTGAATTTTGTCGTTTTGTGTTCCAGCAGATACTGCTATTTTCGAACATTTTAAATATAAAACCAGTTGTACTTTTCCGATCAATTTCATTCGTACCCCAATCGGCATCCACATAACCAACTATCATTTCGTTATAATCACCTCTTTTGTATGTTAATTTAACATCAATAGAGCCTTTAACATATCTAAGTACTCTTTTAAGGCATTGCCAGAGTTCTTTATTATTTTTATTTTGATACCTGCTTAAAATGTTAATGGCTGTGCACAAATCTGGACGTGTACATAGCATAGCATACATTAAAGATCCGATGAGTTGTCGACAAGGAGCATCAACTTTTTCATCGGAATTTAAGGCAATGTAGTCCAATTTAACCGGAAGCGGTGTGTTTACAGGTTTACAATCGGACATGTTAAATTTACTTAAAACTGTATTTAAATATGCACTCTGGTCTAGTGTCATTTTGTTTTCATATCTTTCAATTTTTATGCCTAAGAAAAATCGTATATCCTTTAAGTCGGACATTCGGAATCGTTTCATTAGAAATTGTTTGAAATTTATCAATGTTTGATTATTGACAGAAGCAATTAACAAATCATCAACATATAACACAAGGTATATATTTTTATCTATGTGCCCATTATCTAATACATATAGACAACTATCAACTGCAGAATTTTGAAAACCCCGTTCTTTCAAGGTTTGATCGAAAAGTTCGAACCAACACCTAGATGCTTGTTTTAGGCCATATAATGATTTATTTAACTTACATACTTGATTATCTTTAGCTTTCACCCCATCGGGAACCTTCATATAAATTTCCTCCTTTAAGTTACCGTTTAAAAAGCTGTTTTTACGTCCATGTGATGGATCGCTAATCTAAACTGATTTGCAAAAGCTAAAAGGATTCGGAAAGTGGTTATTCTAGCAACTGGTGCAAAAGTCTCATCATAATCTAATAAATATTGTTGACTAAAACCTCTAGCAACTAAACGAGCCTTGATGTACTTTGCCGGTTTTCCATTTTCGTCGTTTTTAATTGTAAAAACCCATTTACAGTCCACTACATTTTTATTTGGGGGACGTGATACTAAAGACCAAGTTTTATTTAATAATAATGAATTAATTTCATCTTTAATTGCTCCCTCCCACTGAATTCTATCGTCTCTGGTTTTAATTTCTTGATAAGAATAGGGACAATTTTCACTACTGAATTTAGCACACATAAGGTAATTATAATAAAAATCATCTTCGCTATACGAAAATGAAGAATGAGTTTTAATCCTCTCACTCATTCGGAGTGTTGGGGATTCACAGAACTCATTTTGCGTATTTATTTTAGCATGAGCTTTAACTTTTTCACTCTTTTGGAGTGATAAAAGTCCAGGGAACTCATTTGGCTTTATTTTAACATGAGCTTTAACCTTTTCACCCTTTTTTTGAAGTGTTGAAGGTCCAGGGAACTCATTTTGCGCATTTACTTTAACATGAGCTTTAACTTTTTCACACCTTTGGAGTGATAAAAGTCCAGGGAACTCATTTTGCTTTATGTTAATATGAGCTTTAACCTTTCCACTCTTTTGGAGTGTTGAAGGTCCAGGGAACTCATTTTGCATTATTTTAATATGAGCTTTAACCTTTTCACTCTTTTGGAGTGATAAAGGTCCAGGGAACTCATTTTGCGCATTTATTTCAGCATGAGCTTTAACCTTTCCACTCTTTTGGAGTGTTGAAGGTCCAGGGAACTCATTTTGCTGTATTTTAATATGAGCTTTAACCTTTTCACTCTTTTGGAGTGATAACGGTCCAGGGAACTCATTTTGATTTACCTGATTGAGATTATCTGCTTTAATGACAGATTTATTTGGTTCACTTCCTGACTTATTTATTGTATCATTTTCGTGTGATCCACTTAATGATTTTATGTCAGATTTAACACTCTTATTATTTGAGTGGCGACCTTTAACCTCATCTGTATGCAATACGGGCCTTGATATTTTAAAATTAGTTTCATCAACAAGTACATCACGTACTGTAATGAACTTTTCAGTTTCAACATCCCACACTTTATACCCACTTGGTTCATACCCAACCATTATACCTTTAAATGACTTTTGGTCAAATTTACTTTTTCTGGTTTTATTATGAATATACATGGTAGAACCAAAAACTTTTAAGTGGTTTAATCTGGGTCTTTTATTATGCCACAGTTCATATGGTGTTTTATTTTGCATCACAGCTTTAGTTGGCGTTAAATTTATTAAATATGTGGCAGTTAAAACTGCTTCACCCCAAAATGCTTTATTTAATTCAGAACCACATATCATAGACCTAGCCTTTTCAGTTATAGTCCTATTCATACGTTCTGATACGCCATTTTGTTGTGGAGTATAAGAAACTGTCAAATGATAAGTTATGCCCTTTTGTACACAAAAATCTTTAAATTCATTTGAGAGATATTCGCCCCCATTATCACAATATAAATTGACAATTTTATAATTAAAATGTGCTTCATTTTTAGCAGCAAAATCTTGGAATACTCCAAGTACGTCAGATTTATATGTGAGAAGATAAGTTACTGTGTAATGGGTGTAATCATCAATAAAAGTAACAAAATAGTTTTTATTATCTACGGTGGGAGGTGAGATTTGCCCGCAAACATCTGTATGAATAATAAATAAGGGCCTTGTATAATTTACCTTTTTTTTTTTTTTGTTTTTAACATGCCCTAAACGTTCATGCCAAATTTTATAATTAATTTGTGAATTACTAGCATTCGCTTGACCTTTTGTTTGGTTACCTTTGATTTCCATTATATTTATTTTCAATTCTACACCAATTAAATTATTAAAAGGCTTACCTGTAAGTAGCGTTTTATTTTCCTTTTTGTTTTTTAAAACTTACGCCTTTTTGATACAACATTACCGTCGTACCAGCCTATTGAATGCGTCGTACTGAGAGTAGATTATAGGGCACGTCCGGGCATATAGTACATCTTCCAAAACTTTTAGGAGTCGGCTTCGCTATGCAAATTTCCAACCATAAATGCGAAATTTCCACTATCGTTTGTATTGATGGTTTGGATGGTTCGAGTGTGCTCGTCGTGATTTCTATTTCTGGCCAAACTTTGATAGAAATGGCAATTTGTTTTGATATGGTTTCTTCTTCCGCAATAATCACATTTAATGTGGGAGGTTTTGTAATGTGATTTGTAAGTATTTTGGTTTGATGGTGTAAAAAATCGAAAATTGTGTGACGGTTTGTTTTGTCCTCTTTTTCTTGGTCGCAATTGTTTAAACTTTCTTTGATTATTTATTGATGTTTCTGCATGTAATACTTTAGCACTTGTATTACTGCCTTCGTTCTTTAATTTTACTTCTTGGTCCAGTAATCTAGTTTTAACAAACGCAAGAGTTAAATTGTCTTCTGATAACGTCTCCAAAGCTGTGATTACACCATCGTAAGCTGTAGGTAAAGTTAGCAGCAAGTGGGAAACTTTGTCCATTTCGTCCAGTTTTGCACCAGCAGCAATCAGCTCGTTAACGGTTTCTTCAAAGTTGGTGAAATGTTGTAACAAAACAGTATCACCTTGTAATTTTAGACTTAGTAATTTCTTTCTGAGTGCTAGTTGCGTCGCAAGACTTTTTCTCTCATAGATAGCGTCCAGATTTTTTAAAATCTGATATGCTGTAATTGGTTCCTGTGCAAAACTGAGAAAGGAATCACTTAAATACTCGACAATCATGCTCTTGGCAGTCCGATTCGCCTTTTTCCACTCTTCATCTAAAATTGCAGGAGGTTCAGTTATAATTACATGTTGTAAATCCAATTCTGTAAGTAGGGATGTAATTCTGAACTTCCATACACTATAACGTTCACCACTGAAAGGTTTAATGTTTCGTTTAGTATTTTTGTTTTCCATTGTCCACTTTATTTAGCTGCACCACTTTATTTAGTTATACTAACACCACCTCACATTCACAAAAAGTTCTTTATCGCGTTCGCGTAATTAGAGAATCCTGGGCCCATAACCTGTTGGGATTATGGTTTAAAATAAAACTGAAAACGATTACTTATTTAAATATTTATTTAAATATGAGTAGGTACGTCTTAATTCGTCAACGGACGATACATCAGTGTGTGTGGGAATATTAGCCGTTTTTGTGGTTTTTAAAACAAGAGTGTTTTCTCTCTTTCTACGGGTCTATTTTAATGACTCTCACAAAATATAGAAATATAGGTTTCACGCTTAAGTGATCTTTAAACCAATTAAGTCTAGCACCCTTAAGAAACACATGTGGTTATTTTTGCACGTGTTAAATGTAATAAACTAATAAATGACATACCTTTAGCGATTTAAAATTGTACCTCATATTATACAGGGTGTCTCTAAACCTAGTACCATAAATTTACCAGCCGCTTCCTGACGCAAAAATAAGTCGAAAATGTCTATAAAAATTTTCTCCTAAATCGCAGCATAAGGAAGCTACACGTCTTTGAAAATGGTGTTGAAAAAACGGAAAACAATTGCATTTTAAAAACGGTTTGAGATAAAGAATCGAATTTTTGCAGGCAGCCTAAGGTATTAAAGATATAAACTTTCTACTATTTTTTTTTGTAAATCATGCAGGGGCGGCGCGAATGGGGGTTATCACCTTTTTCTTGTAACCCGTTTTTCTTAACCTTTTGTTTTTTTCCATTTTAGTTTAGAGATTTGTATTCCCTGTTGCCTAGTTAACAAAAAAGGTACTCTTGTTTCAACTCGCTTGGACTAACCGTTTCCTATAAAATGCAGGTTTTCTGTTTAGCCAAAATCAATTTAGAATGCTGGGCTTGTATGTAAATTAATTTATTGAAATATAAATTAAAATAGAAATAGTTACAGTAAGTGTTCGTACTGTTTATACCCTCAATAGGTTAGGCTGCATGCAAAATTTCGATTTTTTATCTCAAACCGTTTTTAAAATGCAATTGTTTTCCGTTTTTTCAACACCATTTTCAAAGACGTGTAGCTTCCTTATGCTGCGGTTTAGGACAAAATTTTTAGACATTATCGACTTATTTCTTCGTCAGGAAGCGGCTGGTAAATTTATGGTACTAGGTTTAGAGACACCCTGTATATAAAATCGCAATAAAAAATTTGTATCGTAATGAATGCTATTAAGCTACAGGTAGTAAATATTAAATACACCAATTAAAGTACCTATTGGAGTAGATATTTCATTCAATTATTAGGTAAGCTTGTTAATTAATTAGAACTTCAAAAATCATTTCTCTTTTTCAATATAAAAGTACCATTTCTGCATTCCTTACACAAATTATTGCAAACAAAATGCATTATTTTACATAAGTTGCATTTAATAAATTAATTGAGACATTGAAATCTTTGTCGGAATTATTTTTGACCACATTCCTAATGTTCTAATTAACAAGACTTGCAGCATTAATTTAAAACTTTTAAAATAAATGTCCTTAAAATTAAAAATATAAAATTAGTGGAAGAATGTTAACAGTTTAAAAAGAAAAATCTGAGCAAGTTTCCTGTTTAGGGCGATTAATATTTTAAACAACTTTTACAGAACCAATATTTTTTTATCTAGTTGAGCAAAGCAAAACTTTCGCTAAACGACGGGGTTCTGTTGTGATTGATTAAGTAACTTTTATTTAAAAATTACGTACTACTAATATAATTTCGCATATCCGCATACTAACTAACTATAACGGAAATTATTTTTAAGTTCTTGATCTGCGACATAACACTGTACTACTTTATTTTTATGTGCCTACCTAAATTCATGTCTTGGTCTTCATATACCCAATTTACAACCCTTGTGCCTATTTTCTGAGTATCGCAACAAACTTCACACCCTGATAACTAAAATAAAATTAGCAATACTTTTGAAATGCTATGTTATTGTGACTAATAGGATCCTTTCACTATTATTCAGCGATGTTGTGTAGTTATCAAGAAATATATGAGCAAGGCTTGGAGTTCGCTGAAAACTATCTAAAATCTCACCGCAGGATGTAATCTCAAGTATTCCTTTAGGTTTGTTTAACAAGAAGAAAATAATAATAAACTGACCTGTTGAAAGAAGCCGCCACGATAATATTTTATCTAATTAATTTTACGAGAGGCAGGTTTCACAGCGATGTTATGACAGGTGAGCGCAAGAGACAGCAGTTAAAGGATTTCTCAGATCTTCGTTTTTATTAGTCAACTTATACCAAAAACCCGGGTAATTAAATGGATAGAAATTTACAATTAAGCTACAAGTTATGCAGGTCGTCGCGAGCTAGCGGTTTATGTAAAATTCTGCACGAATTTTCGTGGGAGTAGCTATTAGGATGAGTTCTTAGCAAACAACCTTGTCCTATCTCTTCGTATGGTAACGCATGGTATATATCATCAACAATGTCCGTGAAAAAGAAATGGAATAGTAAACATCCGCATAATTTGCTATTTTAAACTGAATATCATGAAAATTTAATTGCATAAAAATCCATAATACGATTAAATGATGCAGGTGTGCCAGTGCATTACAGGGCCGCGATTGCATCACCGGCATGTAAGAGGAGATTTACAACATACGATCTTTATCTCATTATACGGTTGTATTACGAAAGTAATCGTGCGAATCTGCAGTTGTTCACATATTAAGAAAGTCTAAGAAGACATACAATATAAGTACATCCACTTCACGTAGAAGAGGATTAGCATCAGGACAGTTCTTGATAGAGTAACATAAGTTTGACAACCCAGCTTGCACGAAAAAATAGACATATTTCTAGAAGATACCAAGAAAACTAGAATTAAACCAGTATGTTTGAATGCTTGGAATAACCGAGAGATAATTCAGTAAACGAATGAAGTCATAATCACTGTCACTATAATTTTCTAGCAAGACATAGTACTACCACTACTATTGAGACAGGAATTACGATAACGATACGCAATAACTGCATAACTTTAAAAAAAAGGAAGGACTACGATTGTCGTTAGTTTCCAGAAGAAATTTTCTAGAACTAGACCACTGTACCTGGAAAACATCTACCTACTATTACCCTTAAAATTGGAATGCTTAAGAAACCTTTGCTTACTAAATCCACGACATGAAACGAAAGATAGATACATTTTTGCCAACATGCTTCCTACAAGACATCCTCCAAAATTCATCTGAAAATAAGGAAATAAGGAAATCTATATACGGTATTATCAGTGACGGCTGAACCATAGGACAACAAAGGAACCACCATTTTTAGTATTGAACAAAATTCTTTAAAATTCAATGTATCTATATGTACTCCTAATATATAGGGTGTCTCTAAAATATGGTGCCATAGCTTAACCACAGATTCCGGGGATCAAAATAAGACGATTTAACGCAACTTACCTCTATCCGAAATTGCTTCGTTAAAGCGCTATCCAACGCCAAAGATCTTCAAAAAATTTCTATTTTTTTTAAAAACAAAAGATTGTTTTTAGCGATTAGGATGAAATTTGGGATGTGATTCTTTACTGGAAAAAGGTGTTTTTTGACATCATTTTTTTGTTCAGGAGTGTCGCGTAAGTGGTCAAAGGTTGATCATCCACAGTCAAAGAAGCTCATATCTTTTTAACAATTTGGCCGATAGTTTTCAAAATTTTTTTACAGAGAGACATTCTTATTTCAAATATTTTTTGTTTTTTGTTCGATTTCGGTATCTCCCATAGTTTAGGCTGAAAATAGTATATTATATTATTAGGAGTAGAAAGAGTTCTTTTTGTGTTGAGCTCATATTGCGGCCGAGGCGCATGCGCCGAGGCTGTGTAAGTGAGCGAAACACAAAATAAGACGTTCTACTCCGAATAATATATACTATTTTTTCTTCAAGTGTAAAAATATTCTGTTGCTGTAAATAAATATTTCCTAAAAAGCCATTTCCACAGGACAACGCTCTCCCCTCTACCAACCTTGGGGGCGGAGCTATGGGCATCAAAATACTGCCGTTGCCATGGATACGTAAACACATTATTGTACTAGTAACATTATTTTCATTTTTTGACTATTAACAAAATGACTTCCTTCTACATAGCCAGTTCTGTACAACAATACGGATATTATGATACGCTTGAAGAAAATAGTATATTATATTATTAGGAGTAGAAAGAGTTCTTTTTGTGTTGAGCTCATATTGCGGCCGAGGCGCACGCGCCGAGGCTGTGCAAGTGAGCGAAACACAAATAAGACGTTCTACTCCGAATAATATATACTATTTTTTCTTCAAGTGTTAAAATATTCTGTTGCTGTAAATAAATATTTCCTAAAAAGTCAGGACAACGCTCTCCCCTCTACCAACCTTGGGGGCGGAGCTATGGGCAAAATACTGCCGTTGCCATGGATACGTAAACACATTATTGTACTAGTAACATTATTTTCATTTTTTGACTACTAACAAAATGACTTCGTTCTACATAGCCAGTTCTGTACAACAATACGGATATTATGATACGCTTGAAGAAAAAAATTATTTTGATTGGCTGCAGTGCATTTCTTAAAACGATGTAGTAATCTAGTTGTATCGTATGCTGAGAAATAAATGACGAAGAGACAATTTTTTGCGTAGAATCAACTTTTGCATTCGGGAAAATGGTGGTCACATTGAGCATTTGCTGTAAATCTATTAATTTACCGGTGGTACAAAATAAGCTGAACCATTGATTCAGAAATGGTTCAGATTATTTTGCGCCACCCTTTACATACTTGTTAGTAATAAGCTTTATATCAAATTGTCTCTTCATGATTTATTTCTCAACATACGGGACAACCAGATTACTACATCTGTTTTAAGAAATGCACTTCAGCCAATCAAAATAATTTTTTCAGCCTAAGCTATGGCATATACCGAAATCGAAAAAGAGACAAAAAATATTTAAAATAAGAATGTCTTTCTGTAAAAAAAATTTGAAAACTATTCGCCGAACTGTTAAAAAGATACGACCTTCTTTGACTGTGGATGATCAACCTTTGACCACTTACGCGACACTCCTGAACAAAAAAATGATGTCAAAAAACACCTTTTTCCAGTAAAGAATCACAACCCAAATTTCATCCTAATCGCTAAAAACAATCTTTCGTTATTTAAAAATATAGAAATTTTTTTAAGATCTTTGGCGTTGAATAGCGCTTTAACGAAGCAATTTCGGATAGAGGTAATTTGATCCCCGGAATCTGTGGTTAAGCTATGGCACCATATTTTAGAGACAACCGGACATCTCGTAGTATGCAATGGTACACCCAGGTACGTAACCGGGGCACACAAGAAGTGTGACCCATGTACGTTCTTTTTTTAACTAGTGCGATGAGAAAGAGATCGCTGTTGATATTTAACATACAACATGAAAATTGGTCACAATAGGGTTACAGCCCTGCTTGTGCCTCTTTAACATAGCAAAGGAAAAGCGTATTTTTATATACAGGGTGTCTCAAAAATGGCGCAAAATATTGATGGGGCGTTGTAGGCGACTGACAAGGGACTACGGGAAAAGTAATTAAAAAATCTATCTGCCGTATTTCTGTGGTTATTAACCAAAAAAGATGTGCACAGTCTGGCACATGGACATTTTATAACCTGGAAGCTATTTTATTTTGATTGTTACCTTGGAAACCAACAACTGATTTTCGAACACAATGTTGTCAGATTCATTTTCGCGCTATCTCGATGTAAAAATTGTCTTCAGTAATAATTTAATAATTTGTAATTACGTGCTTTTTTGTAATTTTTTAAATTTAGAAACAATAAAAGATATATAAATAATAAATATTAAATAAAATATCGATTTTAACTGGAATAACAATACCTATTTATTTTGCTTTATACGTATTTCGGCATCAAAATGTGCCATTGTCAAAAACATTTATAAAATATTTAATAACAAATGCAAACAGATTTATATAGTAACTCCTTGATTCTATTATTTTAACACTGTGTGAAGCAGATATTATTTTCTACAAATAGAGTACCCTTGACACCTTCATATCTTACAAATTTGAGCGAAAAGATTTTTTTAACATTTTTCTCACACTTGTTTAGCGGTACTGAACAGCGTACCTACCATATATTGGCATATTTTGTGCCATATTTGTGACATCCTGTATAATAAGCGCGAAATTAATCATGTTTTTCTTTACCTTTCTAAAAATACGAAAAACACCATTGATGTAGAAAACATTCACCTTAAAATACAGATTCTTTCAGGAAACCATCCCCTACTACATCGCCAACATTCATATTTTTGGTGTTTTTATGTATTTTTATGTATTATGTATAGGTACCTACGTTCTTCCTGTATTAAACGAAAGTTCTGGAATATATTTGTATTGTTCCTGATTGTTGGTAGGTAAGTAAGTACATGGAAAATAATTTGTGCCATATGATATACCAGTGTTTCTTTGAATTTCTATGAAAACAATAGAACTTTTACAGTCAATTATGTGCTTATAATTCAATGAAAAATAAGCGTGGACTTAAATTTGAATCTCATTACCCTGAAGGTTTAAATAACTCTCATTGTTGAACGAACAATAACAGTATGAAGAGAGATGTCACATATTAGTAATAAATCATGAAAAGGGTTTGGCTTGAGCGATTTAGATCAAACATTTCAATCACGTAACCGATTTATGCATTGAAAATGGACAAACATTGTCGAGAGAGACAATCGAGTCAATAAATAAAACCGCTATAATCTTTGTGCTATTTGGATCACGCCAACGTAGCAAAAAAAGTTACAGCAATTTGTCGCAAATTGTCGATAAATTCATATCTTGCTGCTATTGCTTAAGTGTTAGAAGGATATAACGTTTGACTCGGTTTGACTTAATATGGTAAACAGTAATAATATAGAAATAATTGGGGTTTAATATATTACTTTCGAAAAGTTGTAAAGTGTATGGGGTTATAGTAAAAATGTTGCTTACGTGAAATGTAAACGGTACTTGTTGGGCAATTTCCTTGCTAAACCTTTAATTGAATTTAATTCTATCGCAATACAGGATACTTTTACGGAATGAATCGTGTTCTGATAGTTTCCCATATTAGGCGAATTCGATTTATTTCAGAGGCGACTATTTTACAGGATTAACCTGTCGTACTATATCTGTGTGCAATGAAATTTAAATAAAACCTTATTTATAAATGTAAACTAATAACTAATTACTTTCACTAAAGGTAAATTCACTTACTGGAACATTCCCAATTAAAATAAACGATACACTTGAATAAATATGTTGTTGCCAAAGATCGTGCAAGAAATTTAACTGATTCGTCTTTTTAAACATCAGAAGAAAGTTGAATGTTGGCAAATTTTATCAATTTGCAATTATTATACTAGTAACTTTACAAATTATAGGTTTCAATTATCGGTAGAAACTTTGCACTACATGGAGAAATCTGCAGAATGCCTATAGATGGAACACTTAGGATATCACAACACTTAAGCTTTGTTTCAGATAGAATTCTTCTTGATACTGGCAGTTGCGTTAAGAAACTGGAACGAACTAATTCCGTGTTTTACAGAGCTATATAACATTGAGTAATATCTTCCAAGAACTTCAGACTAGATTAAAATGTAAATTATGCAGCAAATATACTATCAGCGGCCAAAGATCTTAAGTTTTCCCGATTTGCAGTTCAGTAGGTAGTTCCTTTTATTAACCCAAAATGTCCTTTGATTTCTTCAGATTGTTTAATTGCCATAGTTTATACCAGCTAGCATTTTATTTAAGTACATTCGATTATTCCTTTTACTACAAGCCTCTCAGTCAATACTTTAGATCTCCGATTGCCTCGAAATTGTTTCAAATTGTCCCTTATTTATAACCTCAGTTCGTTTACTTAGTAGATATCATTAAGATTTAATTTTTATTTAACATACAGAATCCTGATAATTCACGTTGACCCAAGACTTCACATCACTACTTAATTATTATGGGCTACACCCCGATTACATCATACTGTCCCTAACTTGTCGCAGGTCGTGCCCAATTTGGCAGGGGACAACTGCAGCTTTTATGCACACATAATTACGTTTTATATTTTAACGACAGAACTTTATATCCTAATAAGAATAGTCTATTATTATACAAGTATAATAAAGGGTCCATTGTAGTATGAGTGGAGCACGAAGAGCGTAGCGAAAAGTGCTCCAATGCCTCTTATTAAAGAAGTATAATATACACTATTTTTTTACTTTGCGAAATTTATTTAACAAAAATTTGATTTTTTTTAATGAATTTACTATCTAGGGAGTTTCGATTGAAACAAGTGGTAACACTGTGGCGAGCTATTTTCAAAACTGTCAAAATTGACAATTTAGGTTAGAATAAACTTCTTAAAAGAAATGTTTACTCTGCGAGTTGTTTTCATTATTCAAAATCAAATAAAAGTTCAGGTATTTATAATTTCTGTGTTTATTTTAACCTCCCTGTATATAAGAGGAACTGCATGCCATTGATATTTGATGTTGACGACGTTTGATAATTTGACACATGAAACAAATGCTATTACTTTTAAGAACTAAATTTTTACCAAAAACAGTTTAGCCTTTATTGTGAAACTGTTTTGTGCAGTTTACAGTCAGTGTCACAATGGAGCTATTGTGAACGCGAAGTACTACAAAAATTGCATTATGGTCCATACGGCGGGGCGTGCCTTACTTTTCATCCTTAATAATTTAAATTCAATTTTAATTTTTTTATTTTAAAATTTCGGACTTGAAAATATCCATAATCACTAATCAAATTGTTTGTTTATTTAGTAAGACGCTAACAATCGAACTATAAACAAGTGTAACGTTACAAATCGGTTGTGTTACGGCATAAGGTGACGATTGATGACTAATCTACGAATACACACATCGATAAGTAGGCTAAAGGTTATCGCGGTTACACGGTAACAGTCCATTATTTTTTTTAACTCCCATAAACAATCTCGGTAACTGGTTCCTAATTTGTGGTTGGAGCTAAATCAAAGTGAATTTTTAATCAAACTACACCATTAGTAAATCATGGATGAGATAGAAATAAAAATAATTTGTTTCAGGATTTTCCCATGTTAAAAATGGTTTCGGTTTAGATTTTCAGTTATTTAAATTCGTTTTTCGGTTTTAGTAATAACCTCTTCATATCTAGTATCTAGATAAAACAATTTCATTATATTATTGAATGTTTGATGAAAAATTCCCTGATAACGGTTGTGAAAGTTAAATTATTCGTTATGCTCTTATAATTCCATATTTCACTTTCTTAGAATAATAATTGGTTCTTCATAAAAAATAATTTACAATTAATAATAAAACTAATGTTTTACACTTTACAGAATCAGATAAAAAAAATTGCCTTGTAAAGTTCACATTTAATATTTTGGGTAAAACCAATTTCCTTGTTCCAAAATGGAAGATGGCATTTGAAATTTCCAAAATAATATTAAATAGCAAGGTAACACCCAATGATACACTAAACTAGTCGACAAATAAACATCATCGACGAACATTTTTTGTTCGACAAAACTATTACAAAAGCAAACATCCGCACATGACAATTACAAATAATTACCATTCAACAAATAGTACAATAACCAGTTTTTTTTGTTTTGTATTTACCTTGAGCAGCTGCGTCAATTTTTCAAAGCGAGCATGTCACTTTATTCTTCATAACTGATAAAGTCAAACAATAACTATTGAAACAAAAATTTGTTCAACCATCAAAATACGAAAGATTCACCTTTCACACACAAACACAGAAATAAAGTTTAGGTAAAGTGAGTTTCACGTGGAGACAACCGTTAATCCGTGTCGTGACCAGCTCACGCTCAACCGGAGTGCCTTGGAAAGTAACACAGCTGAGCGGTTGAGGTCGTTTGGTTGTTCTCGATCGACTCTGTCTGCATCTTGTACAAGATCTTTCTATTGGCCTCTCTTTATTTATGATTACTGTAATGGAACCTATAAAATCATAAAAGGTGTCTAGGACTGACTTCTAAAGCCACGTCTCGCCGAAAGGCAAAGGGAGCAAACTATTGAGGGGAAAATATCGGTAAAACCAAAGAGCATAAAACGCCAAACCTTATCGACAATTCAAGCAAACACAAAACCGTTTTATGTAATTCCATATTCGGCTAAAGAAAACTAAACTACAGAAAAAAGTATGCAAGAAAATCGCTTAAAAATTAACTGTAAGTTTAAGTAGTAGCTTACAAGGGTCGTCGTTCATATACGCAAGTAAAACACAAGATTTCCTAGAATTTACCCTTCTAAGCCGACAAAGATTTACACAGCCATTTGTAAAAGTCACTTTTAAATACTGTGGCGCTTCCTCTAACTGTTTTTCTTAATAGCTCGGGTGAGATTAGTTCAGGACTATAGCCATGGGGCGAAAAATTGCACGACTTCTAACGGATAACGAGACCAACAAACCTCACAATGAAATCAACTTCTTCTTCTGCGCCGTCACTTCGCCAGCTGCATCTTAAGGGTAGTACCCCAAGATATTTGACCGAAGATCTAATACCTTGATTAATTTTAACCGAATGGGCAAACATATTCTCAAAAGTTTCCATTACACTCTAAAAATACTCATAAAACCAAATTAAGTGGACAAAGCGGTACAATAAAAGAAAACAAAAATGCAGGGAAGATGTCACATGAAAGTTAATGTTATGAAGACAAACAGGGGAAAATAAATGTAGCTGAAAGGAAAAGCCCAGCAGTTCGTTCCCTATAAATTAACTTTTCATGCAGACATAACAATGAATGGAATTGTTAAATGGATATAGGCTTGGCTTGTTTTATAACTACAAAAGACAAAGTAAAACAAAAGAGGAAAAACATAACAAGAACTTCAATTTTCCAACGTGATTTGTTTTCAGTCCCCTGGTTTCAAAGTTAAGGCAAACTTTACGGCATCGTATAGATGAACTAAGTTTAAACTTTTTTCTACTAGCGTGCGGAAAAACGCATTTTCCGCACATGTTTTAGTGCGGAAAATCCACTTTTCCGCACGATGCGGAAAATCCACTTTTCCGCACTAAAACACTGTTTTTCCGCACGCTAGTAGAAAAACTATTGTTCCTAACACGTGCAGAAACCTATTTTTCTGCACTTGTTAGGAAAATAGCTATTGTTTATCTTTTGACGCTGTTCTTTTAAAACAAAAAACCGCAATAAAATCTGTTTTTAATTAGAAAGGTAGCTTAATTTTCTTTTCATTCATGAATTCAAAATTATATTAAAGTCTGGACCTACTACATGTCGATTTTTCTAAACTTTTAAAAATTATCTTTTCGTTTTCAGGGAAATAAATTTATTTTATTATTTAAAGAAAAATAATTAGCTTCAAATTTTTTAATACTCAAATTAAAATAATAGCATTAATTACATGCGTGTCATTAAATTCGTCGTCATCTACAAGACACGGTAATAAACCATGTTCAAGTAATTTCCCATCAAACTGTTCTCTGACGTCACGTATTGTTAAAAAACTAATACATTACAATTGTAATAGTTATTTGTATCACAAGGCCAGAAACAGCACATTTGCGAGTGCGAGTAAGGTTGCAAGGCGAGACGGAACGCAGAGTCCTGCAAGTAGGAGCACTCGCAAAACTGTTTCTGGACTTGTAATACACAAGATTTTTTGTGCCGATGTTTGTTTAAATAAATTAAATTTACATTTAAAATTTAGTATTAGGAATTTTTTTTATGATTTTAAAATCAAGATTCCTTGTTTCCTGGTATTCATTAAACTTAATTCATTTATTTTCTTTCCATTGTCGTTTATTTATAAATTTCATTATCTTTGATTTAATAATGGATACACCAGCGCATTTAAAGATTATATTCAAATCACCACAGTTGCTCAAATAGGTAATCGTATTTGTAAAATTTTGTTAATTTATTTGTTTGATTGTCTCCGACCGCGATGCACAAATTTGACTTTGACAGATTGATAAGTTATCAATGATAACCAATAACCTTCAATTTCTACTTTTTGCCGGCCTAGGCCGAAGGAACCTCTGTTTCTGGCGGATTTCGCGATACGGAAACTCAGTGATGCCGACCGGAGGCACAAAAAAATACTAATTTAATTAAAGATTTATACAATATACATTCAACAATTTTTCAAACATTTTTCATGTGATAGTGATACGCCACTGGAATAATAATAATTCATGTACTTATTTTTTATCCCTTTAGAAATGGAATTGAACGATAATAAAAGGATGAAAAAAAAAAACAGAATATTTTAAAAGTTAAGTTCAGTAAACTGATATTTCCAACCAAAATTCCTAGTAAATCGTGGAAATGTAAATGTTTACGTCATATACCAGATTTCCCCTGTGAAATGTAACAAATGCTGTATGTAAATTGACCGACAAGCTCGGAAAAGTTAGAATATTGAAAAGTTGTAACTCTAGGGTCTCATCTGTAAATATGAGTTACCACATTGAAAGTTGCGGTCATTTTGATTAAATGAACAAACCCCAACATGCTGTATAATAATAGCACACCACCCGCAGTGTGGCTTCTTTTTACTATATTTATTTTTGCGCTACTACACTGTTTTTGGCCATTTCCCGGTTGCTTAACTACCACGGAAAAATTAACTTACCGATTAGGTACTGTTGCTAACCTGTTATGAATCATAACGTATCTCAAACGTATCTAACGGTTGTTAAATGATAATAAAAGTTGTAATCAAGTTATCTGGTGTCTAAAATTCTGAATGATTGACAGCTGTTACTTTATTAATTTATATTTATAACAATTGGTTTTTATTTTTCGTAGCGCAAAAAATGGTATACGACGCGTGATCGTTAAGTGCTTACAACAGATCTCGAAGAAATTTGGAAAATCTCGACCCTTCGGGTCTCGATTTTCCAACTATTTCTCGATCTGTTATATGGCACTTACCGATCTTGCATCGTAATATACTATTTTCTACTAGCGTGCGGAAAAACGCATTTTCCGCACATGTTTTAGTGCGGAAAATCCACTTTTCCGCACTAAAACATGTGCGGAAAATGCGTTTTTCCGCACGCTAGTAGAAAAACTATTGTTCCTAACACGTGCAGAAACCTATTTTTCCGCACTTAAATGCTTGACACCACTCCGCTACGCGTCGTGCTGTCAACGGCATTTGCGTGCGGAAAAATCGATTTTCTGCACTTGTTAGGAAAATAGCTATTTTTGCGCTACTGTGCTCTATTTCATTGTTTACCGCGGCTGTTTCCAAGACAGTAAGTTATGTTTACTAATTGCTAAGGATAAAGTCGTCGGTAAAATACTTTGGGGTTCTAGAACGGTAAGTAAATTTACTCAAAACGAATGTGCCATGTAATTTGATAAATGAATGTCAGTCACAAATGTCAGTTTAGTTAAATAAAATGAATGCAATTTCCAATGTTAGTTAAAACAAATCCTGGAGCTTTTAATTTCTCATTTCTTGTAACAAAGTACGCCAGCAAAGTTTTTCATCAATATTTGTACTTTTCTTGGTACACCAATTTTTAAAATGATTGTAGGTACCTTCGTAGCGTCTCTCTAGACTTATCAGGAATGAGAACCGAACACCCCACATTCCAAGCTTCTTCTATTTCGTTTTCGGAATCATTTTCATTAATTTTTACCACGGAACTCCAAATAATTTTCACAAAAAACTGCAATGGCGGTAACTGTTTACAGATTGCTATAGAAACGCAATATATCAATCGACAATACGGCAACGTGATGCGGAGACTGACAATTATCGCATTTGAATCTGTATTGATTATTAATTTATTAAAAATTCTTTTTACCGGATTCAGTAGCGCAAAAAACGTCATAAGCATCACGAACGTTAAGGACTACCGATCTCAGACAATAATTGGAGTCGTCGCTGCGCTCCTCCTCCAAACTATTGTCTTCGATCGGTAAAATGTCCTTACCGTTCTTAATACTTAATATACTATTAATTTCTTCTTTATGAACTCTATTTACAGGACAAATATAAATAATTTCAGTATTAACAGGAACAAGTTATTAATGAGTAATAAGTAAGCAGGATGACAGTCTCTGAAATTAATAGTCACATAATGAAAATCTGTTCGAGGGACCTGCAATCGCTGTCTAACATTATTGTTGTGCAGCATCATTTACGGTTTCGTCAGACGACGTTTTGGGTTCCTGGGGGTCCAAAACAAGAATTATTATTAAAATATCAATTTTGAAAATTTTGATATCAATACTTCCCATATACCAGTAAAGAAAAGTATGGGAAAGTAAAAATTGTACAAATATATAGTAGTATCTGTTTAATTTGAATTTGCAAGTTTTTTGGCAATAATTTTTTTCATCGATAAATAATGTGATTTGTTTAAAAAATGATGATCAATGATGATACAGCTTTCTAGGAATAAAATGGCGAGTCCGTGCGGAATAATTACATTAAATTGCGGCATTGTTGGTACAAAGGTATATCAAGTCGGAAATGGTGGTTTCAAGCTTGTGTTGCTCACCTGTATACGGAAGCGACTAACAATGGGCACGTCAGTTCTTATTTATTATGTTCAATTTGGTATTTATCCACTTTAGATAATATAAAATTAGTACAACGGTTCTCGCGAGCGAATAACGGTACAGATTTGATTCCGTATTTACTAATTGTGATCGTTTATCGACTAGTAATGGTAATTTTAGTTTGCTTGATTGGCACGCGATGAGATTTTCGTATCTCTCTGCACCTAACTAAATGATAAAACACGCTAACTAAATTATGGTTTGTTTATGGAAGGTCAGCACGAATTTTAAATTAATTTAATTTGTTTTAGGAACGATGGGTTTTCCTGATTTTCTATGAATTATTTTACACAATTTCTATGAATTTCACAAGTCTGCGAAGGATTTCAAAATTTATTTTATATGTTTTCATTAGGATTAACTCATTGCCTTGTTCAAAGAACGTTAGCAAATTTTTTGGCATAGCTTCCACGCCCTTTAAGTGGTTATGAAATATCATCAAATTAAAAAAATAATTAGCATTAATTTCAAATCATTATCGTCACTTTCTCCAAGTTACATGGACACTTGTCAGCAAAACAAGTTGGATTATACCATGAACAAGTAAATTACCAGCACCATCTATACAATAAACCTTCATCCTTATTACTATACTATTAGCTGTCTCTTTAAAATTATGCTCGTAAGTTGAAAGAAATTAGAGACCGGCAAAAAGGTTACACCATTTCGTACGGTTAAGCCGTAACGAATGCAACATGCAGTAATAATAATGAAGAGGAAGTTGACCGGTGGAACCGTGGGATGTGTCAAGTCATCCGTCACGCTTCCTAATTCTACTCTCAAGTCCAAGTATATTACACCAATAACCATTTATAATTTAAACTCCAAACATGTACGTAAGTATAGCGTGCGGGAGCAATATCGTGCTCTGTTAATTTCTTCTAATGCAAATATATAAAATATACACTTGCAGCTAGAAAAAGACGGGAAGAAAAAGACAAATTCTTTGTATGGCGTCGTCAACTTGTCAGTTTGAAGCTAAAAATTTCAAATAAAAATTAAACTTCTATATTAATTTACAAATAATACTTCCAGTGCTACTGAAGATGATGTCTTGGTTCTCGAAACGTGCTTAACTTTCTCAACATTATTTCTGGCAAGGGGTACCTATGTTTATGTATTTGTGTGTTATGTTTAACGCCGATTTTGCCACATATCGTACCATAAGCGAAAATATTTATAATAATAAAATAATAATATAGGTATGTACATTTTCTAATTATTTTAGGTGGACAAATAATCTTCCATCTAAATTTACGCAATTACCTGCCAGCGCAATTTAGAAATAATAGTTCTAGTGCTACTGAAGATGATGTCTTGGTTCTCGAAACGTGCTTAACTTTCTCAACATTATTTCTGGTTAGGGGTACTTATGTTTATGTATTTGTGTGTTATGTTTAGGGCTGGGAATTTTTTTCGATATATCGATATTTATATCGATATATCGATATATCGAATACCGATATTGAATTTGGAAAATATCGATACTATATCGATATATCGAAAATATCGATATTTTTTGATATCGATATTTTCGATATTTTTTCAATATCGCTCACCTCTAGGCCCTTGAGCACCGTTCTCTCCCACTTAGGGCTGGGAATTTTTTTCGATATATCGATATTTATATCGATATATCGAATACCGATATTGAATTTGGAAAATATCGATATTTTTTTGATATCGATATTTTCGATATTTTTTTCAATATCGCGCACCTCTAGTTATGTTACAATATTCCTTTACTCAATGGTTATGTTTAACACCGCTTTTGCCCAATATCTGACTATAAAGCGAGAATATTTTTAATAATAATATAATACTCGTATGTACATTTTCTAATTATTTTGGGTGGACCAATAATTTTCCATCGAAATTTACGCAATTACCTGCCAGTGTATAAGGATATTCGGTGACGAGAAATTTTTTGGATTACTGCATCATGGTGACCGATGTGGGTTAGTGGTATGATGTCACATTCCATATACCGGAAAATTTTTAATAACAGTAGGATAACAGGTAAATACGAAAACCAAAGTCGCCTTTTAAGATCAGGCTGAGAAAATTCTATATCGGGAACCCAGATAGATAAAATTTCGAAAACAATAAGGATACCGCAATGTGGCTTGTGCGTATAATGCTTAAAACAGCTGGAATACGAATACGCTATGGATAAAGCACTAATGGACAGGGACATGTCTCAAGAGCTATTAGGGATGAAATATGGGCTAGGCTAATTTTGGAATAAAGGAACAAACACGTAGGTACAAAGAAATAAGGTGTTGCCCATCCATGAGATAGGCACATGACATCCGGAGAGATGTATAGGAAATTGAAAGAAGGCCGTTCAAGTCAGGGGAGATCTCCGTCCAAAGGCAACTCATTGAGCAAGGGGCTCTATTTCGTTTTACAAAAATTTCACTACAACGAATTTTAGATTAAGCTTTGGCGTTAAATATAAGTTTGCCTGTAGTATAATTAATTAATAATATACTTGGAAATTTTAATGAACGAACTAATTTGTTCAAAATTCTGAACTAATTGCCAATAACTTGTTTCTAAATCACTTAAAAAAGTTTGCTAATTTCCGTTAGTCTCCGACTTTAAAAATATGTCTAAACTGTCCAACGCTTGTAGTATATTTTTTAAATTAGATTACACAATCGCCATTACTGTAGTGCAGTACTTTATGTACGCAGCGAATTAGTGAAATAACAAAAACAAGGAGAAATAGCGTAGGTATTCAAATGACTAACATCAACTCCATCCTTTTAGACAAACATTTTACCTATCACCACGAAAAACTCTGTTTACCAAGATAACAACATAAACAAACATAAATTCTAGACACAAGTCAGGTTTCTATTTCTAGCATAAACAACGTAGCAGCAAGTGGTTTTTTAATCTCTTCCTTTTTGGAGATATCCTAGAACTCGGTAAGTAGGTGAACAGTTTTAAGTTTTCTTGCCGAAAAATATTTTTATTTAAACTTCTAATAATTGTTAACACTTTGCGCTTATTACCAGACCTTCGTTATGTTCTAAAGGATGCAGAATTTATTTCTGTTATTCTACAGGAAATTGCATAAACTATCAAACAAAAAAAATCAAGCGAGTAACTAGTCTTCTATGCGACAAACACGTGTTCGATAGTAAATACGACGACGTGCTGATAGGTGTGGCCAATTAGCAACGATGAAGAAAGCGCCGAAGAGTTTGTTATGGCAGCAATTAGAACGTTAAAACGCAACCAACACGTATTATGTAGGATTGGAGGAAAAAAATTGGTACACAGTTCCGCAATTCGTTGGTACTTCCGGTTACGCACACCTATTTCGCAGCGCTAATCGAAAATAAAACATTAAAAAAGGCTGTAAAGTTCACCTGCAGGAGAAAAACAGCCGAAGTGATTGTTATTTAATCGCTTTCCATCACAGGAAGTTAATCAATGAGAACGCATTACTTCCTAGTTCCTACTACATATTATATTTTAAATTATTTAGTATGGGAAAAAACAAGGAAAAAATTTAGTAATACCTCCTAACATTTTGACAGACTTAAAAGCGACTTATAAGACTGTAGTATCCAATTCGTATGAACTCAATTATATTACATCACATCAATTCTTCAAAAATGGTGTAGTACTCATAACAAGTGCGAAGTAACATTTATATCTACACAAAAAAGTTGCTAAAAGACTGGAAGACAGCTATCTGTGCGGCTGGTTTAAGATAACACAGTCGGTATTTAATATTTATAAATTATAACTCGACGACCCTTACCACACCCATCATGACTTGGTTTTTCTGTCTACGTTTTTGGTAAACTTTCATTACTTCCATAAAATTGAAAAAGCAAATTACAAACGTCTTGATCTTGGAAATGTCAGTTTCGAAATGTGGAAGCTTTGTCCCAAGAGTTTAACCACAAAGAAGCATGGATTGTTTCACAAAATATTGGCGTTTCAACGTGTATGCCAAAGTAATGTCCTATCTTTTAGGTTTGGGGCTTTGGGGTTTAGTTATTTTCTACATAAATTGGTTGAACTTTACAATCGCATAAAAAATTCGGATGGCAGTCCGTTTTGTAATTCAGGCGTTGTAAAATTTAATTTGATTCAACAAAAGTGATATCGGTTCATCGATCCACGAATTTGAATATTCTGACACTTTCCACAGTAGCACGTTTTACTGAATGTGTATAATGAAATATGGTCAGGAGGAGAGAATCGACAAAGAATGGGAAAGTGGATTCTGTAGGTCACATGCGATGTGACAAACGCAAATTTTAGATTTAGAACAGAAAGCTATAAAACAGATCCAATTAACAAATTGCTTTCTGCTGGAGCCGTTACAAGCTAATTATCTTCCTATTGCCATTTTAGAAACCTGAAACGTTCGTTTGTATCTGGAAACGAGCACAAGACAACTTGAAGACGTTTGTAAAACGTAAATTAACGAGTTGTACCAACAAGCGGATGAAGAAATGTTTATTTATAGCGCAAGAAACGATTACCTTTTACCGCCATTGTGGTAAGTAAATGAAAAGTAATTGCCTGATTTGTCATTCAATCAAGGCTATAACAAAACAAACATAAATTATCCTGCTAATCATTTTGCTCTTTCGATCTCTAATTGAGATCATTTGAATAAACTACGGAGGGATGGAAAAACGACGATATCCGACTCTAACAATTCATGTGTTACTGTTTTAAGTAAACTTTTTTTTCATGTTGTGTCAAATTTTCTAGATGATCTTGATATTATATTCACATTAGGGACTGGTTTGTTAGGATATTTTACTCTAAGATAATCCCTAACATTACCTATTGATAATTCGATAATCCGGAGTGATATAGTCCGGATATAGTATACACATTTCTATTTTTTTTTCGTCTGTATAGATCATGTTTCCAATAAATCGTTCGCTTTAAATCTTGTTCTTTATTAAAAACTAAAAAAAAACACTGTAATTTGACAAACAATAATGAAAATCAGTTAAGCAGGGGCAAGAGTGCTAGTAGTGTATAATGGGTTGCCTACATTCCAATGATAAAGTGGCCGGTCCATTTAACTTGCAATTTGCCTATATTGCATAATAAATGGACTTCACTGTATATACTATTGTAAACCCTTTGTTTTTCGAAACCCTGCCTAAAATAAGGGAATTATTACGATTGTTAAAAAGCAAATGAAATCTAATAACTACGAATCGGCACCCCAAATCTAAAATTGTAACTAAAAAAAGTCGGGTGTAACGATTTAGTATTAAACACGTTGTACCTATATAAAATCCTCATTTAAGATAAGATTTGCCATTTTTAATAGAAAATGTTTTATTTTTATTTTTATACAGATAATTGTATCTTGTAGAATGCAGGCATGTCACTTTAACAACCGGACTATTTTCGGCCTTGCGTGCCAACAGTTTTGAGTTTTTAAATCGGACAAGTTTAAATTTTTTATCATTTAGTACACATTTCCTTTTCGTTTCATACATTAAATTTTTATAATAGTATTAGATGCTCATTGACGTATATTAACATACTAGAACGAGGAACACAACCAAATGATAAAATACAGGGTGTTCTATTTCAAATTACCGCATTATGATAGTTATATGAAAATGAATAAATTTGTAAATATATAGAACATTGCCAATGGGTAGTAGGTACTCGTAATTTTATTATCTCACAAAAAATATTTTTTAACTTTTCAAACAGCTTTAGTACAAATTTATGAAGCACTGTACGCAATTTTGAGACTGTCGGTAAAAAATTAAGAAAATCAAGTCCAAATCGAGTTGAAGTATAAGAAAATTCAAAGAATGTTGGATTTAAAAAAGAATAACATTTGACGCCGAGCAATTGCAATACAATATAGGTACATACTGGAGTGATAAATATAATTTTGTTTATTTTCAGCCAAAAATTATAATTTGTCGCTAGCAAAATGCGCATGGTATTAAGCTTTAACACCCAAATAAGCAAAGACAAATGCAATTTATTACAGTTTTCTAAAGTTTTCTTGACAATTGCGCGTGTTGTCTATTATTGATATTAGCACTTCGATAGAATTTTTAATTTACTAACCGATTTATAACATAAAACGTAGCATAACAAGGATGAGTACACACAGCTCTCACTCTTGGCGAAACAAAACTAGAGGCGCAATATTACGCAAAAAATTCAAGCATTAAATATGGATAGGAAAAAAGTTGCAGCATTAGCAATCAAGTTTAATTTACGGACGGACTACCAAATAGAATTTCAATTTGACTTCTGGAATTAGTTTTATATAGGGTGATTAAAATGTAATGTAGAAAAAGGGGAATCAAACTTATTTCAGGAAAAAATCAAAAAAGAAGGTATAAATGGGGTAATTTATTGAAATAAAATGTAAATAAGAGACTTGGGCGAAACAGCAGCTAATGTTGTCCAATATATTCTAAAATCTCGTAATGAAATAAGGGGGTTCGAACCTCCTGGGAAGGTTCTTATCAGCATTTTGTCATCAGCCACTCAAGGGGCATTATTAATTACATTTTTTAATTGAAATAAAATATATTATCGCATTCTGAGAATATTTCGTTATTTTGCTTGTGTATTATTAGGGCACTGGACGTAAACATTTGGCAACTTTTAAAATGTGATAGGTAATTAATATTTTGCGAAGCCTACATTACATATTAAAATAATTTAATTTCGACAGCATTTGACAACCTTGTATTTCGAACAAGGCACCGATTTAAATGTTTTTTTTATATCTCATTGATTAACAGTTTTTAGTTCACAACATTCGCTCTTCATGTATAGATAAAAATTCAATTGATTATAGAAGAAAAACCTGCTTGAACTCAGAAAACCAAAATCATTCTTTTGAAGAAGATAAAAAGCAGTTCCATATATTTTGAGAATCAATTGACCTCCAAACCAAAAAAACAATTACATTTTGGTGAATCACAAACATTCGCATGCTTCATTATTTTAAATATGAATTGGCAATGTTATCTACCAAAACTATCAAAAAAATAATTAACTTTTAAGTTGCATTTTAAATTTGATTAGGTATTGCGAAAACAAAAAAATAATGAAAATAATAAATACGTAATGTTTGTAAAGGAAGAAAATAGAAAATTTTATAAAAAATATTAAAAAAAGGATAAGTAGATACAAATTATACTAACAAAAAAAACAAGACTTACCAGAAATATTTTCCAAAAAAAGAAGACTTCAAAATATCTCTAGATCGAGTATTTGGTCACAAGCACAATAAACTTTAAAAGTTCTGCTATCGTTTAAATTATTTAAATATAGTTTTAACGTTATATTGAAGTATAAACCGCACGCGTTAAACAAACGTTTGCCCACGAAAGCTAGGCAGGAATTGCGGTTCAGCGCTGCTTACATGCTTGGAAATACTACAGACTGGTGGTGGTGTTCGAATTGGACAAATCAGCTGCTCCTCAAAAGATAGCCTCTTTGTGTGTATACAGATGGTATAAACAAACTCATGCATGGACATGTGTTAGCTTGATATTAAGAAACATGTGTGCATTAAATAATACTTAATTTAAAAAAATGTCCACACTTGAAATACCAAAATAAAGAACTTTGATCTCCTCTTTTAATATAATTGAAATGGATCTACAAAATATTCTTTTTTCTGCACCACTTTGTAAAAATTTGCGCTTTTTATATATACACTCAGAGTGGCTTATGAATTTTCATCGATTCTAGTTAACTTGATTTTTAAAGTGATTTACCACTCCTATTGCTTGGGGTAAAGACTCCCTCGTTTGTAACCCTTATCAAATAACTCGGGCGCTTCATGCCAACATGATCTAAACTGTAACAAAGCATAAATTATATTATAACTCTAATAATCGTAGAGTATTTTATGTTAATACTATTCGGGAAGGGCGTTGCCCGCACAAGATCCTTGCCTTTAATAATTTTATACGTACAACGGAGGCAAACGTTTCTTCCTTGAGCTATTAGACAAAAAAAATGTTAAAGTGAATACCTATGTGGTATATAAATATTGATAAAAATGATTAAACTTAACTAATTTACAACCAACGAGTATCAGATGGATGGAGACAGACTACACAGAACTTTTTCAAATAAAACAAAACTTGTTTCATAAATCATATTTGGTCAAATATATTTTATTGCTATGAAAGAAGACAAAAGGGACACAATAAGAAAACGAAATATTTCATCAAGGCACGTTTATTTTATATCCGAATAACAAAAGTTTTCTAAATAAAATATTTTAAATAAGGGTCCTTTCCAGTCAAATTTACTACATCTACAGAAGCTGCAGGTAGTAAAAGATGTTAGACTGGGTTTGCTTTAAAAGGGAACTTATAGGACAATGAAAACGTTACGAACTTCATTTCACCCTTACAATTTTCTTGTGCTTGAGTTTGAAAGTAAAAAAATACAAAACAGGGATTAAACGATATGTACAATGAATTTTTATCCGTTCCATCTCGTATTTATTTGCTTCAAAACGATGTAGCTATATTTAATTTGCAGACAAGAACACATTAAACCCAAACAGATTGAAACCGTGTTTGAAACGGAAATCAAAATTATTGCCAGTGCTGGTTATGAGAATCGAGCTAATGTAACTTGTATGAATTCTGGACAAGGGTTTAATAATAATTAAAATGCAATGCGGTAGGTAAGATTGGGCAGGTGAGAGCCAGTCCATGGTCGACTACAAATTGAAGATTAAATTACTTTATTATGAAGATCCTCCTTCACAAGGTAGAACTCGATTCATAATATCTATAATTTCATTTAGGTCGATCCATATAAAGCAATTGTTCTCAGACCTCACGGTTAATTAGAACATACCCATAAGTGAAATAATTATGTACGACTTATACAAGAACAAAAGAACGATTTAAGTTAATTATATTTCATAGCCAAATTTATTTCCGCATTTTACAAATGATGAAGAGAAAAGTAAAGTAAATTCATATTCAAAGGAACAAACGTGTATTTATACAGGGTGTCGTATGACTTGAGATTTATTTTATTGACGTCATGCCATGTTTAAGAATTTTTCCTAACGAAACCATTGACAGGAGTGGCGCTGAAAGTAAAAGTATTCAATTTAATAGGTTTAAAATGTATTGGGGCGGGCGTAGCGCAATGGTAGAGCAGGAAGACTCTTAAGCTGCGTACAGACCCAGTTCGCGAATAGTTCAGGAACAGTTCGCTAACAGTTCTCGAACCGATGCAGAAGTCGGTGTCTAGAGATATTTAACAATACGTTTACCTCCCTTCATTAAAATAAGGCAGTATAGTATGGCTTCCTACTGAAACCACATCACATCTGAACTGTTTCAAAGGCCAAGGGGATTGTTCTTTCGAAAACCCGAAAACTAATGGTAACAATGTTTTTCGTTGCTTCTATGTGGATTTTCAATGGACCAGACGTTTCGTGTAAAAGAAACTGTAAATAATGCTACTTATGTTTCTAATGAAGTCGGCAAACTACACTCGGATGCGATCGTATTTTGCGGGTATAAAATACACTCTATTTTCGTTCCCTAGACAACCGTAGTGAATTTTATACACGTCAGAGCTATAGTTTGTCTCTTGGGTTTATGTCTCTAAAAAAGCTTAACGCAGAATTTTACGACGTGCCCGTTCGATGGGGTACGCTGTCCCAGGTAAATGCTAGCCAGTGCCGTACGTTCATTTCTTTTACTAACTTTTATATTGTGTTTATTATTTGCTTTACACGCCACTAAAATCTTTATGGTTGTGATGCGACGTCCCAGCTGTTGGATATCTCACTTTAACGTGGTGAAAGCTAGAGAGTAGATGAAGACAACCGATAGTAGTACGTCGTAAACTATTTACCTTTATAATCTTTTAAAGACGAATTATATGAGAAAGAGAGAATAAAAGTACACGTTTACTGGTTCGAATCGTCAAGAAAAAAATATTTGTTCCATGGTCCGCACAGTACGGAACGGCTCCCGGCAAATTAAATTTTATTAACTACTAAAAGTTAACCTATAAAATAATTTTGCATCCAAACGTAGAACGGTCCGAACACTACAGGGTACCGATTCGCCAGTTTATAGGCAATAAAATCGGTGCGGTGCCAGTAAACACTACAGTTAAAATATCCGATCCAGTCGGATCCGGTTCGGATTAGCCGCAAAATAAGATCGAATCCGAGTGTATATTCTAACAGGGTTTAAAATTGATTTCAATTTCAGACAAGCAAGCGCAAACTGGTAGAAAGCTGATGGCGAGCAAAGACACACAAAGAGTAGATTGCGATAGGTAGGATTGGCAGGTAAGCTGCTATAGTTGGGAAAACAGACAAATGGATAGATTTGCAGTGTATCAGAAAAATAGACAAGACAGCGTAATAAGATATTGTTGGGTAGGCAAGCAGACAAATAGGTAGAGCGACAAGTAGGCAGATAAGGCAGTAGACTACAAAATAGAAAAAAGAGGTGGGAAGGTAAGTTGATATAGTCGGATTTTTTTTAGATGTCTGCTCTCGATTTACAAATTTTTGTTTGTTTGAAAGATATAGAAACAAGCGCTTTCCTAATACGACAAAAAGAGATAGGGAGGCTGAAAGGAACAAACAGACCTCCCTATTTTTTTTGTACCATTAGAGAAACGTATGTTTCTATCTTTCAAACAAACAAAAATTTGTAAATCAAGAGCGGACATCTAAAAAAAATCCGACTATAGATAGCAGATTGACACAAAAGTAGTAAGATTGGCGTTTGCAGACAAATTTGTTTGTGCCAAAATATTTGGAGATATGACAAAAAGCATTTACTATAACAGGTGTCTTGGAATATTATGATATTGATACCGTTTTGAAAATACGTTAGAATTTTTAATTGGTGGTTTAATTTAAGAAAAATAAAACATAACTTAAAAATCAAACTAATTCTCTGTTAGTTCAGCACGTTTAACCAATAGCTTTAAAAACTTTATAAAAATGTGGATCTTAGAGCAAGAACTTAAACGAAGTGAAACTTTGCCTATTTAAGACATGGGGGCTTGCCCGTCAACAGCCTAAAATGGATAAATGAAACTCATTGTGGTTTTTTGCAGACAGCACGCAGAACTATTTACTCACGTTTTCACTTTCAAAAGAAATTAGCTGTAAAAATAGCTTTCAAGTATAAAGACAACTGTGCTACACATGACGGACGTTTTTCAAATTTTATTAAATGTCGTAGTAACGCGGTGTGTATTCGAAATTAGTAGTTAAAAGGCCATTCCTTTCAAATATTCATTATTTGAGTCTCCTTCATACCATTCAGTATTTGTTATTCTTATTACTTTTTTTAAATATTAATTTCGTGCGGTTTCCTTTCAAACAAGTACAATGGGAACAAACGTTTAGTGGTTTTGAACATAAGAAATTATGACACATGAAAGGAAATCGTATACGTACTTAATTTGTTTTAAACGGTTTTCAAATTCTTATTTTACAAGAGAGTGTCATGCAGGTGTCTATCAAACTAAAATATAAATAAAAGATCATATTACGGACAAACGTATAAGTCAGTCACAAAAATAATAAAACTTCACTTTTGAGTAGGTACTAATTTCTGAATAATATTTAATTTCTATCCATGAATACGTATTTAATTATTTTTTTAAATAAAACGTCAACTGTTTATTCTTATTTCTTTATAGATTTTATACCTAAGCAAGGTCTCCTTACCTACGCTTATTAGGTAAGCTCTGGTAACTCATAAACAAACAAAACCAGAATTAGTACAGCAACAGCTTCTGAGTGTTAATTATAATGCAAATGACTTAGAACTAGTAATTACGGGGCATAAAAGCTTGTAAGGTAACAAGAACAAATAATATTCTTCCTAATTACGTGATGCAAATTTACTATGCAAAAAATTACCACATCCACATTTAATGTCGAAAGAGACGCTATTTGAATTACACGCAAGTGGAACTCTAAATAATTACTGGAAAGCTTCCGATAGGACAACGTTTACTAATAAGAAATAATAGAAAGAAGAACTTACGAATGTGGGTTTGTATTAGGAAAACTTTGAATAGACCTGTACTGTACATAAAATGTAAGACTTTAACATTTTTTGACACGTTTTTCTTTCCTACTCTAGAACAATCCAGTTCTATCACTCCGAGCTGCCGAGAGCCCTTTCTCATCGGTCTAGGACAAGTGGGCGCGGTCAACTTGCCATGTGGACGCGGCCAAGAGGGCGCGAGAAAACTGGGCGCAGGCACAACTAGACGCGAGACAACTTACATCCTAGCGTCCCAACGAAGACTTCAACAATGAAAAAAAGATTTACAATAGTATATTAAGTATTAAGAACGGTAAGGACATTTTATCGATCGAAGACAATATGTTTGGGGAGGAGCAACAGCGACGACCCCAATTATTGTCCTTCTTTTGTTATATTGTCTATGTTTTAATTATTTCGTAATAGCGACGAAAATTAATAGTAAATCAAAAATATTTAGAAAACATATTTACCTACATATAATTTATTTACACCCAAAATGAAATCCTTACAGATATTATTTGTTATTTATATTTGTTTTGATTTATTATGTATGTTAACCTAACCTAACCTAACCTAACCTAACCTAACCTAACCCATGTTCATAATTTCTTATAGCTATTATAGTGCTTTAAATAAAGCCACTGTTGAAACGCATCGATCGTTTTGTATTAATTCTTCTAATTGGGAATACCTCGCGCCCAGTTGTCTCGCGTCCACTTGTCCCTGCGCCCACTTGACTCGCGCCTACTTGGCCGCGTCCACATGGTCGCGCTCAGTTGGCCGCGCCATTCCGGCTGAGAATACACGGAGTTTGTAAGACTTTTTAGCCGTCTCCGTCAGTCAGTGTTCAATTTCATTATGCCTTGCCTCTAATTTTGATTTTCTCCCCCCTTCTACCTTTTGTACTAAGCCAACATCTCATCTGTACCACCCTCTCCTGTTGTGTTCTCTCATTTTTCCCTATTATTGTCCATCCATCCGAGCTAGTGTCCAACTCCTCGAAATGCCTCATTTGTTGTTTATATCCTAAGGAAGATCAAAGAAGCGAACAAATGTTGGGTCCTAAGAATGTTGTCTTGTCTTTCCCCTGTTCCTTTTCCCGTTCTTTTTCATTCCCTGCCCATCATCATCATTTCCATTATCCCATCCTTTCTCGGGTCACATCTTGTTTTTTACTGTTCCTCATATTTTCCTATCCTTTAGCTATTCCTCCTGTGCGTCCTATCTTGTTCTAACTGCCCCTATTCCATTCTACTACTACTGACCGCTGTCACTGGGCATTGTACGCTCTGTATAAACGAAAATCTATGTAGCGTTCCCAGAATGTCTACAAAAAAACAACCAAAATCCCTGTTTCCATTTCCTGTCCTGTTTAATGACTGTAGATGAAAGATGATAGTGTTTAATTAAAGCAATGGGGTCTACGAAAATACGATTTTAATTCCTTTGCTTTGTACGTTCTTTAAAGTTTTAACAGAGTTTTTCTTAACCCTTGAAGCAGATAATAACTGCATAACGAAAAAATAATTATAAACCAGAAGTTTTGGCATTAAACACGCGAATAAATGTTACAAAGGACAGTGAAAGTTGTAGGAGTTGATTGCATGTTTTTAACATAAAATGCAATAAGTGTGAGAAAAACAAAATATTAAAAAAATGCAATAAAAAACGATCCTTAGCATAATCACTCTTTAGATATTATATTCATGTGTTAAATTACACAAACTGATCAGAATCAACCTAGGGATAGATAAATCCAATGTAATGCACTTAACATACAACAGGTAAGAATATAATAACAAACCTAGAATGCAAGACATATGATCTCTTCAAGCTTTCAAGACTTTAAGCGGATTACGATGTGATATGATAAATTAAGAGTGCATAGATCCGGCATGTAATATTAATTACGTTAAGTAAATATCCTTCACCTTTCCTGATTTAAAGTGCTTTTTGCAATGCAGTGACAAGATAAGAAAGTGGTCAAAAAAATTACCATTTTAAAATGTTATTATACCCATTTGTTTCTAAAATTATATGATGTCCAATAAATTTAACTCTCACTTTATTTATTTATATATAATACCAATTAGTAAAGTAATTGAAAGTCGTGAGTACACACCGCTGGTAGTGTTATATATTTGTAACTTTATCGAACTAAATCTAGCAATTCTAGGCATGTTAAACTAATCTGTATAATTAAATCCAATTATTCAAGGAGCGCAATTTAACAAGACGTTTTAGTGCAAAGTAATAAATAATGTAATGCCAAACAATTCACATTATCTCTTCCACCTACCGCGACTCTTGGCAGCTTTAAGTAAGACTCCGGTTTGTTATTACCAGTAGTAAGCAAGTGCTTCCGCATACAATTAATAGAAAATTATCGCGTCAGAAAATTTATTTATTACAATAAAAATTGCGGGCGAGTTGTTGCTTTCTTTTATTGCATTTCATGCATTAACATAGATGTAATAGATGTATTCTATAAATTACATAACCTGTAATAATCCAACAGCATCAATTACTGACTGAAGCTATTAACTTTGCAAAAAAATTATTTACTAAAACCATAACTTGAAAGGCTACACGTAAAACTTATCAGCTTTACAAAGTAAACATCGAGGAAGTGTAAAGGCAATCTGTCTAAGTAAAATGTTTACGTGCATGAATATTAAATAAGTAACGATATGATATGAGGAAGAAGCTGTATTACCTCACAAGTGAAACATTGTGTAATCAACTGGCATATGAAAAAGGTTATACTTTATATCGAAATTAACAAGAAAAATGCACTTGTAATATCCTGCTTGGTAATAATTATTACTTGCATGTTTATATCAAGAACTATACCTACAGGGTGACCCATCGTTAAACCATCAAACTTCAGGGCTGATTTTTCAGATTAAAATAAAAGTTTTTTGTCTATAAATTTATTTCCAAAAATGTACCCCCTCCCCGAGTTAGAGGGAAAAGAAGAAAATTGAGAAAAATGAGACTGTCCTTGGCCTCCTCGCTCTCCGAACATGACTCCTTGAACTTCCTTGTATGGGGTACAATGAAGGAAAAAGTTAATCCGGAGCCCGTCAACGACGAAGCTACCCTCCAGGAAAGGATTGTTCAAGCAGCCCGGCAGATCACACCAGCAGAGTGCCGTGCAAGGTGCAACTGTTCAGTCTGTCGAGGTGTGAGCTTTGCATTGAAACTGGTGGCAGTCATTTCGAACAGCTTTTGTAAATTTTCAAAACTTATCAGTTTTGTAATAAATGTAATGAAACGAGACTTATTTTTTTGGAAATAAATTTATAGACGAATTATTTTAACCTGGAAAATCAGCCCTGAACGTTTGGCAGTTTAAAGATGGGTCACCCTGTATATTATAAGCACAAGGATTAAATTTTATATTCGTTTCCCAACAATAAGAACAAAATACTGGTCAGGTCAGATCAGGTTGTACCAGCTTAGATCAAGACCAAGCAGTGGCGTATACAGACCATCTTTATGGGGGGGGGGGGGGTTAAGGTACGAAGCGCCGAGTGTGAATCGAGGAGCGAAGCCTCGAGCAATTTTAAAAAGCGCCGCAGACGAAATTTTTTTGTAAAAAGGGGCGTGGTCTTCGAAACGACTTGTAAGAGAAAGCTGAAATTTTTTGAGAATATAATTAGGAAGCAAAAAATATGATGTTACATGAAACGAGTTATACATTTTTTAAAAAATTACAAATTACAATAAAAATACTATTTCCTCAAAATGCAAAACTGGGATATATTGGCAGCGTACAAAAATTTTTAAGAAGTTTATTTACTGTAGGAAATATGTTTTTAACACTTACTGCAGTATCTGCAGCACGCACTTGCAGTTGATTATTTGGTTTTCTCTGGGGTAGGCGGAGGGTACTGTAATTTCTGCCAAACAGTGCGCACAGATTTCCCGTGTGCCATCAAGAATTCTAATAGTTAAATAACGTTAATTAAACAAAAAATAAAAAAGCATTTTTCATCATTGCAATATTGCAATATCATCTATAAATTTTGCTTACAGGTTGCGATTTTTATTATTAATTTTTGTGTCCATGGGGGGGGTTCTGACCCCCCCCCGTGTATACGCCACGGAGACCAAGTCAGATTTCTAATACATTCGGTTTTTAAAGACGAGCATTCAGTTAGATTTGAGATCGATCAAGACAGAACACATACGTTCAGTCAGATTCTCAGCCCGAGATTAAATTAACTCTGGTGAAGTAACCGCCAATCAGCTACGCCTCCGACTTCTTCTACTAACATGTTAGATCAGGTTACGTCAAGTTAGGTCAGGTCTCACAACAGTACAGTGGAAACTTTCAGAATTTGGGGAATTTGGACAGAGTATGGTTTCAATTCGACCCAGTCAAAATTATTTTGCTAGACACAGAGCTTTGTGAAGGAACAGGTAAAAATCCACCTTAGGTCTCCATGTCAGGTTCATTCCCAGGTTAGAGCATATCTTGTAGGTGCAGGTAGGACAGGGTATGTACGCATTTTCTTCACTAAACCAAGAGATAAATATTGAAAGCATAAATGCAGAATGCTGAGGAATGGGGAGAGACCAGTCTAAGGCAGGGCGCTATAAGTTCGAGTATAGGTAACCAGATCTCATGCAAGCTCTTTAGTCAGATTATTTGCTACGTTAGCGCATTAAGGACTTGAATCAAAGCAGATCGCGTTACGTCAGATTGTTTCTTACATTAAATTCAAATGAAAAAAGAATGGGTCTGTGGTGAGGTTGCTAGCCACAGTTCTCATGGAAAGCGTTTAGGTAGACCAGCTGAGTACCAATAAAGCTAGATCTTAGATCTATGAAGTCAGATCTATTTATCACTCTAGCAGGATGGTTCACAGATTCCGTTAGATCACCGCAGTTCAAATAGATAACTCTTGCGACGATCGATTCAAGCCGGATTAAATCAATTTAGATTAGATATCTAGTCAGATTGCGTGTCAGTGCATATTTTAGCTCAGGTGAAGCCAAATGTTAGATCGATCACTCTGAATCAAACCAACATTTAAATTTTAGATCAGGCCGGTTCTTACAGTTCAACAGAAATGGAATTAATCGCGAATTACGCAGACGACCAAGAGTGAGTAGAGCTGTATAAACATACAGCTACTGACACGGTCTGTCGTCCTGTTTTCTCTCTTCTTTATCATTGTGCATCCACAAGTCAAGAGACCATCTGTCGCAGAAACCCTGTAATATCGTCATAGGTATTCATTGTGTTGTCCAGCGGTATGCTATGGTATTTTTTAGAGTTTCTGACCACCGTACGCTAAGAGTACGGTTAACACTAACACTAACGTCTTTGCTAAGCAAATAATATGTTGCTTAGCAAAGACGTTACCGTTAGCGTTACTGTACTCTACTGTGTTCTAAAACTCTCCACTAGAACAGCGTCGACGCCAAGGTAACTGTCGTGTGAACACTACCTCACATTGTTGTCGCAGGTGTATTGTCAGCCTTAGTTAAACTTTGCTAGCCATATTGTGTCCAGATACTACGATATAAAAAATGATATCAACTAAATGGTATCAATTCCTTCCGGCTGTAACCGGAAAAAGCCATTAAGTAGCATAATAGCGGAAGAGAGAGAAATTTATCTGTCTATTACATCTTGCAAGCGTTATAAAAAATAATTACACAAATCATTTAATTCTCGGCAATGAATAAAATAATTTAAAATATTATAATTATAAATTTGCGATTATTAATTAATTCAAAAATATTGACTAGGTATTGATTAAGATACATAATAAGTTTCCGAGAAATCACACGGTATTAGAAAACCATCAAATTGCTTTTAATAGCGCTCAATATAGAACTTCTTTTTATAATTGATTATCGAATGTTTTGCGAGTTAGATAAAAATAAATTTAGCCAGCAGATGGGTCTCTGAACTGGTTAATTTAACGCCAACTGACATAATTAACTATAAATTCGTTAATTACGATTAATTGTTCACGTAATTACTGATCACACTTTCTTAATAAAGTTAATAATAAACGTCTGGTTGGCAATTAACCTCAGTTTTAAGTTCAAGCCACAAAAGAGCATTTAATAATACCAACTGCAAACAGCAAGTGCAATAAACTGTTTAAGTAAAAAATTAGCATATCTACTACTTACTCTTTTAACGACATCAAATTAAATATTCAACCTGATTTCTAAAAAACAAAACCACTTGTTTCTTTTCACAGGAAATTGTCGTTAAACGAGAAATTAACATGTGGTCGGACATAAATTGCTACGTGAAGGAAAGTCGGCTATCTCGAGAGACATATAATTAATATACTTGATTTAAGAAAATAGAGAACAGACATATTATTTACTATGTGACAGTGACTACTATTTAAAACGACATATAATTTATTACGAATAAGACAAATCTATTTAGTTTCAAATTAGCAACTTAACGAAATCCTTAATTAGGTGTTTTTAACGTTTTAAAATATTCTTCCCAAGATGCCAAACTGGACTAAATAACTGTGTTTGAATTCGTGATGCCTTGCCAACTGTATAGTTTGTTTTCTCAAAGAATTAATTAAGAGAATAAGAGGTAACAAAAGAATAAACATGCAGCCCGAAGCAAAAACAACAGTAGGTACCTAACGAGAAAATCATTAAAGATGTTAACACGTAGAAAATACTTGCATCAACTGAAATTGATGTATAATTAAAACTTTTTTGATTAATTAAACTTAAAGATTAAAATAAATGATTTAAAAGCTATTAAGGTAAGGATTAGTTTAAGTACAAGTGTGTGACAATAAAATAAAATAATAAAATATTTTATACTCCATTAGAAAAGACGAGTCGACGAGGAGAAACAGTTTCACGGATTTTTTTACAGAACAATCAGATAGAGAAATAGATGCGAAAGATAATCTTAGAAACCTGGAAATTTAACTAAAATAACAGGCTAATAACGAGAAGAATTCGTCGTTTCTTTCAATTTTACAAAAAGCTCTTATTAGGATCACCAAAGGACACCATATGCTAATTATATAAAACACCACTGAAAATTTCTGTTATAGGAAGGCGTGCACCAGTCCTGTAATTTATTTTCAGCTTCTTAGGGAGATTATTTTAAATAAATCTCTCATCTCAGGTAGAAACAAGTAAACCACTTTTCTACGCCACGCAACCCCTCTTCGCCCAAACTAACGTTAATGTTGAGCACGGGATGTCCAAAGATGTCCGGTTCTCAGGCCAGGTATTCAATTAGGTCAGCTCAGTTCAAATGGGTCTCAGGCCAATCACGTATGGTCAGTTTAGACCAGGTCAAACACATGGCTAAGTATTTTGTTCCTGTTCCAGAACTAGGTAAGATTAATTCAATAGTGATCAAATTGAGGGAGTAGGGTAGGGCCAAGAAACCTTAAGTTGAATCAAGGTTCCACTCAAGCAAGGATGGGTCAAGTCTGATCAGGTTAAATCAGTTTCGGTAAGAACTGATCGTCAACCAGGTCTAGTAAGATTGCTACTCGTGTCAGGTGTGTCAAACCTAGGAAAGAAGTGTTACAGAAAATATATACTCTCCTCTCCTGTCGGTGTTGATAAGAAAAGGGCAAAAACCTAGAAAGAGATGTCTTCGTCGTATAGGCCGATACAGCTACTGGACCATTTTAGTAATCTACCTGAAAGGGTTTTGGCAAGTAGACACCAGATAGAACGGCGGACTGTGCGGCAAATCAGTTTGTTGCGGTTAACGCACTAAAAATACAATATGAGGAGGTGAGAGCAAATCAGGCCTCGGTCGTGTAGGGAAACAACACTAGATGTCAGAAACGTATTTACTTCGACGATCTGGACTTCTCCCCTTGAAGAATTAAATGAAAGAAATATAACACCGTAGCCATTACAAATTATAGCTACCTAACAAACAGGAAAACATGGCGGTAACGTTCTGGAAGCGTAGGTTACCAAAGGAGTCGATTTTCACACCCCTTCTAGAATATCACATGTCCAACTTGGTCTTGTGCTAAAAATTACTGCATATGACTTATCTTTCGTAGTCGCGGCGTAATAGGGAAATTGGGAAGTACCATCGAGAGATGGCCCCGAAGAAGTCGGGGAGATAATCGTAAAGTTTCGGGGGACAAAAATCGTCCGAAATCTCACCCTAACATCCTTGGTGGTTATATTTCGATAGACACTCCATCGTACAACTTCAACGGAGACACTGGTACTGATAGAAAAAGAAAAAAGGAGAAGCGAGAAGGGGGAAGGCCAGACATACAGCGAGTCTTTGAAAGATTTCCCCTCCTTCAAAATAAGAATAAAGATCAAGTCAAATATGCCAGGACAGGTCTGAAATCCGATTTACAATCACTTCGGTTCTCATGGTAGGCATTGGATTATGTCATTATGTAAGTGGATGTTAGGTCAGATTAGTTTAGATTAAAACCCCCTACACACGATACGATCGGTCGTACGACGCGTCGTACGACACGTCGTACTACAAGTCGTATAGACAGTCACTATTTTTGCCTACTAACGTAACAAACCTGCAGTACGACAGGTCGTACAACTGACCATTTAGCCTTCACACGATGCGATTGATCGTACGACTCGTTGTACGACTCGTCTTACAACGTGTCGTTACGACTGTTTGAACGATAGTTGCACGACCAGATCGTACAATCGGTCGTGTTTGACGGCAGTATGGAGCCGACATAAAATCTGTTGTACAACCGGGGGACAGTAAAAAAATATAAAAAAATAGCCTGACAGTAGGTTACCAGTGACGTACCTATCAAACATGTATAGGGGATGCACATCAGTTAGCAATTTGCAGAATTTGTTTAGTATTCTTTGCATGTTATTCATCAAATTTCTTGCCAATAGGGTACACATGCTTACCAAATCACCTATAATTATTTGGAAGACAAGTCATGACGCCTTTAATATCCCAGTAAAGTGATACTACTTTTTCTGTATACAGTGTGTAAATAAAATAACGGGACACCCGAATAACTTTTTTATTGTTAAAGATAGAAAGTTTGTGCTTGGAGACAATTTGTATGGTTAGTTATAAGCTTTATTTTTAGTATGTCGAAAATTAATTTCCGTTTCCGGTTTAACCGGAAGGGATGCTAACTTGAAAATTTTAAATAGAACACCCTATATATTTTTGCATTTTTGGATTTACACTTTTATAAACTTTGAGAAACTTAAAAGGACTATGTACCAAAAATCAATAGTTTTCGAGATATTCGAGGTAGAAAGTATAAATTTGTAATTTTCATTTATTTTGATTTATACTTGTAAAAACAGTTAACGTACGCTTTTCTAAAATTTCCTTTTCTAATAAGATTATGCGGCCCTCAGGAGGGCCATTTGTAAATCGCAAGCGTGCGAGTTAGAAAAGTAAACAGTTGTTATAATAATGTAAGAATTTAAACAAAGAATCGGACACTGCCAGATTGAAAATGTGGCCCGCATTTTGAGCATTATTATAACTGTTATTTATTTTTCCATACAAATGGCCCTTCTTGGGCCGCACAATCTTATTAGAAAAAGAAATTTTAGAAAAGCGTACGTTAACTGTTTTTACAAGTATAAATCAAAATAATTAAAAATTACAAATTTATACTTTCTATCTAGAATATCTCGAAAACTATTGATTTTTGGTAGATAGTCCTATTTAAGTTTCTCAAAGTTTATAAAAGTGTAAATCCAAAAATGTAAAAATATATAGGGTGTTCTATTTAAAATTTACAAGTTAGCATTACTTCCGGTTAAACCGGAAACGAAAACCAATTTTCGACACACCAAAAATAAAGCTTATAACTAACCATACAAATTGTCTCCAAGCACAAATTTTCTATCTTTAACAATAAAAACGTTATTCGGGTATTCCGTTATTTTATTTACACACTGTATAAAATTTATTATTGTAAAGAGACGGTAAATGGTCAGTTGTACGACCTGTCGTACTGCAGGTTTGATAAAGTAGGATCGACTATTATTTGTCGGGTCCAAAGTCCAGACTGTGGTATGAAGTAAGTTAGCTCGGCTCGCTGTAATTTGAGATCTTCTACTGTTTTGCTCCAGTGACACCAAAACAGTTTTAAGCTATCAATTTGAATATTAATAAAAATATTGGTCATAAAATCAGAACATGTTAGGAACCGCTGCTGTTGGGAACCCGAATCGCTATCCCAACAGCAACTTTCTGTCAATCACATCTACCTGCTTCGTTCGCCACCGTACAGGACCAACTTAACCGATGTCGCCGTGACGTAAAGAAAAAATCTAGACATACGTTTGTATTGTACATGTTGGAGGTTATACTATAAAGAGAAAGTAAACAATAAAAGGGGTACGTGTATTCTTCATTGCTACAAGCGACTAAAAATAATCACTCCGAGTTTAGTTAGTAGGCAAAAACTTGTAGTACGACGTGTCGTACGACGCGTCGTACGACCGATCGTATGACCGATCGTATCGTGTGTAGGGGGTTTAAGTATGTCGCTAAGTAACTAGTTCCATCTGCTCCAGGATAAACTGAATCCAAATAATCCAGTCAGGCAAGGCCAAATCAGTCTGGCAGGCAGTCAGATTTATAGTCACGGCGATATTTGGGTCAGGTACTCAAAATCATTATATTCTGCCAGTTCAATTAAAATAAGAATCGATCAAATAAAAAGAACTTACAACAGCGCAGGGCTGTGTCTAGGTCTCCAGAGGGGTTGCCTCTAGCCCTGTAAGGGTGATTTTCACATGCTAGGTATTACATCAAATGTCCAATTATCAGCGAACATTCCGAATGCTCTTCTTTCTCATTTAGGCATTTTTTCTTAAGAATAAGGATGAACATGATATATTCAAAAATAGGGTTCCTTAATTTTCTGAAAAAATGGAATCAAATGTGCTTTAAATTTGTTTATATTTCGAAATGAAACTTCCTTTTAAACAACTCTATATAGAAATATTAGAAATTGTTGAAATTTCGCTTAATTTCGGTGCAAAGTAGATGAGATATATTGAGTCTGCATACTTTTGAAATTAACATAGAAAACTAGAACTTTGTGGAATGTTTTAAATTTTCGTTAAGTAATTAATTTGTGCTGTAAACAAAATACTTGAGCTTTATTGTGGAAGAAACAGTACTTGAACAGTTTATGTGCTTTGGAACAGATAAATAAAATTTACAGAATGCAAGAGAAAAAATAGATGTATTTATTAATTTTATTTATTTATTATTCCTTTACAAAATGCATGCCTTGCTTCTTAAACAAATCACCCTGTATACATATACACAGGAAATTGGATTATTACGACAATCTTTTGTACCTGCTGTCCTAGTGATTCATAAACAGGGGAGTTGCGGCTTATTCCTCAAGAAAAAGGGGGCATCCGGCGGTTTCTGGTTTCCCACGATATTCTCATGTGTCTCATACGTATTCTCATTTTCCTTTCTTTTGCTGCTCTCACACGAACTTTACAACTGTTTTAACAATCAACTACCATACATTATGACTTTGTGAGGTAGTGATTTTAAGATGCTCAGCGACGACGTGGTTCGTTAACATATGGTTGCGTGTTTAAGACGGTCATTTCACTTACTCAATTTATTCTGCAACGCTAACATGCACAGGTTGAACAAAAGTATAAAAGATTAGTTCTAGTAATTAATAACAACAAAAAGATGGTTGGAAGAAATTCAAGAAGTTATTTACCATATTTTGGATATTTGGAGCTATCTCTTGATTGATGAGTTCTCACACCCTGAAGTAGGGTTTGTTTAATTTGTTCATCTTGTATACATATTATAAACCATAATCTGATAATATCTACTTAAGATTAGTTTTAATTAATTGGTTATAAATATTCTTGATTTGTAAAATACAGCTATAACGGCCTCCTACGCTAATTTACCATATTAAGTTAAAGTCTTAATTACCCTGTTTTAATTATCAATATCAAAACCATAATTCTGTAACTAAATTATTAATTAGTTAATTATTATGACTTATTAAACAAATGTATAGTTAAAACGGAAGCTCGGATAATTTCAATGAGAATCAAATTGATAATTATAATATATTAGTATTACAACCAACAATTACCATAACAAAACGCACATCTAGTTGTGAAACAGTACCGTATCAAATCTAAAATTCCTGTGCAACTCATTTGATTACTGTAAAATTAATGACTCTGTAGAATTTGTTAAATCATCAAGTGATTTCCTGTTCTTCCATTGTCATTAGCGGTCAGATCTCTTTATCCTAAGGTAATTACGAATGAGTCAACTAAACATTGTAGACAGCTTGGCGTTGTAAAAGTGAAATCTTTGTCTTGCAGATAAAGGACAATTAAAAAAAAATGTTTCTTTGTTTTATTAATTAACCATGTGTTGAAACTGATAACCAATGCGTGTGTCGCATAATTTTTTCCAAGACGTTGTCGTGTTTAGTTTCTTGATTAAGTAACTTTAGCCACATGTGGTCTACGACTATCTTATCAGATTAGGTTCCCAGGGGTTCTGGCGTATCAATTACTGTTCGATGGGACACTTCCTTCAGTTGTCGATGTCGTCTGTAAAGAGCGTCTAGCTGTTTTTATTTCCATGGTGTTCCGCATAGGTATTGAATTTTATTGTACGCACTTATTGATGTATAGCAAATGATTACGCATAAAAGGGAATGTAGGTACGTAGTACCTAACTCTTTGTTTAAAAAAACAAACAAGTAGGTAGGTAGTCACGTATTTCCTGTACAACAGTAACAGTTATTTCGCCCATTTGTTCAACAGAACGTTAAAGTGTTCGATGTTATCATTATCGTGGCTTGTACGATGGAATTAGGATAAAATATTGGAATCCTGACAATGAATTCGAACTTTATAGGAAATGCGGTATCCACGAAAAGTTGTAGACCAATGTGTGGTTTAGAAATTAGAATCAACTTAATTCCAACGTAATAATTATAGGTAATAACATCGAAGAAAACTTACACCAATATTCTGTAAAAAAACGTTCACGAACGGCTCGTTAGCTAACGAAGTTCGTTGGCGATTCTCCTATACCTCACAGAGCAACTTTAGAGCAAAAAATCGTTCAAACACCGACAAACATTGATGAAGGAGTCGTTAAGGCTTCGTTATAGCTTACAGAATAGGGGTGTTAGTTATTAGACGTAGGTACAAATCTTTATTTTTCCGAATTTAACGAAATTGCTTTATAACGAATTATTTGATGATATCCTTAACTGGCAGTTAGACTCTAAATATATTAAAAATAAAAGCCCTTTTTGAGATTTAACAGGCCCAGAAAGTAGTTTAAAATGTGGGTGTACGATATAATACGCAAAGCTTATCTGTATGAGACATCCTACATTATCCTTCATAACAGGATAAGAAAGTAAGGGTGGAATAAACCAAGAAATCCTTTATAAAATGAAAACCCTTGAATTTTTATTATACGTAAAGTCATAAAGGCGTAACAGCTACTTTTTCCTCACGGATTCATATCAAAATAGGGTATTCCTTATCAAAATAATTTTAGACATTTAAAAAATACAATCTATTATCAACTCTTAAAAAAGTAGTAATTGGAGCAACAGGGCTCGAATAATTGCTGCAATATAAAAAACCAACGAAGTTAATAACAACTAATTTTTATTACAATAATGACTACTAGGACAACTAGAAGCAACAGAGGTTACGACCTATGTTGTTATGACTCAGATATAAACACCTTGTACACATATTACTGTATTTCTAAAAAGAAAAGTTAATGGTCTGCTATTTTCCCATTATAAAAGAAAATGTAGAAAGAAAAATAAACATTTCAATTCATTTCTTATTTTTGTCATTCAAGTTCTGGTATTAATCAAAAGTAGCAAAATATATAAATCACAGGAGTAAGCTAAACCAGGAAGCAGAGAAAAACGATAGTTATTTCCAGGCGGATACAGTGTGTAAAAAATTTCAGTTTTCTAATATTCTCAGCCAAATTTTAGTTCATATACAAGCATTTGTAAATAATGGATTCAGATCTAGGGACGACCCTGGCTAATGTATTCGTTTATTATTTGCTCCATAATCAATTTTCTTGTGTCATGGAGCATTGCCGTTCTGGAAAACGAACCTTCTTCGTCAACTATATTTCTGTTTGTGGCAATATCTTATCCCCCAGTATATGTTGAGCGGCGAAGGACAACTGCGCAAACTTACTGACCCCCTCATTAACAAGGGATACAACTGTGCGAAGGCTTAATGACAGGTAACTTTAAACTGGGACAACTGCGCTACCTTAATCCGCCCTTCAGTTAAGTATCTACAAGCAACGTCGGAAAATACAGCCGGTGTTATCAAAATCGGCAGCTGAACTATCGTGCAAAACTAATTTACAGCTCCGCCAAGCTTACAAATGTCCTGGAAAATATGTCAACTAAATTTTAAAAGACAAAGCGCAACAATACGCCAACCAATAATAGCAAACAATCCTACTCAAAAGTACAATCATTGGAAAAATTCAATTGACGTTTGAAATTTTAATAATTTCAGTGTTTGTCAGATTGTTTTGACGTTTAAAATCTGTTAAGTATGAATGTTAAATCGAGGAAGATAATTCATTCTGAAGCCAGAAATATCATTCGGAAAGTCATCCAATTATTCAAATGAAAAGTATTTACAATTATTTAAATTTATCAGCACCGGACACGCCCCCTTTCAACTTGTAAGCTTGGTAGAGCTGTACAATTTCTATGCCAATCCAAGACCATATATGGATGGGAGTTTTAATTACCGCAAAAAGTTTTTCTTGCAACTATTTACCATTCACGGATATTTGAATAGACAGTATACAGGGTAGAGTGTCTTAAAGTAACGCTTAAAGATTTATAGGGCATGCAGTACGGCCGAAAACAAGTTAAAAAATCTTAATAAACATACAGTGTGCCCACGGATTGAGTGCATATTATAAGGTGTAAATGACAATTTTTTTTAGAGTTGGATCTTCATGTTCTGAGGATCGCTCCTGCTTAGTCTGAAACTAAGATATTGAAAAAATGAGCCAAATCAATTAATATACAGGGTATTTTTTTGGCCGAAATCTAAAAATTAGTCAAGAGTAAACTTAAACTGTCTTTATTTTAGCAGATATAACAAAAATGTATTAGAAAAAGTTGTTTAGAATTAAAAGTTATTGAAGATTTTCAACTTTTATACAAATCAGCCTACTTTGTTTTTTTTCATATAATCCAATACTTTTGAACTCATGTTTGTAACAATTAATAAGGTTTAGTATTTTTTAAATAAATAATTATTTGTTTTTCAAGTACTTTGTTTAATTACTCTTCATGCATGGGTCATTAAAACCACAAATAAAAAATCCATGTTGATGAAAAAAATCAAAGTAGGCTGATTTGTATAAAAATTGAAAATCTTCAATAGCTTTTAATTCTAAACAACTTTTTCTAATACATTTTTGTTATATCTGCTAAAATAAAGACAGTTTACTCTTAACTAATTTTTAGATTTCTGCCAAAAAACACCCTGTATATTAATTGATTTGGCTCATTTTTTCAATATCTTAGTTTGAGACTAAGCAGGAGCGATTCTCAGAATATGAAGATCCAACTCTAAAAAAATTTGTCATTTACACCTTATATGCACTCAATCCGTGGATACACTGTAGGTCCCAAAATCAACCGTTTCCGGTATAACAGCGATTTTCTGTTTCTTAGCTGAGCAGAGTTAGCTTTGAGTCACATTCAAGAGTCTGTTCAAAATGACATCCTTCTACATCTACACAGGATCGATATCTTCGTTCAAAGGAAGCCCTCGCCCTTTCAAAAAACTCGAGATTTGCTTGAATTATCTGCAGGCAATAGTGTTCTTTTCTTTGGCGTAATTCTTAGGTGTTGCGTAAACTAAACTTTGAATACTTAACAATTGTAAGCGGTAACTTCAAATTACTTAAGCTGTCTTAAAATAAGGATGTCGATCTTGTAGAGATGTAGAAGGACGACATTTTGAACAGACTCTTTAATGTGACTCAAAGCTAAATCTGCCCAGCAAACAAACCGACAAGCACATGTACAGCGAATCGCTATTATATCGGAAACGGTTGATTTTGGGACCTATGTTTATTAAGACTTTTTAACTTGTTTTCGACCAAACATACCTTGGGCAGTTGTTCACATTTACTGCAGCTAACTTTACGAAAAAGCAATTAGCCGGATTAAACTTCCGCAGTTGTCCGCTGCCCATGTTACAAACTACCTGGACCTGTATTCTCGAAATCACTCGACATTTTCTCGCACACGACAAAATAAAATGAACCAATCAAACTATTTTTTGTGACATGACATATGATCAATTGTCAGGAAAATGGCCTTCGGATTGGTTCAATTTTTTTTGTCGGGCACGACAAAATGTCAAGTAATTTCGAGAATACAACCCCTGTAGTCAATCAATCAATACCCTCCGCAAAGATCCAAATTCAAAGCGTAAACAAAGAATGGGTACTTTCTTGTGGGAAGTATCTTTTCGTAAACGTGTTTCTCCAGGAAAACCAGAGATCTTCTTTTTACGAAACCTTTCACAGCATTGTAAGTACTAAATAAAATGTACGTTTCACATAATAAGAATCGTAGGATAAATCTGAAAAACCGTTGTTCCATAAAATGTTGCTTTAATTTAAAAAAACTCCCCCATTAATTCATAAATTTAACACGTAACTCGATAAGATGCCTGTTTTAAATACGTATTATAAATTAGAATTTATGCCATTATCACAAGCAAAATAGCAAATTCGTGTCTTTGCTGCAAATTGATAATGATAACTGTATGTATAAAAAGAAATAATCTCGTTAATCATGAGGTCGCTTGTAGAATAAACCAAGTATAGACGATAGCACAGGTCAATGTGCTAAGAAATAAAACAATGCAATAATTAAGATATACACGTCGTTGTTACACCTACAAACCACTTAACAAGACAAAACTATTCTTTAATTATTGCTAGACTGTCAGCGGTCAGATATAAACAGGATAAGTTTTTTTTAATCTGAATTAGAAAGTAATGAAGGATAATTCTAGTGTATAATATGAGTATATAACAGGGTTAGATTTTTAACTTAACAAAATTTGTTTTAGTACAAAAATAACTAAAAGTCGGGGTTATAAACTAAACACAAATCCAAATAGCCTCGTATTGTTGAATGCGATTTTATCAGAGACGCCGTTTCGAAAGACCCTTATTTAAATCAGAAGGGAAGCCGCTATGCATACGTCAGTCTCTTCCCTCTTATTTTCAGATCGCCGCTGTCTTGGCGCCACGCTGTGCCCGGCGTTTGAAGATCTTGCTTTAGGCAACAAGAAAAAAATTACATTTTAACTCCTTTTGTTTTTATTATAGAAACGACGACTGAACCCTGTACATGTAGAATTTACCACCTAGCCTGCCAAGACGTGTTCTAACAGGTTTCAGAATGCATAGGAGACCACTGAACCGTAAATGGTCACTCTTGCCCATTTAGTTCTTAAAACAGTTTTTATTCAAACTAATCCTCGAACTTGTTTGAAAATCGGACCTTTGTTATTTCCGGTGATGTGTTTGGTACTAGATCCCTACTGACTTGAAAAGCTTTGTTATCGTTGTAATAATACCCTGTAACGTATTCCTAAGTACCTAATATTTAACTTCCTTTCAGTGACAAAAGAAAATCAATAACTGACTATAAGCAGCAGCCAGTAAAATTTGAGAATTGCTTGGAAGGGTGTGAAAAAATTCTGCATTACCCAATCTTATTATTGTTCCTTGACTGTTAATATAATTTCTGGAATTTCTTCTGAAAATCTATTATTCGTATAATAAATAATAATCAGTTAATGTAGAAATTAGTCAGAAATGGTCCTTTTCTTAATTTGATTTCCATAATCTATTATTGGTTAAAGTTCTTTAGAAAAGTAAAAAAAATTAGCAAGTACTTTAGATGCAGTTAAAGCCTATTTTTTTAGATGAGAAATACGTATTGTGTTATAAGTATAGGTAGTACACTCGGATTCGACCTTTTCTGCGGGTATAAAATGCCAATTATTTTCGTTTCCTAGGTAAGCGCAGTACATTTCACAAACATCAGAGCTTAACGCCCCGGCTCCAAAGCCAAGCCAGAAAGAGAGAAATAACACCAGAAAGATGTGGAGTGGTTTGGTCCAGACGCATTGTAATCACCTTAAGATATTTATTTGCTATTTGCAAGTCTACGAAAGTTGCAAAAAAAGTTATTGCAGAAGAAACGAACCGAATTACTGACAGCGGGAAAGTGACCAATCTCGACGTTTTCTTGAGCCAATTGACAGAACTGGATATAGTACCGATTGCCCACAACTAGAGTGTCCCCGATTTAATTTTGTTAGACACAAGATGAACCAAATCAGATCCACGTCCAATTATACAAAACTTTGTGGACCCTTGACACAATGTTGGGAAGACCATGGACGCAACGCAACGTCCATGAAGCTATAGGAACTCTAGGCTCTTGCTCTAGGCTAACCATGTATAAATTGAATAGCACATGCTGTGGACCCTGAAAATAATGTCAGTTCGAGTCAACTACAAGTTGTGGACAGTATGCCAACTATAGCCACAACATCGATGATAACTTTGGACAACGTATAACAAGTTATAGACACATCATGAATCATAAATTTCGGACACTTCGAATATGGACACAACATAGATTTTGTGGTCACTTCGTTGACCGTGGATTATGGACCGAGCAGTAGGAACAGTATTCCGATCGTACTCACAACATTTATGACAAATTTTTGATATTTGATTGACCACAAGTTCTAAAACTTTCTCGGCCATGACACGATGTCGACTACAAGTTGTAGATACACAACGTCGACTATAAATTGAGGGCAGCATGCAGACTGAGGCTACAACATAGATTATAAATTTTGACAGTTTCGTCGACCGTTGAAACTTAGTCTATATAACGTCGTCTACAAGTTGGGTAGAACGTCGATCGAGCTATATGGACAGTATGGCAATTGTAGCCAAAACATTAATCACGAATTTTTGACACTTCAACCGTAGACACAGCCTAGACTGTAGAATTATGGACCGTTCGTCGACTGTCGAGACACTCCAATAAGCTATAGATCGACTACATATAATTTGTGCCCACTTGGTGCACCATAGATACCACATTAACCGCGCTGTCGGAACAGGATGCTGATTGTAAATACAGTGCCAATCCAATTTTTAGCACCTCGACCATGGATACATCGCCAACCATATATTGTGGTCGATCGTGGACACAATGTTTACTACAGGGCATTCCATCGATCATTACCTTACCACTGCAGTGGTCACAAATTTTGGAGACTTCGTCGACCATAGAGTAATAAATCCAAGATAAACTTTTTTTTAACAAAGAATTAAAGTGGATGAAGTCACCGTTGTTGTCAGTGGTCAACGTGGTGTCCAACAAAACTAGTCGATAATATGGAATGTGCCCTAGGCCCATAATTTCCAAATAGCAGTCTCTATCTAAATAATATTTATTTTCATGATGTGTTATATGACTTTATGAGACACACTGTGGTTGACTTGAACGAACAACGATGCACTTTGTACTCGCAGAATAAGATCGAAGAAAGGGAGCCCCTAATTATGGACTCATGAGGATGTGGCATGGACAAAAAAGCTTCATTGAAGCAAAAAGTTTGTGATGGACACAGGAAAGGCGGTTGTCGATTCCAAAGGTAGTTCAGTGATTAATCCACTTTTAAAAATAATGCCATCCATATAACCTTACTTTGAATATATTCTACTGTTAGACTAAATCCTAGACATGAAGGAAGTAAATCTCTAGGATTCAATGATTTTCCTGAAGAAAGCTATTCTTCTGGTTGATAATAGTAGCTGGGGCGTTCTATACACTTTACTCCTAAAGAATCGCCATAGCAATAAATATGGGGTTGTTAAATAAGACGAACGAGGTGGTCAGTTAAACTCTGCAAATCGATTGCCGTCCCGATCCTATCCTACAACCCTGTCAGAGCAAACACTAGTTCTATCTTGCGGGAACAACTTACTTCGAGAAGTTTTAAGCGTTAATAAAAAAAGGTAACACTTGTCCACCTGAATTTTTAAAAAGGAAGAACCTAATAATTCCAACCAATTCTAGGAAGCTGCCCAACAGTCCCAACACTAATCAGTAACTTTCGTGGAAGAAAACACGAAGACACCATTGGAGAATTTACATTTGATCGGTACCAACTACCAACTTTGTTTGTTGGGGTAACCACAAACGTAAAAATAAGCTTCGTTTGCGATGTGCATGGGGCTGTATCTTTGGTCTTGTTTGAATCTCTACGCAGCATTCTCAACCGATTAGCTAAAAAATCGGGTCGTCATTTATTCAATTGACATACAATTTATTCTGCCATACTCCATAAATAACCCTAATTCAGAACATTATCAATTGACCTGAATTTCACAGTCTCTACTTACTACAAATTTTCTCGGCGACAACTAATTTTATGGATTGCACTTTTAAACGCATCTAATTATCGATATAATGATTCTATTTCTCATGCTGAATTAAATCTCTAGGCGCCGCGCCGGCAGTAAAGTGAACTTCCGGGATATTCCATTATCTAATAAAAAAAAATAAACACCTCCTACACAAACTTGGTTCATTAAACTAGAAATTCATAAAGCTTTCCACGTTTACATTAAAATTATACAAAAGGTGTGATATTGTTCAGGATTAAGCGTTATATATGAAGGAATAAATTTTCCAAACATATACGACCAATTCGAGGATGGATTGAGCTCTGGGTATAGCGGACGCATCAAAGGTTACTTTAAATAACAGACTTGAATGCACATAAATACCCGACGTAACAATAGGGCAAGAGAATAACTGCTGCCGGTCCAGCACAACCTAAAACCCACTCATCTCTTGTTACTGCTTAACAAGCAGCCACTTTTGTACTCAGTCCGGTACACATTCAAAGGATTAAACGAATAAAAAACTCACCGAAAGCGAACAGCCAGAAACAAGTCTTTAGAATGGACAGGAACAACTCTCTGGTAGTCGAATTATTTACTTATCTGTAATGTAATGAAAAAAATATTATATAATTTATAATATTTGGAAAGCGTAAGTAGAGTTTAGGGGAGACTAAATGTCAATTGAATCCGACGATTATAAATTAAAGTGGTCCTATATATTTTAAAAATTGGGAAAAAGATTATAAATTCAAAATTTATGTAATAAGTTATCGCTACCAAACGTCCTATACCTATTATACACACAATATATTTTTATTTACTTTCACACAGTAACAGTCAACATTACAAAACAAAAAACGGTTTCGTACGAGACCTTATTACGATACTAGTGTCGTTATAGATTTCATTACAACCGACGGACGTTAATGTCGTAATCAATTTCCGATGTCAAATAAGCCTTGAAAATAAACAAACGTCATTTCGGTGTACACGGAATTAGGGTGCCTTGACTGATATTGACAGATCAACATGTTCAACATGTTACCTCCTATAGTCGGGGCACGCTAAAGGTGCATCTACGTCATCAATTTTTTAATGGTATCCATGACGTCATGAATTTCTCTGTTTATATTTATTTATTGTTTCTCAAAACGTCATTTGCTTTAATGTATTTCTCAAACTGTCAGAGTGACGTTTGAGCAATATATACACAATAAAAAAAAACAACACCGATCATGTGCTTAAATAAAAACTTATAGGACGAAAAAAACACTAATTAGTAAACGTTTTTATTTTTTGCAGGAATAATATGAATACAACTAATTAATAAAAATAATAACTGTAAAATAACATTCTATGGGCTTATAAAAAGCATACTTTTAATACGTAATTCACACAAAAAAATTACAGTTTTATACTGTTTCAAGATTGGTACTACAAAATTACCAGAAAATGCGATTGATGACGTAGATTCACCTTTAGCGTGCCCCGACTTTACTTGCGACATTATATTGCACTTTGCTGTACATACATCTTGTAGACGCGTACTTAATTTGGTTTTCTCAAACACCTATAATTTTATTGTCTATCAAGGCCTGGATCAAATATTGAAGTTCAAATGCATTTGTAAGCCAACAATTTTTAAATAAGGAAGTTATGTTAGCTGACTACGTAATTATTACTATACGAATGTTCTTCAGATTGCAATAGTTATATAAAAATAAAGGAAGTCAAACAAGGAAGCTCTGCAAACAATTAAAAATTATCAAGGTTCTAACCATCGTTATTCAAATACGTAGTATACAATCATTATTATAATACGATGGGTCGTCCTATTTTTGTTATTAATATTTAAAACACCCATATAAAAAAAATAAACCCTTGCTTTTAGAATTTTCCCTATACTTTCACGCTGTAAATAAAGAAAGATATAATAACTCTATTAATTCTTTTAACAAAACCCGACCACCAAGCAATAAAATACTATAGCCAATTACAAATAACTCAGCGAGAAACCCTACAGTATTAGTAATAATAAAGAAGAACAAAATGTTCTTCGTTTGAATCATTAATTATAACTTAAATTTTCTGAAATTACATTCGTTCCTTTGTTTCCATCTAATAAGCAGGTAAAACAGACAAAAAAGGACTTGCTAGGAGGCCAACAAGAAGATCCATTCAAAGGGCCCAGACCACCCGCGGATACGCTCTTGGATTTTAGATAACTGTTTTAAGTCTCGGTGGTTCTTAAGATTATGGTTGTAGTGATACAACAATAACTACCTACCTTATATTAAACGAAGCGTAAGAAAGATGATTACAAAGTGGTCTAATATGAAAGAACCAAGTTAGTTTATCTAAAAAGCTTGGCGAAGGTTCTCGTTTTTACTTTTCTATAGATAAACAAAATGCTTTTTGACATTGTTTATTATTGTTATGCTGAGCGATTATGTCAAGTAATATGGATACAGTTCCACTTTCATTCACAAAAACAATCTTGGTTAAAAAAGTAAGTCGAAGACGTTTCAAATATAAAAACCTATAGGAAAGATCCTAGCATTATTTCTTTGTGATGAAAGTGGGATAATTATGACCCATTATTTACAGAATAATGAAGAATATTGTTCCTCCATTAGTAAGACCTTTAAAGTGAAGAATTCAATAAGGTCCAAGGAGGCCCTGCTTTTACAGGATAATGTTGCTCCACACGAATTGAAGACGATAATTCACGAACTCCTATTGTAACTTAAACCGACTGCATCTTTAACGACTGATTGAAAACAAGGTATATAGTAGCAGCGTCTAAGTTTTCTCTGATGACATTAACTTAGATCACAGCACAGATCTAGAATGGGGATTCTCCCTCAAAAGATGGGGAAAGAATATCACGAAAGGGAAATAGATGTAAATTACTCTTTAGACTAGAAGAAAGATGCGTATAGAGGAGAGCGAGAGGGGTATGTCCAATAGTGGGTGGAAGATGTTGGTTAGTAATGCAAAAATCATTGTTTTTATTTAACAAAATTTATTTCTAACGAACTTGTGAGGGATTAAATAATTAAATTATAATTTGGATTGCAAGATAGGTATGAAATGGAATGAAACTATGTTTCACTTTTTTTGAATATTTTAACGAATTCTATACAAAATAAATGAAAGTTTCATGCACGTTGTAAAAATCTAGAAGTTAGTGTGAGTTTTGCATAAATTATTTCTTATAAAATAAAAATTTGTTTGCTGTGATTATTATGGCAATAATACCTTAACCGTTTCCGTTGAAGGGATATTCGTATGCGTTCAGCAACACAAGGAGGCTACTATTATTCCATGTACCTTTTACTGACTAGCATTGTTAAACTATTCTTTGAATCAATTTTTCAAAGAAAACTTACCTACCTTTACAGTACATGAGGTTACAGACAATAATATAGTACGTGTTTTTATAATTTTTTAGTTACATGTTGGACATTATAAGTAGTAAAAAAAACTGTTAAGAAAGTGTCAATCTGTTGTATAATTACTATAATTTCGATACCTTCTATAACATATAGGTACATTGGTGTGTACATCGAAAATCATGAACCAATAAAAGGTAAATTTTAGAACTAACCAATAATAACGAAAATTTACCGTTCTTACGTTTTCGCAAACTTCACGCAACCAAAGTTTACCTGATCATAAGGTAACGTGTTAACATAAATACAAGGCGGCTTCAGAAGTTCAGACAGGGTGAGAACAAAAAATTGATTTATCTTGTTTGATGGTTCAAGGCGGCGGCGCCTGTGCCCCTCAAAGACCAAACCCGTCTTAAATAGTATGAAGATTGGGTCGTATAGTTAAGAAAACATTTAATGATGAAAGTCTGAATGATGAGGACACTTTGTACGATACAGAGAATGGAACACAAAATTATTTCTGAGGATTTATGGTGGTTGAAAGTCACACTGTCGTTGAATTTTCTTAGAAGTAATTATCGTATATATTATAGTACCTATATACTTAATTAACGTATACAGGATATTAAGTTCGTATTTTTATTACGATTTCAGGACTGGGGTTGCCACTCGATATCGGTTAAAGTTCAATAGGAAAAAGTTTCGTGAAACGATGTACACAGACAGCCAGTCGCAAAGAGCATACATTGCGGTTTTTAATAGATTTCAGTAAACGGGTAAGTATGTATTCTTTGGTACATGGAAACATGTACGACTATCCTACGGTGTTGATTGTAGCTGTCTGTGCACATGGTGCCGAGGTTATTTGTTCGGAGCATACAGGGCGAGTCCAAAGTAGCGCATTTCCACTAGGAGATCGTTAATGTAGCCTGAGAAAAGTGTCTTTTCGTTTAAATGTATAAATCAAGCCTGATGTGTACATGGTATCGAAGGCTGCGTACATGGTGCCGAGGTTAGTTGTTCTGAGCAGCTAATATACATAATAAAGAGCACGAAGCGGTGTTGATTGGAATCATCACTTTTTGCTGGGAACTTTTTCCCCGCGGCACTTTTTCTGTGGAATATTTCCCACTATGTAATATCTATCCTGCAGCACGTTGAAGCACGGCATCAATATTTTCAGGAGAAATATAATCCGTACCATATCAGCGCTCGGTGCTTTATTAACGGAAGTCTCAATGTATTTTCCAATAAACCTGATGTAGCCTTTACTTTCCTGAAAGCGACCGTTTCTTCCGTACTCTTTATTCACTGGAATCTGGAGTCCAAAATTAAAGGATTTTTTCACTGCCCATGATAGTTCGGTTTGTTTCTTATGCTATTACAGAATTTTCAAATATTTGAGGACGTACAGACAACATATAAATATCCTATTTTTCCAATATGTTTTGGAAGTTGTGACAGATCAGTAAGTCACTTAGGTACAATTTTGCTCTCCCAACAATATTTTTTGTGCCTCCAGTCGGCATCACCGAGTTTCTGCATCGCGAAATCTGCCAGAAACAGAGGTTTCTCCGGCCTAGGCCGGCAAAAAGTAGGAATTGAAGGTTATTGGTTGGCAGCATCGGCTCAATCTGTCAAAGTCAAATTTGTGCATCGCGGTCGGAGACGATCAAACAAATAAATTAGCAAAATTTTACAAATACGATTACCTATTTGAGCCACTGTGGTGATTTGAATATAATCTTTAATATGCGCCGGTGTATCCATTATTAAATCAAAGATAATGAAATTTCTAAATAAACGTCAATGGAAATTGTAAGAAAATAAATGAATTAAGTTTAATGAATACCAGGAAACAAGGAATCTTGATTTTAAAATCATAAGAAAAATCCTAATACTAAATTTTAAATGTAAATTTAATTTATTTAAACAAACATCGGCACAAAAAATCTTGTGTATTACACGTCCAGAAACAGTTTTGCGAGTGCTCCTACCTGCAGGGCGAGGCGGACGCCAAGTCCTCACTCGCACTCGCAAATGTGCTGTTTCTGGCCTTGTGATACAAATAACTATTATGAGCCGGGCTACTGAGACCGCAACCAAGTTTGGTAGTTTGCTAAGAAATTTCTTAGGTACGGGTACCTAAAGTTTTCACACGGTTAAAAGCAGGAAAAACCGGCTATCTAATGTGATAATCAAATACACGTACCTATACAGGCGCGCAGTCAGTGAAAAAATGATTGTTGTTACAATATTGGCTGTAAATATCAAAGATTTTATAATTATTTAGAGTATAATTATTATCGAGTTGATCCCATAACATAATTGAATTTCTTACGAAAATTAATTTTAATTACCCTCCGTTTACCCCCGAACTACCATCTAAACATTTCACTACTTTTGAAAAGAACCTTTTGCTATTTATTGTGAAATGTTTGCAATAGTCTATTCTCTAGTAGGTATTCTATAACACAACGGTATAGGTCAGTGTCGAGACCTTGCTAATTAGTATCAGCAGTTTTTGATTACAATCTGCAAAGTTCCCTACTTCTTCGTTCCCGTTACAGGTGTTTTATCTTTTGAACATTTCCTATATTCATTCTTTTGATCCGGTCGACTTAATCCGTTAAAGAGAATTACGGTCTTTACTTTTGTGCATCTAATTAATTCTCACTATACAAAATTATTTATACGGGAATTCTTATCAGTAATAGAATCATTTCCTTTTAGATGAAATTGATATGCGGAATGTACAGAAAATATTTAAAAATTATTTTATTAAAGGTCGTGACTTTACGAAGACGGTTAATCAAAAGCAAATTATTTCAACTTTTATCATGAAAAAAAAATTTAAATTGTCACCAAAAATAATGTGGCAAGGTTCAGCAGAATCTTGTCAAGTCTTGTCGGTATTTGAAGAGATTGATTTCTTTTATTTCTGTAACGTCCCCGTGAGAAACGTGAGGAAAAGGTTTTTTGTAGAATAATAAAACCTAGTTTTTCATACTGAATAACAAATTCCATCATATTATGAACAATTTCTCATTTTTATGATTGGTATAGATATAACAGTGTTACTGGCATACCGATATTTTACAACACACTGTAACATAAAACACCGTCCTTAAATTATACTAACCCAACAGTGTACCTGGCCGCTTGTCTATCTGTCAACTGTCATATAAATATGCAACCATTAGGAAAACGGAATAGTTTAACAGCTGTAGGTGTCGTCGTGCGTTTACCAAGGAGATGCATAATTTAAATAAATCACGTTACGTTGTCTTCATAAGTTGATGTTCCCAACAACTGTTATTAAATCTTCCACCGTCACGATTGTTGCAATTGCCATTATTATTGCGGAAGGTCCTTTAAGTTCGGTTACAGTACAGCATATTTTACTGTACGTAATAGGCTTTTGCATATAAGACTTATGTTATAGCAAATTCATAAAATGATAAGAAATAAACCGTTCATTTAAATTGCTCTTTGAAGTATCAAAAGATGGTTAACATTGTAACAAGCGGCAGATCAGGAAAAAAAACAATAAAACTATACCTTTAGAGTTTAACATTTTTTACAAAAACTTGTTTTCAAACGAATATTTTCCCACATTCGGTGTTAATTTCTGCTACAACGTAAACATTAGTAGACACGCAGTTTGTTAAAATAAAGTGGCTCATCAACATAAAAATGTAAATTAGAAAGATGCAAACCAACATTCTCACATCCTTTTTCGGAACTATATGGGTTACTGGTTACACCTGTCCACGTTTTTGTCTGGTTCCAATTCTAACAATAAACAGGTGTTTTATATTCAAAAAAATTCATAATAATGATGTCATTAGCTATTTGTTAATTTCTATTTTTAAGTCTGTTTGTCAGTCGAAAATATTGAGTACTACTATAATTTATTGTTTCTTAAGCTAGATTAATACTTAGTTATTGTATTCATTAAAATAAATTAAAGTAGTTTTTAAAAGAAGATTAATGTAAAAATAGCAATTGCATAATAGGATTTTTGTGCAGGATCGTTGTCCTGCAAGGACATTTAAACCCATCCATAGATATAATTCGGTAGGATAATAATTCTGTTTAGGTAGGAATCAGACTGCTCGATCGTCCAGGACCGACCGTTTACAGCGAGCGATCGTCCGCGACCGGCCAAAAATTTAAAAATCACATTGCTCGTCCTCATTCAGGCACCTGTCAAGTTAAAAATAAAGGTGAAGTGACAGAACTTATTATTTAACCATGTCAAATATTGAAACCGCATTCGCAAAATATTATCAGGCATAATAATATACTTTATGCTGTCAGGTAAGGTGTGTTTTGTACGTTTGTTAGTAGGTAACCTAAAGATTGTGCATGCGTTCGTAGGCCAAGAGCGTCCAAAATTCAAACAAATTTGAAATTCAAATCTGGACGGTCGATGCCGGCCTACGTGGTCGTTCGCTTCCGATGCAGTCTGAGTTTAGTCATAAAAGTACATGTGTTTGAAATTTTGGTCGGTCTTGGACGGTCGCTCCGGTCGTGCAATCTGATTCCTATAAACCTTAGGGTGGTTTGTTTGGGCGTTCTATTTTTAGGTAATATGCGTATGGGAGAACCGAATCCTGCCTTAAAGTAAAAAAATCAAGACAAATTTCGTTTTAATAATCTAACAGATGATTCTTGAAGAAAAACCTCCTGAGATTTGGAATACTGAAATAGAAATAAACCATCGTGTTGTATCATTTATTGATCAAAATGCTTTCAGCTTTTGTGTATGATGTACAACCACTTTGATGGTCATAAGCCATATAGGATCTACCGCACCTCGAAATCGGCCCCTCGCCGTATAGGCCAGGCATATTAGACCAAAACCTTAAACAAATTAACGTAAAGCCGAAATTTTCACCATGTGTTGCTGATGACCTACTATATAACATATTAAAAGTCCCCTAACCTCCTCCGTGGGGAACCTCCCCAAAACTACCCCCCAAATTTCAAAAATATACTACACAACCTACTGACTAACCGGTGATAAAAATTCAAAATTATACAACATAAATATATTTAAATGGTGTAGATACATCAAAAATTCCTACAAGGGCCAAATATACAGGGTGATTTAAAAAAGTAATTTGTTGTATCTATGCGATTTTATACCGGGTGGTGACTTGAGCGACGCAACATAGGGATTTCAATGGAAAATTCTTAATGTTCAATTATTGGCTCCCCTAATTATTTTAGAGCAAAAGTGAGTGTAGGTTTTTGTAGAGAAATAAATTCTGCATCTTTTCATACTATTATTTACAATTTTCCATTTTACGGAAGCGTAGAAATAGAAGAAATTAAAAATGGTCTTTTTAAAAAAATCACCGATGCCATGGAATTATAAAATCAAACAAACGCACTGACATTTCTGCTCATTACATTTTTTTTCTTTTTAAAGCAATAAAACGAGTAGGTAATAGCAACATATTTTACGCTAAACAAGGCACTTTATCATTCCTACATTTTCTTTCGTTGAATATATTTTAAAAATAATAGATTTTAATAATCGGTTATAAACTTCAAACCGTAATGACAGATGTAAATGCGAATGTTGATTGTTTAGATAATTCCAAGGCATCACTGATTTGTTTAAAAAGACCATTTTAATTTCTTGTATTTCTACGCTTCCGGAAAATGGAAAATTGTAAATAATAGTATGAACAGATGCAGAATTGTTTTTTCTACAAAAAACCTCAACACACTTTTGCTCTAAAATAATTAGGGGAGTCAATAATTAAATCGCAATCATGTATTTAATCAACAAATTAATAGAAGGGTACGAAAAGGGAGTCTACACAGAAGTTGTTTTTTGTGATTTGCAAAAAGCGTTCGACTGTGTTTCACATCGTGTGCTTCTTGAGAAGTTAAAATATTACAATTTCTGCGAGCGAAGTCTGCACCTACTAAAATCATATCTTGAGAATAGAACACAATATACTTGTGTTAATAATAAGTTGTCTACCCCTAAACAGATTTCATGTGGGGTACCTCAAGGCTCGGTGCTGGGGCCTATCCTTTTCCTTATTTATATAAATGAATTGCGACAAGCGATATCATACGCCGACCTATTGTTGTTTGCAGACGACACAACGTTGTTGTATTCGGATTTTCATCTACAGATGCTCAGACAGCGGTTACATGGAGCGCGAACGGACGCGGAAAGCTGGTTTACAGCAAACTATTTAAAATTAAATGCGACTAAAACTAACAGTATGACATTCACTCTCAGGAGATCAGATGACATCGTCAATAGTACTTTGCAATCAGCGAAATTCTTGGGCATTCATCTTGATTCCACCCTAACGTGGAATCAACATGTTGATATGCTCTCGAATAAACTGTCCAAAAATATTTTTGTAATAAGAAACCTTAAAGAACTATTACCACAAGAAACAGTACTTGTTGCATATCATGCTTTATTTATGTCAATTTGTTCATACGGTCTGATAGTCTGGGGCCACTCGCCGCATGCTATGCGAATATTTGGCCTCCAGAGAAAAGTTGTAAGAATAATTGCGAGCTTGAGTTACCGCGCAGATGTCAGAAAAAATTTTGTTGAGTTAAATCTACTAACGTTACCTTCGCTATATATTTTCGTGTGTTTAATTTACGTTAAAAATAATTTCAACAAGTATCACACCCACAACGCCGTACACCAACATCAAACCAGAGGGGCTGTACAAATACGCTTGCAATTTTTAAGACTACAAACATGTAGGAACGGGGAAAACTACTATGGTCCTACTTTTTACAATAAATTACCTAGTAGTGTCAGAGACCTACCCATTAAAAATTATAAGACCGCCGTAAAGAGGTTTTTGATTTCCAAGGCATTCTATGATATCAAAGAATTTCTAAAATATAATATTAGTGAACTTGATTTTTTTTAATTATACATGTAAAATTGTGTTTTATATTCTATTTATACTAGGTATATTATGTATTGTATTATTTTGATCTTGACAAGTGTAAAACAAGTTTTGTTATAACACAGAAATAAAATCTTATCTTATCTTATCTTAAACATTAAGAATTTACCATTGAAATCCCTATGTTGCGTTGCTAAAGTCACCACCCTGATGTACTATATTAAAATTACATTTATAATCTATTAATGTATCAAACGTGAAAAGTGTATGCACTCCATAATATAATTCATACATAATATATATTTAAAAATTTCACCTATAACTGTTCGATGTCGTCTTCATTCAAATTATTTGTGTTTGAACAGTTGATTCCACTGCAAAATCCACAAGCCTCACATCATTTCTTACAACAAATTATTTGTTGCTAGTCATAAGACAATTTGTAAAGCTGGTATGACACGATCAAATGTCATCAAATATTAGCGTCAAAGTGCTTCAAATGTTGCGTGTAATTACGACCTTTGACGGACTTTGATCACAGAAAGGAACAGTTTTCTTTGATGGGAACGCCCACAAAAATTTGTTGCATGCAACAATTTTTGGAATTTTTATCATTTAGCCATCAAAGGTATTATTATATTAAACTCTTCCACACAAATTAAATTGTTTTTAATGTTTACAAGTTGTCAAAATATACTCTTAAAATGATTATACCTCACTTTTTCTAAATTTTATACAAACCAACCTTTGATGACATTGGATGTGAATTATTTGATGACATTTGACCGTGTCACACCAGCTTTACGAATGCTAAAAAACTGACAAAATCTGTTTGCAAGGGGAACTTAAAGCATTTGTTGCTGTAACATACTTTAATTATATTTTCTGTAATTATAACAAAAACTTTGCTATATTAACAAATATTTATGTAGCAAATGAAAATGTGTTGTCAAGTCAATGGTAATCCATTTCTTAGTGTGCAATACAGAAAGGAGATAGTCGCAAACAAAAGTAGGAGTAATAAAGATGAGATGATGAGTGCGTTTCCAACGTCTACATAAATACCTAATGTGCCGCCTACAGTGCTACTGCGCGATCGCTTTCCGTCTCCACACTTCTACATCTTAAAATTCACTTTGTGGTATTAATATAACTTATGCCATAATATAATCCTACACCAAAATGACCGTAAATGCCAGATCTAGAAGTTTTATTCAAACTATTTTTCATTTAAATTACAAACAAAAATGTTGTAAGTTAAAAAGTAAATTGGATATAATTGTATAAATTATTTTAAATTCTTTCGAATTCGTTTAACAGCAACTGCGCTTGCCTGTAAAAAAATACTTCTAATATAAAAAAAATAATGCCGTTTTTCCTTTAATTAGTTTTTTTTAATTTTCAAATTATCTGCAACAGTCTTTTAGTTAGAGCACATAATGTTTCGAAAAGTGCGGATTTAATTTTTTACCGTTGAGGGTGGTTTTTGGGGAGGTTCCCCATGGGGGAGGTCAGGGGACTTTCAGTATGTTATAGAGCAGGTAAAATTGAACCTATCCTGAAAGTTTCAGCTTTACGTTAATTTGTTTAAGGTTAAGCCCTATTTTTGTTTAAAATGCCTGGGCTAGTAAGCTCTCGTCGAAACTATGAACACGTAGACCAAAAATTGTTCCTGCTCCTGCTTACTGTTGTGTCATTCCAAATTAAAATAAACAAGATTGAGAAGGAGCGAGAGTTGGGTAATGGATAAATCCAAAATGAAATTCAAATTTTGTCTAGGAGAATAAGTAACTGTTTTTCACGCCCTTCTTTCATGTTCTATGTGTACGAAAACTTTTAAAGAGATGCGAAAAATACCTTAATATATAAGCACAAGGCGAGATTAGTGCAATAACGTCGCGAGTGTAGGAGTGTTAGTAAACCCTCGATTGAGAATCATGTGTACTCGTATATGATATGAACATAGGCTGTGGATAACCCGGAAGTGGTACCTACTAATGAAGAGCTGCTAGTATCCTCCAAAGTCAAACTATTTTTAATGGGCCACAAACATGCATTTCCGCCAAATTAACGAGGTAGGGATTTTCCGTTTGACTTTTAATTGGATTGAGCGGTTCCGTTCATGACAACATTGCCATTTCATGGGAACAATCGCTACAGTGTCATGATGTTGCTAGGACTCGTGCTTTGTCAATGGAAACTAACTTACATAACAAAAGGTAAAGCAAAGTAGCCTTACGTACTATTCCCAAATGGGAAGAGATGGTATTGTGCATTATTATCCCTTTGAAAGGAATATTCACCATCGAAAGAAAGGTTAATTGACTAACGATCCTCTTTTCCCTTGGTCTTGTTTGGTATAGTAAACTCCGATATCTGCGAAGATCAAGTCAAGATTCATGTATAAGAATGTCGCCAAAGTTTCTGTCACGAATTCTCTTAATATAGCTACTACGAATTGTAAAATGTAATGCAATTAAGACTAAAACAATATCTCTTTTTTTCTATTAGTGTTCTTTTATTATCATTGTTTTGGTAAAGATCTTTCATTTTCCGCAAATCTCCTTTAAATTTATTCAGTTTGTTCCTGTAATGTTCCTAATGTCCCTTGAGTCTATGTTTAGTGTTTCCACAATAAACTGACTGTCCCATGATCTTTAATTACATTTAATAGGTCCCAAATCGGCGTTTGAAGTATCCGCAAAACACGCTAAACAGATTTGGACTTGTCATCTACACAAAAGCAAGCCGTACGGATTGTAATTCGTAACGCAGGAAGAACTTTTAGAAATACAATCCAAGGGACTTATGCTCGAAGAATATGCCTCTTCAAAAAATCATTAGAATCTTTATTAATATTTCTCAATATCAGTGTCAATGAAATTCTGTTGCTGATATGACATTGTATATTAATTTTTCTTCAAGCGTATCATAATATCCGTATTGTTGTACAGAACTGGCTATGTAGAAGGAAGTCATTTTGTTAGTAGTCAAAAAATGAAAATAATGTTACTAGTACAATAATGTGTTTACGTATCCATGGCAACGGCAGTATTTTGCCCATAGCTCCGCCCCCAAAGTTGGTAGAAGGGAGAGCGTTGTCCTGTGGAAATGACTTTTTAGGAAATATTTATTTACAGCAACAGAATATTTTTACACTTGAAGAAAAAATAGTAAGTATATATTATTCGGAGTAGAACGTCTTATTTGTGTTTCGCTCACTTGCACAGCCTCGGCGCGTGCGCCTCGGCCGCAATATGAGCTCAACACAAAAAGAACTCTTTCTACTCCTAATCATATAATATACTATTTTCTACTTTGTGGTTTTCACAACAAGATCGTATGTTAAATGATTTTTCTTTAAACCAATGCGTACTAAAGATGTTCCCACGCGACACAGCACGTTGATTATATTTTTTCAGAACTGAAGGCTAACAACTGCATTAATTATTTATTAATATTTACAGAAGAATATTTGCATTTTTATTATTTCTTTTACTGATAATAATTGCACTACCAATGCAAATTATAATCCCAATATGCTAATATTATACCGTTCTAGTGTTATGAGGTAAATAACCAGGAAACTAAAATTATATAATAATTCCTACTTATTCTTTAACCTAACAGTTTGCTCATAATTGTGTCTGTGAACATAAATTCGCAATTCTAAAATCAAATTTATTGCAAGCAAGTTTCTTAAGGTAGTTGTCCTATCTATTGTATGCAGCCCCGTAGTAGATACAGTTTATCATGGATCATGATTCATGAATCACACGCAACTTGAAACTTCCGTTACAGTTTGCTAGTTTTAGAACTTGTTACAAGAAAATGGCACTGTCAACACGCAAATGCTTCTCTTCTTGCTCTCTAGACGTAACCAAAGCACGTGTTGGTTTTTGCATTATAACGTTGCGGTTCGACGTTTATTGCAGTTCTAGTTTTGTTCGAATTCGACAATTTTATTATTGTACATCCTTGGTATAATATTAATGGGTGATTAAATTGAGGATCAACTCTACATACTAATAAAACTTAAGATACTGATTTAATTTCGTATTGATATCTTTCGTACGACGATAAAAATTTAATCTATCTTAAAAAAACTGGGCTTTGAAGGAGAAAATAGGGGACTGTTGAATAATAATTAATTACCTAACGTGGAGCCGGATTATAAAATACATGTTGGTTTACATAAAAGGCATGTATTTTATAAGCAAAATTTATATAAACGCATTACCATTTTGTAATATACATGCATATGTATATTCCCTTTTCTTATGATGTGTTTACATCCGATTAGGTCAGTGGGTTACACGTATATAAAATAAATAAAAGTTAAATATCATGGTTATGAGTAATTTTAACTGTACATATGTGCTATACTTTCTTAAAGCCAAAATTATTTTCAATCGAAAAATTAAAAAAAATACAGGGTGTTCCATTTAAAAATAAAACGTTGGCACCATTTCTCGCTAAACCAGAAGTGTCATAAAAAATAAAATTTCACATTCTAAATGAGCGTAAAAAATACTGAATCTTTCCTCATTTAACCAACTTTCCATCTCCAAAGGTAAGAAAGTTACCAATGGTGGACAACTTAAAATTGGCACCCTGTATAGTACACACATATTATACACCAAGGTAGAGAAGACATTTTTCTCAGCCGAGCATTATTACCTCCCGAGATGCGGAGCATCGAAGGAAATAAGCTGCGAGGCTAATACGTCTTCTCTAACGTGGTTTATATACTAGTTTTTCCACTACTGGCACATTTATTCCTTTTATAATTAATTGTTTTTACGTTAATAAAAAATAAAATTACATTTGTAAATATCCACAAAAATCAAGTAGCCTTGCCTGAAAACATTTCAACTGACATTTGTGTAAAATTTGGCGTTTATCTAAAACACATTTATTTCTCATTTTTAACAAATAATTATAATTAAAATTAATAAGAAATAATACTAGATTGAAATAAACAAGCTATAGAAAGTGGTTGTTGTATTATGAAGGTGAATAATATTCTATATTTGACATAATTTTAAAGGGATCAAGCTAGCGTGCTAGATAAATTGTTTCTATTATTGACCAGTGGTCAATAATAAAAAATTAGTGACTACTAGCTGAGAAAATCAACTTCTTGTCCTGAAAACGAACTAAATAATGGTACCTTCTAAATTTAGTAGCGGAAAAAATTAATTTTTCACGAAATGGAGCTGTGTATCTAGTGTGCTTAAGCTTTGATACATTGTTACTTTATCCTCCTATCCAGCTCTGATTATCAACAAACTATATATTTCGAATTTTCTAATTAGAAAATGTACTAAAAGTAAACAATGTTTTGTTCAAACGAAAGCAAACATTAGGTACCATTTGTAAATAGGTCATCAGTACAATCGAATCTCTTGTCATGACTACAAGAAACAAAGAATTTACCCAACCAACCCGTCACACCCTAAAGTAGTGAACGCGTACTTGAATGGAATGTGATGCAACTTAAAAAACATAAACAATCATTAGTTTTGTTAACATCACGATGAAGAAAGTGCATGTTCTATTACTGGATTGCTATTTGGCACAGTAAAAGGACTAACCTTTCCAAAAATTATTGAATTGTGATTTTGTATATTGTACATTCCATACAAAATACTACAGCTCGAGGAATACAAAATATTTGTTGATCTACCCCTGTAAAGCAAAATCGCAGAATCTGGTACAGCGTACAGGAAATATTTTATTTTTTTAAATCTAGTATCAAAGCAAATGGCGGACTCGATGCCGGGTAGACGGTAGAAGATTGAAAGAAATGCAGAAATGGCAACATTTCTAACAGTATTTTGCTTTACACACCACTTCCCCAAACGGATGATCACATAAGGAATATACCTACCAAAGTATATACTACCTAAAAATACGTTCCTAAATATCGTTAAAATTTCTTGAAACATATAGTAAGAACCAACAAGGTTAACATTAACATCTAGATGTACTATGATATAATCGACCAATATTAAATAGTAAATATCTAATAGGTACATCAATTAAAGTATGGGAGTAGAAAAACATCTTTTAAAACATTTTTTATACCATATAATGACTGCGTAAACATTACGTGTACTACATTAAAGCCACTAGTAACTTCTGATTTAACTAGAAGGTATATAAAAAGAAGAAATCGTAAGAGTAATTATTAATAAAAACGAACTCGTTTCTAATGAATGACTAATATATTTGTACTACTTAGCATTCGTCTTTTTGTCTAATATCTGATTTCTCTTAGTTTTAGTAAATATTATAGGTACCTACCAATAGATTAGTTCTGCCCAAGTTTAGAAATATCAGTTTAAAAAATTAAATTAGGATGCAGGAACCGTATAGCGATCTCGTTTGATGAATGAACGTTATGGAAAATTATTCTTGACGTTATTAAATTAATTACAGCACAGGTGTGTACAAATCTTAGCAAACACGTACACGACATGAATTGGAGCAGAAAATAAAAGCTTATAGGACTGTTCTCTGTGATGATCCGAAATCTAGATCAGTAGATCAGTGGCAATACATCCGCGTGATTGATTTGATCTCTTTTAATGTCATAACTGACAACTTGCTCAAGACTCGCAACAAACAAAAAAAATGTTTTTTTATTAAATTATATAAATTACATAATGTATTATACAATCGAGACACAAAAATAAAAGTAACTTAATTCCTTCATTAGGTTTTATTAAAAAAATATATACATAATTGTATATATTTGCACCCACCGATTTGAAACAATGAATTAGTATTTAATTTGCAGGATCAATGTCAAAACGTTTAAGTTTCACTCTATACCTACTAGGAAATGTTCGATTACGAAGATTAACACGTTTCCTCTTCAAAAGGTTCGTGCAAAGGAGGCCGCATAATTAAAAAAAAAGCAACATAACCCAAGACGGACCAAAGTAATTTAGGTGTAAAAGTAAAAAAAATATATACTTGATGAGGCAACAGCATAAATATAAAACATATCCGAAAACTTGAGTCATGATTTACAGTGCGTTCAACTTTAAAATTACGCGTAATAAAACACGCACCTGAATTAAGAATGAGAAGGTTCAAATTTTATAAGTAAATACGATTGCTTTTTCTGGCAGGATGAAAACCTGTTTCGTGTTAACCACTTGGTCTGAAGATTTTGTTTATTCCCATATAACGTAAATGCTAATAATATTCAAAGAAAAACAATAGAAAAATGCTTTATTTATGTTTATAACAATTTCATGAAACAGATGTTTATACCAAGAACAAAACAATTTGAAAATCTGAGAAAAATTAAGCTTTAAGACGAACTTGACCCGGTTCTGTGAATACAATGCTTACGAAAAAGGTTTGGAAATTTAAAAAGCGATTTTTTAATTAAGAATGGGTGGGGGAAACTGTCCTCCCCAAGTGAAACTCAAACCCACTATCATTATGGTCTTGACCCGGAATGGCGTAAGTGGGCGCGGCCAACTTGGAGCGGCCATGTGCACGCGGCCAAGTGGGCGCGAGACAAGTGGGCGCAGGGACAAGTGGACGCGAGACAACTGGGCGCGAGATATTCCCAATTAGAAGAGTTAATACAAAACGATCGATGCGTTTCAACAGTGGCTTTATTTAAAACACTATAGCTATGAACATGGGTTAGGTTAGGTTAGGTTAGGTTAACATAGATAATGAAGCACAAAGAATATAAATCGAATATAAACAACAAATAAAACAAAAAATATTTAAAACCTATCTGTAAGGATTTCATTTTGGGTGTAAATAAATTATATGTAAATACGTTTTGTAAATATTTTTGATTTACTATTAATTTTCGTAGCTATTACGAAATAATTAAAACGTAGACAATAAAGCAAAAAAAGGACAATAATTGGGGTCGTCGCTGTTGCTCCTCCCCAAACAATGTTGTCTTCGATTGGTAAAATGTCTTTAGCGTTCTTAATACTTAATATACATTGTAAATGTTTTTTTCATTGCTGAAGTCGTCGTTAGGACGCTAGGATGTAGGTATCGGCTGCCACGAATGTAGACATGCTTTTACACTATGCAACTTGATTTTTTTCGCGCCCAGTTGTCTCGCGTCCAGTTGTTCCTGCGCCCAGTTGTCTCGCGCCCACTTGGCCGCGCCCACATGGTCGCGCCAAGTTGGCCGCGCCCACTTGTCCTAGACCGGTCTTGGCCTGACTACGGGAAAAAGAGTACCAATTCCAGGATTCCAATGAAAAAGAATCATAGCTTCATGAAACAGCACATGTTGAAAAATAAAATTTTTCATTCGAGGTTTGTACGACTTGCCACTGAATATTAGAAATTTTGTAAACTTTCAGTGGATCGATTTTCTGTAAAATTAGATGGGTTTTCAATTTAGACGCATTTCAATATACCTTCCTATCGTTTTTTTTAAAAAGCGAGCATTTTCAACTTTGCTTCGATGGATTTTGACGCGCCCTGCGAAAATTTGCGGTAAAATACTTTTAATGGTATCATCAGGGGGGACTTGCTCTACACGAACAGTGACACGACCATCAGTCGACGCGTTACTGTGGAAATAGCGTAAATAAAACAATTAATTTTATAAAAATTACAAAGACATTTACTTTAGCGGCCGTTACATTAATAACGGCCGCGAAATCCAGCGAAATTGGATTTTGCGGCCTGTATTGCGGACTCGGCGGACGCGAAACGTCCACTTCGCGTACGGTCGCACAAAAACTTTTTAAATGCTTGCAAAATGAAACGTTTTCATTAGAATTAAAAATTGTACTTTTTATTGAAAATAAGTAGAAGAGTCTTTTCACAGTAGCAGTTCTCGATATAGGTATACACCTCCTTAGATTTTTCGAGAACTAAGCAACTGTTTTTTACTTTTTCTGCAGCCCATTACCTTCGTTCATTTTCTACCTTTTAAAGACCGCACAATTACGGAACACAAAATTCACGACCTTTTTGAATCAAGAAGGTCGTGACAAAATTAAACTGAGATTTTAAACGATATGGGTACCGTTGTTTACCCGCTACCAGAGTTACGCTTCAAATTTTAAATTTGATCAAAGCAACGCTAGATGTGGGTGGACAATTCAATTTATTTTATAAATATTTTCAATTTATTCTTGAAATATTTTTAAATTAAAAAATCTTTGCTTTTATGGCCTTCGATGTATTCTTAGTCCTCGGCTGCTGCCTCGAGCTAAAAATTACGTCTTACGCCATAAAAGCCTCTTTGCGCCCTTAATACACAACTAACTATAAAATATTGATTTTTCAAAGTTTTTGTCATAAAATCAGCATTTAGAGCGAATGTTCATATGTACAGGGTGTTCTCATTGGAATAAATAGATTGCTCTCCAATGGAAATAAAAGCAATCATGTTAAATAATTGCGAAGAAGAATTACGTAATCTGGAAAAAAGAGCCATTCTGTAAAATCTGAGCTAATAAAGAGTGGATAGTACAAGTCGAAATTTTCGAGGGAACAAATGATTGATAACTAAAATACAAGAAAATAAATAGAAATATAATTAAAAAGTTATGACTGTGTACTGCCACACTATTAAAAAATGGAACACAAAAATTATTTATGATCCTAACACACATTTGTATAATTAGCTAGAGGATTGGAAAGTATGTCTTTATAACTGCACATCATAAAAAGGAAAAGCAACAAAATTGAAATAATTATATATTATTATTGCAATATCGATAACTAGTAACATCAGTCTCGTGTAAAAAATATTGGAAGGGCCTTACCACTCCTATAGTACCTTCTGAATGTTTTATTAGAGTTAATAGAGTTTAATACAGTTATAGCTTAATAATTTATTCATAATGGAACAACTAATTGTCCAATTTTTAAAAATATTTTTGTAGTTGTTTCATTTTCATTTTGCAACACGAAATTTGAGCTGTTTTTCAAATCATTGTCAGCTCCCTCATTAAAACAGAGTCAAAGAAAATTGCAGAAGGGAACAACAAAACAGTAAATCATCCATAAGGCCAATGGAATAACGAATAACTATAGTAACAGGCGGGAAAGGAAATTATTCATCGACAGTACTACGAACAGACCTCATAAACCAATAGGTACATGAATAATAGAAATTTATAATTCATGGGAATTAAACTTAAAAAAAATAACATCTAGGTGTAACTATTACAACTGTCAACTTTCATTAAAATATTTATTAACAACGTCTGTTTGCATTCTGCAAAAGTACAACCGCATTTAACAGTCGGCTATCAACATATAAAATCACATGTGTGCAATTATTGCAACTAGAAATCTGCTTAAGAAAATAATTAATGAACTGTCAGAGAAATCCGATGGCACGGGCTCTGTGTTTAATAAAACTCGGTCACATTTTTTTGCTTATGAAATTTCTCTATGACTCATCTATCATTATATGTCATTATCTTGTTTTGCATATACATAAGATTTTGTAGGTACATTACGAAAATCCTCCATAAGGTACAAACAAAGAAAATGGTACCGTTTTAATTTTGTGACAAAACGAAATGTAGGTTAATCTGGATCCTTACAACTTAATGCGACAGCTTAAAGACATGTCGAATTAAATTTAAATATAGTTCAAGGAATACTTTTAGACTTTACTGACATTGTTTCTTGTAATGTTTGGTATAAGTTCTCTACTTAATTATAATTATGCAAATTAATATAGTTATCTCTAAGTTAGATATCCATAAATTACTACAGATTATACAGGGTGTCGAAAATGTCTATAAAAATTTTGTCCTAACCCGCAGCATAAGGAAACTACACGTCTTTGAAAATGGTGTTGGAAACACGGAAAACAATTGCATTTTAAAAACGGTTTGAGATAAAAAATCTTAAAGGTATAAACTTTCCACTATTTTTTTTTTGTAAATTAGCCAGGGGTGGCGCGAATGGGGTTTATCACCTTTTTCCTGTAACCCGTTTTTCTTAACCTTTTGTTTTTTTTAGTTTAGAGATTTGTATTCCCTGTTGCCTAATTAACAAAAAAGGTACTCTTGTTTCAACTCGCCTGGACTAACCGTTTCCTATAAAATGCAGGTTTTCTGTTTAGCCAAAATCAATTTAGAATGCTAGATTTATATGTAAATTAATTTATTGAAAAATAAATTAAAATAAAAATAGTTACAGTAAGTGTTCGTATTCTTTATACCTTCAATAGGTTAAGCTGCATGCAAAATTTAGATTTTTTTTATCTCAAACCGTTTTTAAAATGCAATTGTTTTCCGTTTTTTCAGCACCATTTTCAAAGACGTGTAGCTTCCTTATGCTGCGGTTTAGGACAAAATTTTTATAGACATTTTCGACTTATTTTTGCGTCAGGAAGCGGCTGGTAAATTTATGGTACTAGGTTTAGAGACACCCTTATTTTTATACTATACTACTACCTAACAAGACTAACAAGAGTTACGGTAGATTAAGTTTTTAAATTTCTTTACCTTTTTTAACGCAACATCTTGTATACTTCTGTATAATCTTATCAACTTTTACAAGACTTTTTTTTAAAGAATCATGGAGTTGCCTTTGCCACCCCCCTGCTTATCCCGGCTCAGCGCCCGTAGCGCTATACAACAGGTCGAACATGCCCCACCCTTGAAAACCCTCCCCAACTATATTAACGAGTTGATTCCTCGTTGCTCCAGAATTTTTTTGAAACCCCTGGCTACAACGAGGAATCGAACCCGTGTCGCCCTGGTGCCGTGCGGATCTTCATCCACACGACCACGGCCGCGCCCTACAAGACTTAAAAGCCATATTTTTGCAATTCTGTTGCAAAGTTTTGGAATGTCCTCGATTGTTAACCATGGAACATCCTTTATGTTCTTTCCATTTCCTATTCAAACTTCTGAATATGATCTATATTACAGATTCCGTTTCAGTATGCTCCCCCTGTTATAACGTTCAATTGTATATGTTACGGCTAAAGTGTAAACTTGGATAGTTTATAAACTAACTGGCTAGTATAGAAACTAACCAAACGCTTGGTTATTTTAGTGGAAAACAAAATTTCCAGTAAATTAGCTGCAAATTTGGCTAGTTTGCAAACTATCCAGTTAGTTTATAAACTATCAAAAAACCTTGGCTAATGTACTGATCTCGATTAAACTAAAGTAAATAAAATAACCAATGTTATTGGTTAGTTTATAAACTAGCTATTTTACACTGGTTAAAATACGCTTTTCTTTTGATGATTCAAAATAGCCAATTTTTTTGGCTAGTCTGCAAACTAACCAAACTATCACAACATTTATGATAGAAAGACAGTGTGTAATAACAAATTTTGCGAATTGTTATTCTTAAAGTCAACTTATTAAAGTTGATATTGTCAATTTAGAATCTATCACAGCCTTTTGGTCACAGCCAACCCCCAATGAGTTCTTCAAAGCACGGTATTTCCGTTGCGCTGTTAATTACTTATTGATAGTAGTCAGTCGTATATTTCCTTTTTTCCGTTCAAATGTTCAAATTTTTGTATTTTATATTTTTTGTGCACAATAAATAATGTAACATGAGACTACGTGTGAATTAAGTTATATTATCAAAATAGTTCAAAATAATAATCGTTGGACCATATACTAGCCAAAGAAAATAAACTGAACATAGTTTGGTTAGTTTGCAGACTAGCCAAGAAACTGGCTATTTTGAATTACCAGAAGAAAAATGTTTATTTTAGCCAGTGTAAAATAGCTAGTTTATAAACTAACCAAGGACATTGGTTATTTTATTTACTTTAATCGAGATCAGTAAATTAGCCAACGTTTTTGGATAGTTTATAAACTAACTGGCTAGTTTACAAACTAACCAAATTTACTGCTAATTTAGTGGAAATATTGTTATCCACTAAAATAACCAAGCGTTTGGTTAGTTTCTATACTAGCCAGTTAGTTTATAAACTATCCAAGTTTACACTTTAGCCGTAACATATGTTCAGCAAATATACAGCGTGTTTATTGCGACGACACAAAGTTTTCTAATATGAATGTCTATTTCGTTTTTTTTGTAAATTAGAAACCTCGCGACACCGTATATTATTGCCCACAATTGTTTCTGGCTAAATTAGACCATTTCTAAAAACCCAGAGGTTAAACTAATAAATCAGATCGAATTAGACCACTTTATACTCTTAGTTCTACTTTTTTAAATTATGAAAGTGGATCATTTTACAAATCAGGAAAAGTGTAAATTTTCAGTTCTCTCTACAAATTTCTTTTCCAAATAATTGTCTAACGATGGGTGAGGTGTCACCGGTTAAAAGTAGAAATAGCAATAAATTTCTGTTTCAATGTGATGAGCAGCCTGCATACAAGATGTTCGAAAAGAAAGTTCGTAAAATATTTAAAATATAACGATATAAACTCGCGAATGAATGCATTTAAAAAATCAAGGTGGTAACCGTGACCGAGTTAAATTAAATACTACACGGTCTATGCAAATATTTCACGATAAACAATACACAATGGATAAATAAACATGATAACATGGTTATTGTAGCGTTTTTAATATGCACCGAATTAATAATTAATTTTGTAGTTGTTTATTAAGAAAACATGTACCTATGTTAAATATGTGTTTCTTGAACTGTACTTATGGGTCTTAGTTCATTCTATAAAAAATAATTCTTATCTCTTACTCCAAGTACGTTATCATAGAAATCAGATATGAGATATCCTAAAGTAATGCCGACGTTATCGTCAAATCATTGATAAGAGAAAAATGTTTTCTTAAATAAATTTATAGTTTTCCCAGTTTTCATAAACTTACATTTTTTCAGATCTTAAGTCTACGAAACTTTTTTTACGACGTTATACTCACCGCGAATTGAGTTGGGTAACTTTGATGGACAGATAACCTTAACAATGATAAACAACGATTACGCGAAAACAGGTGCATATAACCACGTAACCATAAAATACCAAACTGATTTACGTAATTACATTGCAGTAAACTTGTTTTCTTAATACAATACTGTCGGTGAATTTCGTTTGAACTCGGTTCCACCCAATTTAAACCCACGGCTGATATACAAATTAATTTTAAAAATTTAATACCCACAATAACATTTTTGTAAGAGAAACTAATTTAGAACCAGCTTCCCCGCGAGATGAAAGATGGAATTGCTTGTTTCCTTCCGGTTTATACCGGACGTGGGCTTGCCTGTTTTACTAGATATGTAACCACTGAGCGTATCCCTTGGTGGTTGGTATAATTTTAGGTATTAAATTGGCAAGATGATTATCAGCAAAATTACACAATCTCCTACCGTATCCAGAATATCTAACTGTCACATGGTGACAATTATTTTATCATTAAGCATAAGGGTTTATGCCACAACAGAAGGGGTACCTACTTCGTACAGCTATATTGGTTAATTGGCTAATAAGCTTCTTTTTAATTAGTAATAATATAAGAAGACACAGGTGTTCTATTTGAAAAAGCGGAGCAAACACATTAGATTCGATTCGAAATTTACGCATAACTTGGAAAAGCCTAAATGGAATTTAAAAATGAAACATATCCAGAAAATGATAGAAGAATTTGTAAAAATATTGAGGGTGGTTCATTGAAAAATATTGAGCTACAACACATCAGTAGAAATCGGGTGCATAGACTGCAGTCTGCGAACACAACATTTTTGCAAAAAAATAAAGAGCTTGGAGAAGCCGTAACAAAATTTCAAAGACACATTAAAAATATTTAAATATTATATTTTAATATTTAAAAATGTTTCGGTATAGTAGTCTGCAAATAATCATGTTTTCTCAAAAAAAAGTTGAGTAAATCCTGGCTATTCCACAACGTCGCGTCATGACGCGCCATATGGAAATTTCAAAAATAAAACCGGAGGTAGCGAGTTGGGCCAAAACGATAATGATCATTAATGCGGGTGTCCGAGTTGGGCCAATACATTACTTGGCTTCTTTGACACATGAATGGGACCCGAAATTTTGCACGAAATTTGTCATATTTTTACTATTCACGGCTACTACATAAACAGTCATTATGTACTTCCCGTTTTTTGTTTGCTACAATCTAAAACAACCAAACAACCCATGTCTAGTTTCAGTTAATTTAAGGATTTAACTAGAAAATGTGAAGATAACAATCTTTATTTTCATACCAATTGGTTATCCAAACGCCGTTGCTAGCTCCACGGCAGACGTGGATATAATTCTGACATAAAATCCACGGCATTACGTCATTGTCATGGGGTGACGTTATCGGCCGACTCGGCGCATGTCTGGAGACAATTATTTCAGCTTCCTGAGATTATAGGGACAGAGGTGCTGTACGATAGGTTGCCTACTCCCAAGGCGTAAAAGTCTGTACTGTACTACTTGCAAATTAATTAAAAATCAATTTAAAGTCTCCGGACACGCGCAGTAGGTGCAGCTCGTATTCACGTCGCCGAAATAATGACGTCACCCCTTGACAATGACGTCACTCCTTGACAATGACGTAATGCAGTGGATTTTGTGTCAGAATTATATCCACGTCTACCGTGGAGCTAGCAACTGCGTTATTATAAAAGTGTAGGAAGAAATTAATATTAATATCGGGTTGCAGTTTTTAAATCTAGAAGAAGTGGAGGACTGCTTTGCGTTTGAAATGGTAGATCATCGAAAAGAAGCAAAAGTAGTGGAATTTTATGATTATGTAGTAGTAGGAAATAGTGTATTCTTTAAATCTCATTGTGCAAGTACAAATTTTTGGCGTAACTCGCCCGCCTCAATTAAAAGACTTTCACTGTCCTCACCCAACTCGAACTACCAGGATTAGGACGACTTCGCATCCGAATTATTTTAGGACTTGGCCCAACTCGGAATCACCTAATAAAGCATATTCAAAGTGCCTATTAATAGACGGTAAAAATCTTTCTAAAGGCTGTGCAAAATACACGGGGGGGGGGTTGAATTTAATACATAATTTTGTGTGGTACTTGAATATAATTTAATAAAGTTCTAGTAAGTTCTAGTAAATTCTAATATTTGAAAAACAATCAGCATAAAATAAACAATCATACAATGTAAAAGCACTAAATCTTAATTTTACACATTACACCTGTTTAAAAAATAAGCTGCCGTATTTAAAAGTAGATACGCTGAAAAGTGGAACTAAAACTCGAACACAATACCCTCTTGCATCTAGTTTAGATTCTTTATTCATCTTGTTAGTACAATTGTACCAAATTCCCACAAAATACGCAACCTCAAGAATAGTAATTTAAATTCACAATGAGATTGCACTTTTACCATTTACTTTCCATTTGGAAAACTTAGCGTAGTAAGTGTCTACTTACAAACTCTCGATATTTAGTAGCAGCTAGAACACTTTCCGTACTCCACAATATAATAAATTAATTCATAAGTATTTGATTGTTCAAGCTGTATAAGGGTTCATCCGACCCATCCGAATTACACAAAAAAATAATTATTTGGCTGAATATTTTCATCGTAAAAGGGTGTTGTTGCTAGAGCAATATTAGCAACTTATTCAATCTCGATCCAACTAATAGATATTTGTTGATTAGCTGCGTTGGTAGTCATCCTAGTTATTACTTCCTGCCACAAAACACGAAGTCTGGTGTAATACCAAAAACGGAAGGGAAAAGGTTGTACTTATGTTTGATTTATTTGTTCACATAACTGAGGGTCTAATACCGTACGCCACTGTCTAATTACGAAGCACGTATTTACACAACAGTAATTATGTCCACGTATAGAGGAGCTATAAGGAAGTTCTTTCAACATCACTTCCCATTATCTTTTGTTTGAATGTCTTCACTAAATGCGTAAGCAAACTTTTGAGATGTAGCGTTTAATGATTTTTTGATTACTCCAACACCCACCCGCAGCTAAAACACATTTATAACAAAATTAAGTAATTAATATAATATTAAAACTTTTGTCGATTAAAATTTCTGTATGAGATTAATATTAAAGAAACCTTGAATTTTTTACTTGGAATAGAAGTAAACTTTAAGCTTTAAAAAATGAAGTGGAAAAGATTAACGATAAGGAAACGAACGCTTACTTGATATCTAAGTTAAATTGACGTACCTATGATAACTGCCAAGATATTTAAATATATTACACAAGTATATAAATTGGAAAGTTTGCAAATACCAGAAGTCTCACGATGCATGCAGTTGTTAAAGGGATTTTTAGTGATTGAACCAGGTCGCCATTTCCGCTAAATTGTCATCATTTTATTATATTATTATTTCCGCATCACAGATAAATGAGACAACCCTTACTGTTTTACAAAATTCTTACTTTCTAAAAGAAGAAACAATAGGGAAATGTGACAAATATTCTCATTGTTTAAATCGGTTTAAATTTAATATAAAAAATGTATTGACAATGAATTCAATAAAATGAATCGGATAGGACTTTCTATAGCTTTCCCTTGCACTTAATTTCTTGTAAAGTTTAGAAAATTGCAACTAACACATTTTTAAGTTCTATTATATGTCAAGTGGATCACTAGAGCACTGACACATATTTCGGTATTTATTTACATATTTAATTGAGTATGCACTGCAGAACGTTGCTACGAGTAAATATTTTGGTTATTTGCAATTCAATTATGTAATAGAAGAATGTAAAGAGTAGGTACGGTTTAACGTTTCTAAAGAACTTTCATAAAATTACTATAATTTCACTCAATTGTAATGGTAAAACCTTTATTGTTCCTTGGGTTTTTCAGCAAAAAAAAAGTATTTTTTATTATGCTTCACAATAGAAAGTCGTAAACAATATAAAAAAATGCAATTGGATGTTTAGATAATTATTTCAGGTAGTACACTGTTAATGATATCTAGTTCTATAAATAAATTATTTTATTTATCTACCCCAATTGCTTACCTATAAAATTCAATATACAATGCTCCAAAATGTAGCGGACTACTAAAAACCAATGGTAAATTGTAATAGAATAAGGGCTAAAAAGTAACTACCTAATTGCTATACTCCCAGGTTATTTAATCAAAATACAGGGCAATAATGTAACAAACACATTAATACCTACTTAACTTTGTAATAAAACGGAGTTAATTAATTTCTCTTAAATGGTTATCTATGTTGTAAGTAGTTATATACAGGGTGCCAATTTTAAGTTGTCCACCAGTGGTAACTTCGTTACCTTTGGAGATGGAAAGTTGGTTAAATGAGAAAAGATTCAGTATTTTTTATGCTCGTTTAGAAAATGAAATTTAATTTTTTATGGCACTTCCGGTTTAGCGAGAAATGGTGCCAACTTTTTATTTTTAAATGGAACACCCTGTATTTTTTGAAATTTTTCGATTGGAAATAATTTTGGCTTTAAAAAAGTATAGCACACATGTACAATTAAAATTACTTATAACCATGATATTTAACGTTTATTTATTTTTATTAAATTGGGATCACAATTGGCTTAGCTCAAAACCAAACAGGAACAATAAAGAAAATAAACAATAATTATCAAATAAAACTATTTGAATACATATTCAAGTTATTGCAAGTATTGTTCGATACAGTTTCCCTCGTGGAGCACGTAGAGATGAACCAATTTCCTTCTATCAGTCTCATGTAAAACTTGGTGGATTTTATTTTGCAGCATCTCGAAATTCTCGTATCTTTCTTTATAAATTATATCTTTTAAATAGCTCCAAAGAAAAAAGTCTAGTGGTGTTACGTCGAGGGATCTCGGCGGCCATTGAATAGGTGCATCTGTCCCTATCCACTTATTGCCGAAAGTATTTCTTAAACATTGTAACGAGTCTCTTGCATTTCTTTGACAAAAAAAGTAAATCGCCAACATATCAACCTTCTCGTTATTAGAAAAATTCATTTTATGATTTCAGTGACAGTAGTACTAAACAAGTAAAACGAAATTGACATTTGTTCATTTCTAGGTATTGTTTATTGGTGCCCTTTTGTTTCATGGCGATTGTGATCCCAATTTAATAAATATAAATAAAAGTTAAATATCATGGTTATGAGTAATTTTAACTGTACATATGTGCTATACTTTTTTAAAGCCAAAATTATTTCCAATCGAAAAATTTAAAAAAATACAGGGTGTTCCATTTAAAAATAAAAAGTTGGCACCATTTCTCGCTAAACCAGAAGTGCCATAAAAAATAAAATTTCACATTCTAAATGAGCATAAAAAATACTGAATCTTTCCTCATTTAACCAACTTTCCATCTCCAAAGGTAAGAAAGTTACCCATGGTGGACAACTTAAAATTGGCACCCTGTATACATATCGATATGTTTTTAATATCGATATACCGATATTTATGGATATTCGATGTCGGTATATTGTTATACCAACATATCGATATAATTTTAATATCCATATATCAATATTCGATATATCGCCCCCCCCCTCCCCCTGAGTTGCAAACCGGCGCTCGAGCTAACAAATAATGTGTCACCGGTCATAAAATTTAACTTCCAGTTATTTAAGATAAATCTCGAAGATTTCTAATTAATTTGTTTTGTTAGTTTTTAATTACACGTACTATGGGGGGCGCCATCTACTAAGGCTATTTGTGCCCCATCCAAGGCCCCGCGCCATCTAACATTTTTAACCAACAGCCGAAATTAATACACAATACACATTCACGGACTACTGCTACGTGCAATATTCGAACTGACGGACGGCCGGCGTTTGTAATTCAGCTGTAATCATTGAATAATTTTCCAATGAAATTCCAAAGAGTGGGCTCTAAAATATTTGTAGTTCTTAACTAAATAAATCATTTTTATTGTGGATACCCATTAAAATAAATATTTACAACCTATAGGTAAGTACTTATTTATTTTTAGTAAAAATAACAATTACAGGATCATGTTTTAAACTGCTAATATTAATTCAAATGGGGTGGATACTTAGTGCTCCATTTTAACAGAATAAATTCTAATAGAACTCTCTGTAGACCAAATAAAATTTTTCTGGGGGGCCAGATCAAGATTCTGATATGTCAAGCCTTGATTTACTGCAACAAATAGAATTACTATACCTCTGAACAAATAAATTCAAAATAATAAATATATTACCGATCCGGCTAAGAAACTCCTCCAAAGTATTTTCATTTCTTACAGTACAAGCAATAATCAGCTCTTTTGTATTCTGGCGCCTCAGGAAACATGATAAGGCATTTATTAAGGAGGGAAATAGAGAAGAATCATAAATCACATCAGCTGCTAACAATAAATCTGGATTTGAAAATTTACAAGTCTCTTTCGTTACTTCTTCCCAAGGGAGTTTCAAAACTTCTATAGTTTTAGTTGGTTGATTAATAACTGATCTAGTATTAAGTGCTACATTCGAGGAAAGGACTTGCAAAACTGATTCATGATAATCTGTAAGGTATATTTTTTTCGGTTCACAATTTAAAGCTATGGTTATTCCGGTTAAACCAACACCTGATCCTAGCTCAAGAATTGTTTTATTAATGAAAAGGGATTTATGAGCTAAACACCATTCCGAAAGTGCAATGGATGCCTAAAAGCAAACAGATTTTAGTATTCAGACAAGTTTGTAAAAAACTTATACCTGCCAACTACACAATCCTGTCGTTCCTTCAGATATAATATTTGGATTTTCTTTCAAAGTAATAATTTTCTCATTTTCAAGAAAATAATGTTTAAAACATTCACTTGAATCAACTAGCGCCACCACCCGGCCGAACACAGTATAAATATCATCGTGTATTTCAGAATCCTTTTCTTCTAACTGTTTAATAATGAATTTTAAAAAGGATATTTGATAACTAATTTTTACAGGATATTTTAAAGTTAATTCAGAATTAACAGTATAAGTTATTAAAGTTTGTTGATCTTCCCATTTAAAATCGTCAAAGATATTCTAAAAACATTTTATTTTTCGTACAAACGTGACAGTTATGAAAAAAGAGGTTAGAATTAAAAACTTACCAACCACTGGATGTTATTCACTGGCACACAACACAAAAATTGTTTTTGGATAAATTTCACTTTGGCAGTTAAAGATGTATCGCACATTTTTTTGTGAATGATGAATTAATCGGAATTAACCGGTTTAAAAAATTAACCGAAACACGATCGACTTGCAAACATAAAACTGACAATTATTACTAGATGGCGCTGTAAATCGAAAACATGTTTAAAAATTGTTATTTATACACGGTGTGTAGAAAGTATCGGACCTATTCGGTGGCGTAACGCAAATCAAAACGTTCCGCCCGCGAACTTTTATAATGGGTCCCCACGTAACAACCCAATTTCAGAACTTTAAACATAAGAATAATAAATTCACTAATGCGTGCTAATGCCTATGCTAATGCTAAGTAACGAGAGATCAATAAAAAAACCAATTAGGGCAGGCTGTGAAATTGAATTATTTTAAATTGGTACTGTAGCCACATCCACAGAATGACATTTCTGACATGAAAATTTAAAACTGAACGCTCTTGTCTAAGTTTTTTATTTGATTATCAAATTATTAAAATATTATTATCAAATAAAAAACTTAAAAACTTAGACAAGAGCGTTCAGTAAATTTTCATGTCAGAAATGTCATTCTGTGGATGTGGCTACAGTACCAATTTAATATAATTCAATTTCACAGCCTGCCCTAATTGGTTTTTTTTATTGATCTCTTGTTATAATTATTAATTTATTACTCTTACCTTAGTTTCCATGACAATAGTGTAGGTGCTGTTGTACACAAACAATTTTGTCTATTAAAAATTTGAAACATATTTTACAAAAACCGACTTGCACATGACTTGCACGTCGCTAATATAGTAGTAGTATAAATAGCCAATTTGTTTATTATTTCATTCATATTCAGTTCAGTAACATTTTCCTGCTGTATACGGATAACAGCCAAATCTGATAATCGTGGTGTTGACATTGTATTTCTTAAATAATTCTTGATTAGGTATCTTTAATTTCGAAAACGAACGCTCGGTCGAGGCCACACTAACCGATAATTTTAAGAACAAAATAATGGTAGGTAGGCTACTACAAATATTTTTTCATTTTAAAATTTTAAATGTTAAATGTTACCTTGTTAAATGTTACTACCTATTGTAGTAATTTTCACAGTTCACACACGACGAGTTCTGAAAGTATTCAGGCTGCAAATAATTCTAAATTCAATAATTTTTTCCCCTAAAAAGATTTCTTAGTATTTTGCTCATATTGAAATACCTAAGTATAACATTTTTATTTATTATTTAGTCTGTGGTGTTTGCGTAATTTTTACGAGGCGTGAGCTCGTTCACACATCACAGCATTTCCGGCATTTCAGCTGCGACCAATAATTGCTGCATTTGTATTTTTAGTATTTATTAGTTGCATAGAAAATATCTCAAGTTACATAAATACCTATACATTACTAAAACTTGAACGTGTAACGTCGACATTCGTAAATTTGTTAAATTTTTTTTTGTTTTTATTCCCAGCGCTCTGGGTCCCCAAACGCTTTCTGGCGCCGCCGCGGCGTTGCGGTGGTGTTTGTTACGCCACTGAACCTATTGAATATTTTAGTTTTGATTTGGGACATGGGACTAATAAAAATCAGTAGATAAAGAGTCAAAGAGGTAAGTTAAGGGAAGTAGAAAAACGCGAAAACATAAACAAGAAAGAGAAACAGCAATTCAGAGGCGAGCTACTGCTTTATTACAGAAGGAATTTAGTACACCATAAAATTTAGCTTTTATTAAGAAGTTATCGACAAAAAGGGAACATCACCCTCCTAAGGTCGGATTAACAAACAAAAATAAACTACCCACATAAACAAGAATATCGCTTAGACGTTGTATGGATGCACTTCACTGGCATTGGGAATGTTATTTTATTAGAATATCCATTTAAGCTTCGTTGAACATCTTGTGGATGTCCATACGTCACACGTCGTCTCCTTGGCATAGCTACGAACTACCAGGGGTTGTCTGTAACAAACGTCCAGAGTATATCCTGTATGGACATAGATACTACATAGAAGGTCCTGTATAAGATGTATTAAGGGCATCCTTCCACGACGTTCTAGGTCGTCCATAGAATATCCATTTAATGTTCGCCAGACGTTCACCCTGGATTTCTTACAAACGTTCATTTTGTGCACATAAATATAGGTATGTATTTTATTAAACGTCCCGTGAATGGACGTGAACTGGACTTTCAGTCTTTCACAGGACATTTCGTTAAGGGCGTTCAATGTACAACCAAAGTAGGGTGTCCATGGACGTTCAATTCTGGATACTGTGAACATTCAACTGTCTGGATGTTTTACGGACGCTCATTTTGTGGGCGTCTGTGTCTGTGTATTTTGATTAAATACCCAGTGAATGAATGTAAAATGGGCTTTAATAAGGACGTCTTTGTGTGATGCTCTAAGAATATCTAACTTTGTACATTTAATGTACATGGACGTGGGTATATGTTTTGGAACAAAAGTTCAATCTTGCGAATAAAAAGAGAGAGGGCGTCAACAGAAATTAAGCCTAAAACTAAAAATCTCTGAACTAGATAATACGTGAAATTGAAGAATGTTCTACAAAGACATAAGGAAAGTCAAACTGGAATTTAAACTCAAATCTAAAATGTAAATTATGTAACCGACAACAACTCCAAGTAGCTCACAAGAAATATCGAAAACGTAGAAAAAAGTATTAGAAAAAAATACCCTAATAGAGCCCAAGGAATGGGAGTATAATACCGTGGAATTGGGGTGCGAACATCAATTCAAGAAGAAGTATAATAACTTTATTTAACAGAAAGATGATAGCTTCTGAAAAAGATACACTGATCGTCAAGTTACGGATGTAACCAGCCCCAGAACTGTAAAAGGGACAATTCGACAAACTCGAAACATAGGAAATAAGGAATAAAGAAAAATGCGAGAGGACTGGAAAATGGCAGTTGTTCTCTCTATCTATAAAAAGGGAGACCCGCCAAAATGACAAAAATTATATGGGCATCATATTATTGAACATATTGTACTGACTTGAAAAAGGTTTGACATGGATTTAACGTACTATCGTGTGAAAAATTCTTGATCGGTAGATCAAGAATCGATGTATTCGTATTTACAGCGACGACAGAGCTGGGTTGCTGATCCTACCATGTTTTAAAATGATCTCTGGAATAATATTGCTGTATTACGAATCTTTCTACCGTAAACAAACATCAATTTGCTGGCTGGACATTGCCTTCGGTACTATAACAGCAGATTTCTGAAAATATGTACCTACTATCATTGTTTTGGGTTCAGCACAAGAGCTGATCACGGCCTCAGGCACGAGGACTGGATGGTGGATATACTGCTTCAACAAAGGATTACATTTCGACAGGAGGTTGTATCGGCTGCAAAACTTCAAGCTTTGCTGACGCAGTAAAAAATAAAGTTTGTTGATCAGATCAGAATCCGCTACCCTAATAGCAGATTGTTTTACAAAGCTTACAAATAAGAGAGGCGGAAAACCTGAGGGTCCTCTTGAGATCTTGTTGGTTGCAGTCGTTGGGGAAATTCCTAGACACGGGTGTATAGCAATAGTTGAAAGTTATTTAATTTTTCCAGGATAGAAGGTTCGGTGTAATTGAAATACGAGTAGTTATTTGTGCAAAATGCCTGTTTGGCGTAAATCCGTTTCGAGATTCGTCTCATCAACCAATCAGTCGAGTAGGTACGTCAAGCCTGCATGAGATGCACCAAGTTAGTATGTCAAAGGCTACCTACTTTCCCTGTGGCTGTGGATTGAAAAAATATTTGAATTCAAAAGCAATTGTCGGAATGTTCCAGAATATTGTACTACGTCCTTACGCATTTATAACATTTCGATAGCTAACAATCGAATATTTGTTTAAAACCTCATACTCGAAACGTCTCTCATAGGGGCCTGGACACAACCCCCACTGTCCATATCGCCCACCAGGTCCATAACCCCCACCGTGTCCATAACCCCCACAGACGATTTGGTCCATAACCCCCACCGTGTCCATAACGCCCACCAACGATTTGGTCCATAACGCCCACTATGTCCATAACCCCCACCGTCGGGTTTGTTCGTTATTTCAACTGTGTCCATAACCTCCACCGACGATTTGGTCCATAACCTCCACCGTGTCCATAACCCCCACTGACGATTTGGTCCATAACGCCCACTGTGTCCATAACCCCCACTGGCCATAACCCCCACCTCGTTCATAACGTCCACCGTCGGCTTTGTCCGTAACTTTTCAGTTTCATTGAAAATGTACAAACCAAAATGAACAAGGGTGCTAAAACAATGAACGAAACCGTTCGTTTGGGCTTTCCTATTTTATAAAGACTAAAGCTATCTGCTATCATAGAGCAATTAATATTTTATAAAGAGAAACAGTCTCCATGTATTTGCGAAAATAACTGTGAGTTGGGTTGCATAAATAAATTATTGCTGAAAATGTTCTTGTTTTCGATATTGAGATTTTAACCAGGAAACCAAAAAAGTGGTTTTAAAAAATGTCGTGGGTATTGAATACCTTATACTATATGATAGACAATTAAATTTTGCATTCAATTATATAATAATATATAGGGTGTTTTATTTAAAATAACAAAGTTGTTTATTGTATTGTGGAAAGCAAACGCCCTGTATACGTGATAAAATTTAGGAGAGTGCAAATCTATATACTGAACAACTTTTATATTTAAACTTTTTTCATATTTTGACTAATAAAGGCGCTATAGGAGCATCAATTTCCGATTTTCAAAACCTTGTAGAGGTCGCCACAGTGAAATTCTGGCGTTCATCAAAAAACAAAAATGTAGGTCATACCAAGCTGTATAGGTATAGAAAATTTAAACAAAATCGTGTGGTCAGTTTTTTTGTAATAATTTTTCAAAAATTTCAAAATTTTTGGAAGAGCACCGTTGCGACCGTTTTTGGATTTACTAAATAAATTTTTTTCATGGTGTAGTACCCCCAAAGGGCTTTCAAACAAGTTGTTGGGAAACCTGATCAGATAACTGGTTTTTGAGTTATGGCATGTAGCGTAAAAGTTGAAATTTTGAAAAATTTATAGCAGCTGCCATTTTGAAGTTAGACAGTCCGGCAAAAATTGTTTCCTTCAATTATGGTCTTCTTTCATAACCCCTACTCAGATTTTGAAAATTCCGCTTCTGAAAAAAATTATACCAAAAAAACATGTCTAACTTCCACTTCCGGTTTCGGATTTGTTTGAAAAGCTTTTTTTGTCGGAGAATTTTCGATATACTACTTCATTTAAAAGTTCATCAAAATCGGTTCACTAGATTTTGCGTTAGAGGTGTTAGATACATACAAACCCACCCACAGACGGGATGGGCAGATACCAGTAGAGTCCCATTAAGATGATTTAATGAGAAAGCAAAAATATAGATAGTTGAGTAGAGTCCCGGGTCGTTAAGTCCTTAAAAGATTATGTCATTAAGGATTAAGATACAGGGTTGCTAATGGGTAACTTTAGGTAAGTAACTTACATACAGTGTGTGGATAAAGTTTGGAACAAATTCAATATCTGTCGAAATATTATTTTTTCTGGAAAACGCTCGGACATGTACAGCGATTTATATTACGGCGTATATTTTAAGATGCTTCAAAATTTTTTTACGTTAGTCATTTTTTTGTAGTGACGTCATCGACTTTTTTTTAAAATAGAAACATGTATATTTGATTTTCGCATTGGATAGACATTGTTTTTCTCTTTTTAAACTTCTAATATTTTTATACCCTTACATAAGAAAATGTTTGAGAAAATTGTTAAAATAGTTTTACGTCTCAGTAGGCCGATCTGGAACAGCGGGTGCAGCTCCAACTCAAAGCAATTGTTTAATTGTTCAACAAGAGTTTATTTTTCGTCTTAGACATTGTCGAGCTATAAACGGATATCAATTTGAACATCTACAATAACAATGTATTCATCATTTTCTTGTGTTTCATTTAAAACTATCAACATTTTTTTTTCAATTTCTTGTTAATTTAATTTATTTAATTTATCTTTTTTTATAATCTTAATATCTTATGTACTTTTATACTCACGTTTCTGTTCATTTTAAAGTAATAAGCTTAAATAAACAATTGCTATGAGTTGGAGCTGCACCCTCTGTTCCAGATCGGCCTACTGAGCCGTAAAACTATTTTAGCAATTTTCTCAAAAATTTTCTTATGTAAGGGTATAAAAATATTAGAAGCTTAAAAAGAGAAAACCAATGTCTATCCAATGCGACAATCAAATATACATGTTTCTATTTAAAGAAAAAGTCGATGATAGTTTTCACTTTATCACATTACAAAACGTATAGCGCTATTTCCTTCTATTTACATGAAACATGACTATCTATTTAAAAATATTGGTTTCATACAAGTTGCTATGTACTTATATGATAAAATTACTTGTCAGCAAGTGAAAAGACTGAAAATTGTTACGGGTAACCTATAAAGTTAATTGTCAAGTAGTTACTGGGGACTTTACTGGTAGGTGAATAAACCGGGCCTAAATAGTATAAAATAAACATTATAAAAATGGAAATAAAAATATGTGTGTTTTTGTATTTCATGATTTTTTTTTAAATATTGTTTGGATTGTACGTATTTTATGTAGATTGCTAAGTTACAAATAAATTTAAATGTTTATCTAGTCCTTAATCTAATAAGATACAGCTGGGACTCTACTCAACCATCTCCGGGACTCTACTCAACTATCATTAAGAGGGATTCGAAAGTTCGGGACTCTATTCGACTCCGCCGGACGGGATACGGAAACTTCGTCCCCCACATTTCGCCCCCCACATTTCGTCCCCCACATTTCGTCCCCAGGAAATTTCGTCACTCCACATTACGTCCCCGGATGTTTCGTCCCCGGTTTGAAAGATATTATCATCATATTGTAATATAATAATTGAGAAAATATTTAACATTTTAAAGTGTTTGTAAAGTGTGTTTAGTTAAGAGTTTTAAACAACAACAATTAAGTTGTTAGGCTAAGTTGTTTTTCTTCTGAAGCTCTTTTTCCTAATTACTATTAGTTATGCATTTCTTTGGAATTATTCTAATAGTCTAAAGTCTATTTATTGAGAAAATATCTGACATTTTAAAGTGGCTGTTAATTTTTATTATAACTTAAATTGTCATTTCCCAAATTTAACAATACAACTCTGCCGGCAGGCGGAAAGAAATCATGGTATTAGAAATTCGTAAACTTTATTTTCAAACATTCATTATATATACAAAAGAGTAATATTTCAAAATTCAAAATTAGGAAAAAGAGCTCAGAAGAAAAATAACTTAGCCTAACAACTTAATTGTTGTTAAAAACTCTTAACTAAACACACTTTACAAACACTTTAAAATGTTAGATATTTTCTCAATTATTATATTACAATATGATAATATATTTCAAACCGGTGACGAAACATCCGGGGACGTAATGTGGAGTGACGAAAGTTTTCGCAAACCCCCACAGACAGACATTTGTTCTAGACCACTTGTTTGGGTTCCTGGGGGTCCAAAACACGTATTTCCGCTAAAATCTCAACTTCGAAAATTTTCATGATATCAATACTTCCCATATACCAGTGGTGGTATGGGAAAGTAAAAATCATATGCTGCTGCACACTTAATAAAATATCCCTTCCGTGCATTGTTTGATCATTTGTGGACTGAAATTCAACAATTTAATATAAAAATACACAAACAGTAGAGGTATGTAAATGTAAAACATTGAATATAAACATAATTTATTATAAAACTAACGATTTGTTAAAAATCAGGCATAGATACATCAATTAAATTGTTCACATTGTGGTTCAGTATATACAGGGTGTAACACAACTTATCCGAAAAAATTTAACCATATATGCACTTTTAAATAAGAAATCGATTTGTTAAAAAAAATTTTAATAAAAGCCCAACACAAAACGAGATAAAAATTGTAGAAAATGTTATTAATCTTTGTAAGTGATGACGTCATCAGTATTTTTTTTAAATGTCAACCCCCATTTTTTTTCGCGTTTTTGATACATCTTTTAATTATTGCTTAAATGACAGTATAAAAATGTTGATACCTTACATAAGAAAATTTTCGAGAAGTAAATTATTTAATGGTATTAGTATTGATAAAAGAGAATCAAAGGTACCAAGAAACAAATGCCCGTAATCTAAACAAGTGCCCACAAGTTGTCAAATATTCAGAAATGTTAATTGTCGTTTACTTGTAATTGTTAAATGAGCCATATCAGATTTATGAAGCTGATGTTAATTATTACAAGTAAACGACAATTAACATTTCTGAATATTTGACAATTGGGCATTTATTTAGATTACGGGCATTTGTTTCTTGTTACCTTTGATTCTCTTTTATCAATACTAATACCATTAAACCATGTTTAACATTTGTTAAGAACGTGTTTATTAAACATTAAATAATTTATTTCTCGAAAATTTTCTTATGTAAGGTATCAACATTTTTATACTGTCATTTAAGGAATTAAAAGATGTATCAAAAACGCGAAAAAAAATGGGGGTTGACATTTAAAAAAAATACTGATGACGTCATCACTTACAAACAAATGAAGGCCGGAAAATTATTTTGACATTCCAATGTGTATTTTTAAAAAAGAAAATGGGACCTGGACACAACGGCCACTGGACACAACGGCCACCTTGGACACAACGGCCACCCTTGGACACAACGGCCACTTTTCTTCCGTGGACACAACGGCCAACTTGGACACAACGGCCACACGTTAAACTGGACGCAACGGCCACCTTGGACACAAGGGCCACCCTTGGACACAACGGCCACCTTGGTCTAGTGGACACAACGGCCACCTTGGACATAACGGCCACATCTTCAGGCGGACGCAACGGCCACCTTGGACACAACGGCCACTTTTCTTACGTGGACACAACGGCCAACTTGGACACAACGGCCACACGTTAAACTGGACGCAACGGCCACCTTGGACACAACGGCCACTTTTCTTGCGTGGACACAACGGTCACCTTGGACACAACGGCCACTTTTCTTACGTGGACACAACGGCCACCCTTGGACACAACGGCCACTTTTCTTACGTGGACACAACGGCCAACTTGGACACAACGGCCACACGTTAAACTGGACGCAACGGCCACCTTGGACACAAGGGCCACCCTTTGACACAACGGCCACCTTGGTCTAGTGGACACAACGGCCACCTTGGACATAACGGCCACATCTTCAGGCGGACGCAACGGCCACCTTGGACACAACGGCCACTTTTCTTACGTGGACACAACGGCCAACTTGGACACATCGGCCACACGTTAAACTGGACGCAACGGCCACCTTGGACACAACGGCCACTTTTCTTGCGTGGACGCAACGGCCACCTTGGACACAACGGCCACTTTTCTTACGTGGACACAACGGCCAACTTGGACACAACGGCCACACGTTAAACTGGACGCAACGGCCACCTTGGACACAACGGCCACTTTTCTTGCGTGGACACAACGGCCACCTTGGACACAACGGCCACCTTGGACACAACGGCCACCTTGGTCACAACGGCCACCTTGGACACAACGGCCACCTTGGACACAACGGCCACCTTGGTCACAACGACTACTATTCAAACAGGGGCTTAGCGGGGATACGTACTGAAGAAAACGTTACTAAAGTTCGAACACATAAGAGGTCTAATCTCGTGGATCGCCTATATGAATGTGTGCATGGTCTGTCCATAGTAAATGGAGAAATAACTTTTTAATTTTTATTTGAAAAAGAGTGAAATCGTATTTAATTTAGTGCTGTTGATTCGAACGGATAATCCGAATAACCGGATAATTCTTCGAGATTTATCCGGATATTTTATTTTTAGAATAATCCGGAAACGGCTAATCGGATAAAATTTTATCCGCGGATAAACGGATATCGATTTATCCGTCGGATAAATAATTATCCGCGGATAAACAATTATCCGCGGATAAACGGATATTATTTTATTCGTCGGATAATCGGATTTTAATTTATCCGTTGATGGTCGCATAAACATTTATCTACTGGTAAACGGATATTATTTTATTCGACCGATAAACAACTATTGGCGGATAATTTAATTTTTATTATAGATATTGTGCAATGTTTCATGACATTTTTAAACAACTAATCAAATTAGATTTTGCTATCTGCATTCCATTAATAGTGCGGGTAAAAAAATGTTTAGTGCTCTTCTAAACATTAATAAAAATTTAAAACTTGCTTATTCTTATTACGTGTTTGGCCAACAGGCAACTTAGCAAGTTATCTTGGAAAAGCCCTAAAGTAAAACACTTGGTTAAGACGGCTTAAGACTTAAGAAATCTTAAGATGAACAAAAGAGCACTGTACCTACCTTTAAAGTTTAAACTTTAAAGTCTGTGCTGTTACGTTTTTCGTGAATAGCAAATATCCATGCTATCCGTAGATGAAAATTATCCGCGGATATAAATTTTTCTTGTTATCCGCAGTTAAATAATATCCGTGTTATCCGTAGATGACAATTATCCGCGGATATAAATTATCCGCGGATAAAAAAATATCCGTAACAATTATAGACGGATAACTATTATCCGCGTATAAGAAATATCTACGAATAAAAATATCCGGTTATCCGAAATCGGATAAAATCGGATAACCGGATAAATTCTTATAACCGGATAAAGAATTTAAATTTCAACAGCACTAATTTAATTATTATCTTATATTAATTGCTTATACAGGGTGCTCCTGAAAGGTTTGTACAACACGTTATCACATATTCCTGAGCTCAAATGGGACCGATTAAACCAAACATACCTTAGTATAAAAGTGCTTCCTTAAGAAGTTATGGGGTCGCTAAGGGTGCATCTACGTTATCATTTTTTAATGGCGTCCATGACGTCATGAATTACTCTGTTTATATTTATTTACTGTTTCTCAAAACGTCGTTTGCTTTAATGTGTTTCTCAAACTGTCAAAGTGACGTTTGAGCAATATAAACACAATAAAAAAAACAGCAATGATCATGTGCTTGAATAGAAACTTCTAGGACCAAAAAAACACTAATTAGTAAACGTTTTCATTTTTTGCAGGAATAATATGAATACAACTAATTAATAAAAATAATAACTGTAAAATAACATTCTATGGGCTTATAAAGAGCATAGGTACTCAAAAAAAATTACAGTTTTATACTGTTTCAAGATTGGTACTACAAAATTACTTTACTATAACATTGGATATATTTCAGAAACAGGATGGCGGATAAAAAAATTGGTATACATCCACAGGGGAAGCCCAGGGAAGCCGAACATTCTCAAAATATCAAACTTATTGCATGTAGAGGGCGCTGTCGGCAGATTTTTTTCGCATGTCTTTGATCATAGCCTTTTTGTTCTTAACATTTTTGTTTTTGCGGGTAATATTTATGATAAAGGAGTTACTTTTAGATAAAAAGGTGTACTTGTTTCATGTCCATAATATGTGCCGTTTTCAAGGAAAACGTATCTAAGCCTTTCCAGCGGTATGATTGAGCTAAAAAGCTAACAAAAAAGTTATGATCAAAGAATAGACATTCTAAAAAAAAACTGCCGATAGCGCCCTCTATAATAGGTATGCAACAGTTTTAATACTTTGAGATTGTGCGGCTTCCCCTGAAGGATGTATACTAATTTTCAGTTTAATCTGCCATCTTGTTTCTGAATATTTTCAATGTTAAAATAGTTATTTGTGTACTAAGTTAGAAAAATCTGATTTTCCTAACGAATTGCACACATAATTTTTTCTAATTCGGTATAATAATTTTACTTTTTGTAAGGCCGAGATCAAAAAAAGTCGAAAACGAAAAAATTCAAAACGTCAAAAACGGAACAAAAAAACGTCTAAAACGGAAAAATCAAAACGTCTAAAACCGAAAAATCTTACTTTTCCTAACTTAAAACAGTTTTCGATACAAGTTAGGAAAAATAGTACTTTTCCTAACTGAAATGAATGTTGATAAGTAAGAATTTTCGATACCGAATTAGAAAAATAATCTTTTCTACTTTTTAAGGCGCCACAACTTCTTAAGGAAGCACTTTTGTACTTACTAAGATATGTTTGGTTTAATCGGTCCCATTTGACCTCAGGTAGCGTATTGTACAAACCTTTTAGGGACACCCTCTACATATACAACATATTACCCAACTGAATTTTTTCATTAAAATATAAACGAGCACTCAGCATTCTTATCACAACTCGATAAGATGCATCGTTTAAAAGATAAACAGAAAAATTTGTACAAGTCGGAAATTTATGTGCCTAATACAATGTAAATCCAAAGGTAAATCTGTGACGTGTATAATATAAGTTGCGAAATTCATAAAACAACTGAAAGTATCAAAATAGAATGCTGTTTCATATTTTGACGAAAACATTTGAAAATTTCGGTAATCGGAAAAAAACCAAAAAAAAATGTCCACGGAAAAAAATCCACAGGAAAAAATCTATAGAAGAAAAATCCAAATTTAAATTATCTCTCTGCTCAGGGTTTTTCTTCAGTTTAATATTCTATAAATCTTTTCTACAAAGCATGTTTTTTAATATTTTTTTCAGTAAACACAATAGTACATTATAGGCCAAGGTAGAGAAGCGACAGTTTTCTCAACTGAGCATTAATTATTATTTTCCGAGCTGCGAAGTATACTATTTTTTTCACTACTAGAAATGTTATTCATTTAGATTTTTGAAATTTACCATTTCCACATGATTTTTTAAATATTTAGTAGCCTGAACCTGTAGTTGTCAAACTAAAAAACATAACCAATAACATCTGATTTATAGAAAGTTTATTTACCTAGGTAATTTTTCATTATCATGAAATATAACTTCTCATTAGAGAAAAGGAGTAAGTAATGGCGACTTCTCAGGTTAGTAGTGAAAAAAAAAACGCTTTAATTAAAGTATCTTCGACCCTGCATTCTATAGACACAATCTTAAATAACTTTCTATTCTTCCATATCTATATGAAGTCAAGATTTCAGAATTCTTAATTGTTTTTGAAAAATGCTAATCTATCTTATTTGGTAATCTAGGAAAAAAAGCAGTGGAAAAAAATCCGACGGAAAAAAAAGCCGCGGAAAAAAAAGCCGTGGATAACCCTGTATAAGAAATTAATATAAGATAATAATTAAATACGATTTCACTCTTTTTCAAATAAAAATTAAAAAGTTATTTCTCCATTTACTATGGACAGACCATGCACACATTCATATAGGCGATCCACGAGATTAGACCTCTTATGTGTTCGAACTTTAGTAAGGTTTTCTTCAGTACGTATCCCCGCTAAGCCCCTGTTTGAATAGTAGTCGTTGTGACCAAGGTGGCCGCTGTGTCCAAGGTGGCCGTTGTGTCCAAGGTGGCCGTTGTGACCAAGGTGGCCGTTGTGTCCAAGGTGGCCGTTGTGTCCAAGGTGGCCGTTGTGTCCAGTGGCTGTTGTGTCCACGGTAGCAGTGAAGACCGACGTCGGTGGCCGTTGCGTCCACTGGGCGTCGTTGGCCGTTGTGTCCACGCAAGAAAAGTGGCCGTTGTGTCCAAGGTGGCCGTTGCGTCCAGTTTAACGTGTGGCCGTTGTGTCCAAGTTGGCCGTTGTGTCCACGTAAGAAAAGTGGCCGTTGTGTCCAAGGTGGCCGTTGTGTCCGCCTGAAGATGTGGCCGTTATGTCCAAGGTGGCCGTTGTGTCCACTAGACCAAGGTGGCCGTTGTGTCCAAGGGTGGCCCTTGTGTCCAAGGTGGCCGTTGTGTCCAGTGGCCGTTGTGTCCTAGACCCAAGAAAATTAACGTGTTTCGGGATTTTTAGAAAAAAACATTCATTTCGGTTTTATTTGGTATGTTCCATACTTTTGGTGCTCACTGATATAAGATAATCAATAAAATAAATGTACCATTTCTTTTAAGAGTCATAACAAGAATTAGAAACCGCAAACTAATTAATAACTAAAGAAATTGTAGCCATTGAAATTCATTATCAAAGATACGTTTTAATTATATTTACTTATCTTTGATCTTTAGGGGGAGATGTAATGTACCGCTCCATATCATAAATTTTAAGTTTGCTCAGTCCTTGTTAAAAGCTGCCGATGACCACCCCAACATAATTTATATATGTTCTTTGGTCTTGTAACTAAATATCTAAGATTAGTCCATAAGTGTTTAGCCATGTGTTGTTTTTCTAAAGCGTAGTGATTTTGCGATGTCGTTCAAAGTTCAAAGTTCAACCACCCTTAGTGGGACTTGCATTTTAGCACTGGTATGATACACACCTATTTTTGTATTAAAGCGATTTCAAAACTTGTAAATAAATGTAATAAACGTATTAAAATATAAAAGTGTTTACATACCTACAAAGAAAATCTACAAGATCTTCATAGATTTAAAGTTGATGCAGAAATGCGATATGATCCATTACAGTCTGGTTGGGTTTTAAATTGCGTTTTCCCAATCCTTTACAACAAATGGTGGACTACTTATATACCACCCCATGTATAACAATTTTTAGATAAAGTATCGCACAAAAATCATATTCTGGTTATTTAATGTTTTTGCGGAAAATCCTGAGACCCGTCGATTTTTGTTTTTTAATTGCCATTTAGACAGGTAATTTTAATCCTCCCACCCTTCAACCCCTAAGTGATAGCAACCCCAACTTTAAAAATTTAAATGGAAAGATACCATTTGTGTACCTCTTTTAATAGGATTTTTTATTCTTAATATAACAAAAAAAAGTTTTTCAAAATCGGTTGATAGGTATATGCTTTTGACAATGGCACATTGATGCCGAAATACCCGTTAAAATCGATATTTTATTTAATATTTATTATTTATACAGTGTGGATGACAAAATCCGCCCCGAGCTCTACAGCTTTTAATTGAGATCGGATTGTTACGGTCGACATGCCAATCGAAATGGGTCATTAAATACTACGTTTTGAATTTTTGATGTAGTTAGAAGATTTTCAGGGCCTACTAGATTTTAGCTGTGATAGTCAACTTTTTATTTTCAAATGGGCACCTATGTATATTTTTTGTAATTCTGAATAAGCGTTTTTTTTCCGAGTTCAACGATGTATAATAAGAATAAGTCACCTTACCATCACCAAAAAGTAGTAAAAAAATTGTTTATAATTACTCTCGTGACTACCAATTTCGTAATTAGTTTTCAATAGCAGGCTTTGACTAACAAAATATTGACAAGTGTCAAAATAATTTTCTAATGAAATTTTATTGACATTCTCAAGCGTCACTTTGTTGAAATCCATGATTATATAAATAATAAATATTAAATAAAATATCGATTTCAACGGGAAATAACAAGATTTATTCGCTTTATACGTATTTCGGCATCATTGTGCCATTGTCAAAAGCTATCAATACTATTATATAAAGCACAACAGTGTTGTCTGGGTTTACACCCCACCGCTACAAAATTAAAAAAAGGACAGCTCTATATAAACTTCATATAATGTGTGAACGCTGACTTTATTATAAGTGTGGGTTTTCACCCCACCGGTACCAAAAAAAAAAAGGGCTGCTCTGTATAAACGTCCTATATCGTGTGAACGCAACGTTAAACGGTTGTGCGGGCGTGCCAAGGTCAGTGGGGCGTGTGCGTATAGGCTTAATAAGTACCACACTTCGCTTAAGTTACATTCAGATTTGTCAGTAGTGCCAACCGCCGAAAATAAAATATGTTAGCGGGTACACTCATCTAAAGAAGTATTTTTTTTTTAAGTAGGCCTTTTCCTGCTTTATAAAGCAGTTTCCATCAAATAAAGAAACATTAGTGATGTCTTAATGATCTAAGCTTCCCCTGGATGGGCTATTTCGCCTCGAAAAGTGGTTGTAGTTTAAAAGCGAGTTTTGGTTATGTTCCAGTGTTTACATATTTCGACCGCAGAACAATCCTAATATTATTTTCTGCATTTAAACTAGACTTCGATGTTTCTAACATTACAAACACGGACTCCAGGATCCCTTTGAGAGGTATTAGTACAGAACCTCCACCGTAGGCACCTAAATAACCCCAAGGACCCGCAGGAATTAATAAAATTAATAATTAAAAATTAGCGATTTTCAAGATTTTTTTTCTGGAGTTACAGAGAGAGTCCTCCCGAATCTCGACCGTGGGGACCTAGGGGAGACAACCCTACAACCCTTCTGGCGTTTTTCATACTTTTGCCCTTTTCGGAAATTATAAATTTTTGCAATTAGCTCTACACGTCATTCGACCAGACTTCAGAGAGTGAAACCCCACGCAGAAGGTCTCCAGGTTCATAAGCTTACACGTTCGGACTTCCGGGTCACCTAGAAAGACAATAGCACGACACCTCCTCCGCGGGCACCTAGAGAACCCCAGGAGGACTTCGGAAAATAATTAAAAATTAGCGATTTTCACGATTTTCTTTCTGGAGTTACAGAGAGAGTCCTCCCGAATCTCGACCGTGGGGACCTAGGGGAGACCTTCCCCTACAACCCCTCTTCTGGCGTGTTACATACTTTTGCCCTTTTCGGAAATTATCAATTTTTGCAATTTGCTCTACACACTATTCGACCTGGAGACTTAAGAATGTGAAACCCCGCGCAGAAGGTCTCCAGGTCCATAAGCGTACACGTTCGGACTCCCGGGCCACCTAGAAAGACAAACAAAAGCACGGCACCTCCTCCGCGGGCACCTAGAGAACCCCAGGAGGACTTCGGAAAATAATGTAAAATTATCGATTTTCAAGATTTTTTGTCTGGAGTTACAGAGAGAATCCTCCCGAATCTCGACCGTGGGGACCTAGGGGGGACCTTCCCCTACAACCCCTCTTCTGGCGTTTTTCATACTGTTGCCCTTTTCGGAAATTATCAATTTTTGTAATTTGCTCTACACGCTATTCGACCTGGAGACTTAAGAATGTGAAACCCCACGCAGACGGTCTCCAGGTCCATAAGCGTACACGTTCGGACTCCCGGGTCACCTAGAAAACCAATAACACGGCACCTCCTCCGCGGGCACCTAGAGAACCCCAGGAGGACTTCGGAAAATAATGTAAAATTATTGATTTGCAAGATTTTTTTTCTGGAGTTACAGAGAGAGTCCTCGCGAATCTCGACCGTGGGGACCTAGGGGGGACCTTCCCCTACAACCGTTCTTCTGGCGTTTTTCATACTTTTGCCCTTTTCGGAATTTATCAATTTTTGCAATTTGCTCTACACGCTATTCGACCTGGAGACTTAAGAATGTGAAACCCCACGCAGAAGGTCTCCAGGTCCATAAGCTTACACGTTCGGACTCCCGGGTTACCTAGAAAAACAATAGCACGGCACCTCCTCCGCGGGCACCTAGAGAACCCCAGGAGGACTTCGGAATATCGATTTTCAAGATTTTTTTTCTGGAGTTACAGAGAGAGTCCTCCTGAATCTCGACCGTGGGGAGCGTTTTACGATTTTTAACTTCGGAATATAATTTAAATCGTAACAACCAATACTATACATTTTCAATTCAAATAAATAGTAGAGATTACAATAGATATTAAATTCGTTTTATACGACCCTACTGTAAACGCGGCATGTGCTGCGGGTACCCAGCTAGTATAAAATATTATAACAAATGCAAAATATAGTAACTCCTTGATTCTATTATTTTTACACTGCGTGAAGCAGCTGTCGTTTTCACCAATTTATGTTTATTCCAGGGTTCTTAGTGGTTGAAATTGGTTTGTTTCCTTGGTTGATAATTAGAAATAAAAACACAAGTTGTAATTGAAAACATTTAAGTTTATTCAAATTGGAAATCAAGTTAAATTCAAAATAATATTACGATTGAAATTGTAAAGGCTACTGTTATATCTTTATAGAATATTTATTTTAATATGTTATGTAATAGATTTAACTATTATGAAATCTTTGATACAGAAGTATATGACATCTCAGCCATATTGTTTATTCTAAAAACAATCTTTCTACTTCCTATGATAACAAATATGATAAACAACTTTGTTATTTTAAATAAAACACCCTATATATTATTATATAATTGAATGCAAAATTTAATTGTCTATCATATAGTATAAGGTATTCAATACCCACGACATTTTTTAAAACCACTTTTTTGGTTTCCTGGCTAAAATCTCAATATCGAAAACAAGAAAATTTTCAACAATAATTTACATATGCAACCCAACTCACAGTTATTTTCGCAAATACATGGAGGCTGTTTCTATTTATAAAATATTAATTGATCTATGATAGCTTTAGTCTTTATAAAATAGGAAAGCCCAAACGAACGGTTTCGTTCATTGTTTTAGCACCCTTGTTCATTTTGGTTTGTACATTTTCAATGAAACTGAAAAGTTACGGACAAAGCCGACGGTGGACGTTATGAACGAGGTGGGGGTTATGGCCAGTGGGGGTTATGGACACAGTGGGCGTTATGGCCCAAATCGTCTGTGGGGGTTATGGACACAGTTAAAATTACGAACAAACCCGACGGTGGGGGTTATGGACACGGTGGGCGTTATGGACCAAATCGTCAGTGGGGGTTATGGACACGGTGGAGGTTATGGACCAAATCGTCGGTGGAGGTTATGGACACAGTTGAAATAACGAACAAACCCGACGGTGGGGGTTATGGACATAGTGGGCGTTATGGACCAAATCGTCGGTGGGCGTTATGGACACGGTGGGGGTTATGGACCAAATCGTCTGTGGGGGTTATGGACACGGTGGGGGTTATGGACCTGGTGGGCGATATGGACAGTGGGGGTTGTGTCCTAGACCCCTCTCATAGCTTCTACCCCCATTAAATTCATCAAATTATATCAATTGATTATTTTCTTAAAACATATTAGCCGAGTTGTAGTAAAATAACTCAACTATCGTCAAATACTTTCCAGAGGGATCTCATTATCTTTTATCTGGAACGTTTTTAATTTTCGTAATAACGGCCGAGCTATTTTCAATTAGGAAGAAAGATGGAAAGATAGAAAGTCCCATGAAGTTACCATTATGTGAAGAGCCCTACTTTTCATCATGCCGCCGTACTGACATATTACCTACCTCTTTCACTTACCAAAAATTAACTTCGGATGAGAAGACGATTCTGTTTGTAAACTAAGTATATTTAAGAGTTGAACTAATAATTTAATCTTCAAACGGAAGCAGCCCCTGAAAACTGTAGACTCTCATCTTCATCTTCATTAGTTTCTATAAAACATCCGCCCCTGAATCTTTAGTAATCCTGATTTCCAAAAAGTTAATCAGTAATTAATATTTTTACATTTCGTGTTTTAAGGAATCAAACTTTGGGTTTTCAATTCCTTTAAAAACGTGATAATTTTGAAATTGATAATTTTATATAGCATCGTCCCAACACTTTATTGGTAAGAATGGTAAGAAACAAGTTAAAAATCATTTCTTGTTAGTACCTATGGCAAAGCGTTATGGAAAAATTTAGATTCATTTACGGAGATACTTATACAATGTAGTAGGAAATACAATGTGTTCGTGGGTGTCATCCCCGTGACCTGTGTAAAATGTATTTTAGAGTGCTTCAAAAATTTGAAGGTTCATGATCGATCGTGAATAAAACAGTAGGCTATTTCCAGGTACAAGCATCAGCTATTTTTCTGAATACCAGTTAGCTGCAAGAACTGCTTGAATCTTAATAATTTTACCTTCGTGTTTGCTTCTGGATCTCTTCGTGAAAAACAAACATCAACATAAGCAGTTCAAACAGGATAAAACGCAGAATTCTTCTAATTATTAATTAATTTAATCAGCTGATAGAATGAAATGGATCTACACCTTTACATATTTGAAGACACAACCCCACCCCATCAAGTGCCATTATTACCAAGAAGATTCATTAAAGGAAATATAAGATGTGTATTAAAATCTGTGTACTGATGCATCGTAATAATTATCGCCGTTGCTAGGTCTACGGCGGACGTGGATATAATTCTGACACAAAATCCACGGCATTACGCCATTGTCAAGGGGTGACGTCATTAATTCGGCGACGCTAATACAAGCTACACCTACTGCGCATGTCCGGGGACACAAAATTATTTCATTATGAAAGTTTCAAACATTTTCATATTTTAAATTGATTTTTAATTAAGTAATTTGCAAGTTGAATATGATCAATAAAAAATACTAGAGTAAAGTTTCTCTAAGTCCGAGCGATTGATTTTGTTTGTAGTTAATAATTATTATCATTAGATTTCTCAGAAACAGACTTTTACGCCTTGGGAGTAGGCAACCAATCGTACAGCACTCTGTCCCTATAATCACAGGAAGCTGAAATAATTTTCGAAGCCCCCAGACATGCGCGGAATCTGCCGATTTAAACGTCACCCCTTGACAATGACGTAATGCCGTGGATTTTGTATCAGAATTATATCCACGTCCGCCGTGGAGCTAGCAACGGCGAATAATTATAGTATATTGTAATTTTTGTAATTTTTTTTTAATATTTTCGTTCTAGAAATTTATTTTCAGAAATTATTAGAACTAGTGATGCCGCGAGACGAGAACGAGACGAGAGTTAGGTAACTCTCGATCTCGTCTCGACTTCGAGACGAGAGTTGAACTTCCCTCTCGATCTCGAGACCCACCTCTCGTCTCGTTCTCGTTCTCGAGGCGAGAATTCTCGAACTCTCGAGCTCTCGAGTTAAAAACGAGTGTTTACAACAAAATGCAAGTTAACCTTGGGCAACCAATAAAACATCAGGAATAGTTAGGTATCTACTTAGAATGGCTTCAGCTTAAACAAATTTTAGAATGCTTTACTACTTATACAAACACGTTTCTAGAATTTCCATCCAGGTAGTTTTCGGATTTTAGTAAATCGGATTATTATCCTATTGGGGTTCCAGTGCCGACTACCGAGAATAATCATAAATTTTTTGCAAAGCGTCTATTTTCTTTCGGATAATCTATACTTAGTAGTATATAGATATATACAGTGTGTCCCAAATAGAGTAGTATTGCATGGCTATCTTTCTTATTAATAAAGATACAGATTCGGTTAAATGAGCAATGTTGTGCAGTTTTTCCTGCTGGTTTAGATGCTGCTTAGAAAGATCGAACATTCCGAACCCTTCAAAAGATATCCGCAAAAAACCACAAAATCCATTTTTCGAAAAAGTCGATTATTTCGCTTATTATAAAAGTTACAGAAAATTGTTTTATACAAAAGTTACTTGATTCATTAAGATAAACAAAAATATGTTTGCAAAAACAATATCGCAAAAGCCGTTTTCGAGATATTGATAGCAACTTTCTTATTTTAAATGGGCGCCATCTTGGATTTTCAAATGAATAAATTGCATTTTTTTTCTGCATTCAACGATGTATAACAATCTATGTTAAAAATAAAAAATAACGGCATACTTAATAGTTTTTGTATTAAATAAAGTAAGCCATGAAAACAAGTGAATTTTAACAAAAGAAACTTCGAACAAAATGTATTTACAGTTATTAACGATATTTACAATAAACGTTAAATCTACAATAGCTAATTTTAATCACAGTAAATGTTCAAAATGTTGGCCATTGTTAGCCAAACATAACTGGCACCTTTGTTATTAAATGGGTGATTTAATAACAAAGGTGATAGCTACTAACACACCAATTAGATGGCCACCCAAGTCGGCAGACCTAACACCTCTTGACTTTTCTCTGTGGGGGACGATAAAAAATAAAGTGTATGGTAGTAATTTTAATTACAACAATGTTAACGAATTGGAAGAATCTGTACAAGAAGCGCTAAATAGTATTAATCGCAATACATTACGTAAAGTAACTGCAAGAATTTTAAAAAGATGCCAGTTATGTTTGGATAACAATGGCCAACATTTTGAACATTTACTGTGATTAAAATTAGCTATTGCAGATTTAACGTTTACTGTAAATATCGTTAATAACTGTAAATACATTTTGTTCGAAGTTTTCTTTGTTAAAATTCACTTGTTTTCATGGCTTACTTTATTTAATACAAAAACTATTAAGTATGCCGTTATTTTTTATTTTTAACATAGATTGTTATACATCGTTGAATGCAGAAAAAAAAATGCAATTTATGTATTTGAAAATCCAAGATGGCGCCCATTTAAAATAAGAAAGTTGCTATCAATATCTCGAAAACGGCTTTTGCGATATTTTTTTTGCAAACACATTTTTGTTTATCTTATTGAATCAAGTAACTTTTGTATAAAACAATTTTCTGTAACTTATATAATAAGCGAAATAATCGACTTTTTCGAAAAATGGATTTTCTGGTTTTTTGCGGATATCTTTTGAAGGGTTCGGAATGTTCGACCTTTCTAAGCAGCATCTAAACCAGCATGAAAAACTGCACAACATTGCCCATTTAACCGAATCTGTATCTTTATTAATAAGAAAGATAGCCATGCAATACTACTCTATTTGGGACACACTGTATAGTATGAATTTGCAAAATACCTACAGGACTTTGTAACGGGGTTAAATCTCGTTACAAGGGATGGTAGAGCTACAGGGTGTATTTTTATCTCTGCTCACGGTTTTGCTCAGTGAAGAAGGGGGTGGGGTGAGTAAACTGGTACTGTTAATCGGGAAAATGGTCATATACAGGGTATGTTGTAAAAAGAGAGCCACTACATTGAGAATCTTGTTCCCCAACAGAATGTAGACCGCAGGAAGATAAAACTGGCTTACCTTGATGATCGGCAGCTTACTGGATTACTTTGTTAAAGTTAAGATACATTTTAAAGAAACTCAAAGTAATTTTAACTATTGCGGCATAAAATTTAAACCTAATATTTTTCTTAAGATTTTTAAGAAAATCTGAATGACAATTCGAGAGCTCGAGAGTTCGAGATTTCTTGAGGCGAGAACGAGACGAGAGGTAAGCAACTCTCGATCTCGTCTCGATTTTCGAGACGAGAGTTTTGCTAACTCTCGTCTCGAAATTTGAGCCGAGATCGAGAATTCTCGATCTCGGGCGGCATCACTAATTAGAACAGAGAGGATAAAGGGTACCTAGTATAACAATAACATATACTTATAATTTTTGATTTATTAATCTACAATTCTCTTATACCATTGGCCTATCAACAACTGTCTATTAATTCAAAGGACTAGGGACAATATTTATCATTTTCATGCGACAGATTTTAGCTATACCATGATATATCAGATTACGTTTAGAGAAAAGTCGATAACTTATTGGCAACAATGGACATCTGAAAAATTTTGATTCAATAGTAGGAATGTTCGAGTAGTTAATAAATGTCGCACGATTAAGATAAGTTTGTATTAAACATAACAAATATCGACTAGCCATGATTACAAAAAACTATATATACATCACTAAGCTTTCGCTGCCTGCCCAACATGTGTACATAATTAATATGAACATGATTCCAATTAGTACTTTTTTTTTCTAACGACAATGAAAGACTAATCAATTAAAAATAGCATTCATAAATCACATTGCATATTAACTTACTTGTTTAATAACATGGCAATTTGGATTGAGTATTTTTAAATGCAAATACGAACTATAGAACCTCCGAACGGGGGTCCTGCAAAACACTTTATGGAATCTGAACATTAACGCCTAGGCTCTATGTATATACACAATTACATAGTAGCATTTTTTTTAAATCTTAGGTTGTATAAACCATAAGGCTGCTCGTGTAACTTTTGTTATCATATAACAGACGAAGAAGAAGAATTTTCAGCGGGTTGAATTTTTTATATATAACAAAATTTTTTAAACTGCTCGAATTGAAGTTTGGGGTATATAGTGTTACGTACATTGTATATTTAATTTAGGCCACATTTTAACACCTCAAGGTAATGCTGATGTTAATCAAAAAATTTAATATAAGCATTTTCTAGTAACAATTCCACTTTCTACTACTACTTACAACAGTGGAAAAACAAGCACAATATTATCACCAACTATTTAGTCATCAATTAAAATGACATAAAATGTATACACGTACGTGTACGTGTAAAATTTTTTAAGTACTGACGTGCCTTTACCAATAAATTGAACTAAAAAAATGTACAATATTTTTCTTCTGAATCAAAATTTACATCACTGCAAATTTGGCAGCCATTTGTTATGGTTTTTATTTACCAGCTCCGATTAGTTTTTTTTAGCGGAGGCGCGAATTGCATTTTTAACACATGCAACGAACAGACAACATTTTTAACACTCCACATATGCTTGAATTTACATTGATTTGAACTAAATTACTATTTCTGATTTGATACAAAATATTTTTGTACCAAATCATTTACAGCAATTCGAAATGGTGTATACTATTTGTTGAACGGGGGTTACATTAATTTATTAGGAGGGTAAAACCCAACTTCCGCAGAACTTTATCATCTTTATACTCAAATTCTGTGAACACTTCCTGCTTTGATATTTGTTTTCTATTATTTGTACTGTTTTGAATACATTTTGCATTTTATGTTTTGATAACAAATCCAATATTTGTGAATACATTCCCTCATACACAGAAAGTACTTATTTGTTAATTACAGTGAATGAAAATTCATTCAACTGTTTGAAATTTTTATTTATTCACAGTAAAATCTTATCACTTATAAATAAACATTCCGTTAGAATAAATTAGCAAAATAATGGAAATTTCTAATTTTTTATACTTAATTCCCCAGTGAAATTTCCCTCTCACATATGTATCCAAAAGCTTTCATGTTCCTAGTTTCAAATGCAAAGTTCCCTAATCACTTCCTTTACAAAAATTTAAACACCAGTCAAACTTAAAAAGTACTTTCAGAATTTTTATATCCATTGCAATAATTCGTTTTTCCAAATTGGAACAAACCTATTTACTTTAACACGTTACACAATAGTACTTTCATTCAAAAAGCTCGTTTACCTTAACGATTTTGCTTTTTACAAATTCTTAGCGAACGTTTACGCATAATGCTATCATTTGTTAGAGTACATTATCATCTGTCCTCACCGTTTTTCACTGTTCTTTTCGTTTCCTTCTTCTCGAGTAACGTAAGCTCGTTTAGGGATTTAATGCTTGGTTTCGTATTCTTTCAATTTTGGCTTACCCTTTCCAAAAGAATTATAAATTATTAACTGTTTAAATTTTCCCCCTTGATGGTACCATGGGATTTTGGAAATGAAGACGCGTTACAGTTTATGGTAGTCCATAATAGTAGTTTCAATGTTTCTTTAAAGCTTCCGCTATACAGATTCAGGTTTGTTATTCGGATGGTATCTTAAACATTAATGACGAGAGCAGTAGTATCTAACTCAGCTTCAAGAATGCAAGATCTGTGATTGTATGGTAAAGTCAAAACCGATCGGTGTTCGAATATCCAAACATCCTACACATGACGAAAACGTGCAATCGGTATAAAATCGATATAGCAACAATTAAATTTTACGAGATTAAAATTTGACCCGTTCCTTAAAAACTATCAAACCCCAGATCGCGTCCGCCAATCACAGACGTTCCAGCCTTTACCAAATCTGCGCTTGTACTAGCTACCACACGTACTGCATCAAATTGTGTTTCTGATTAAATCCTAATAGTGTTCTGAAGATGCCTTGGAACCTGTAACGAAACGTCAGAACCGCCAGGAAAAAGATGTGGCTCTAATCCGTAAACTGAGGCGCCTTCACCAGAAGCTGGGGAAATGTAAAACGCGCACATTTTTTGATGATAATTTAATTTCACGTATCAGCTGTAATTTTTGTATCAGGAAACCCGGTAAGTTTATTAATAAATATTTTGTTTTGTGTCAGAACTACATATACAAGGGACATGATTAAGCTACATTAGCTGCAAGTGACGACTACACAAATATGATTAAAAATACCTCTAATACACACGAAAACACATCACATATTACACGAATATATTTGCGAATATTTTTTTAACATTGTGCTTGTGCTAGATATACGTGCATCAGAGTATTGTAAGCGATAATTTTTAAAGTTGTTTTACTTATACCAACATGCACTGACACCGATATATTTTTTTTATCGAGAACGTCGGTTAGAAGCTGCACCGCAAGCTAACTGGCCTCTCATTTTTTTAAAATAATTTTCGTTCATCTTACATCTATGATTCTAGTCTAACATTTAATATTTAATGGTAATCATAATAATAATCATAATAATTAATAGTGAATGCAGTGTATATAGAAGACATCTAGATTTGAGTCCCTTGATGTAAGTTCTGACTGCAGCTGTGCATGGTAACCATCCCTTCTAGGAAAAGTCACACTGGAAGGAAATCGACATCGGGCTAACTTAAAGGGCTCACAAGTAAGCTCTCGATCATCGACGCTGTCCCAGAGAGACTAATCCCTTCAACAGACGTTAACATGCAGGCCACATTAATGCCCTAGCAAATGTTCAGGGCTTTTCTTCCAATTAATTTTAATTATTCTTTGTGTACTGGGGTTTTCCTGACAAACGATCACGATCACTAGCCAGTTCGATTTAACGAAAGAAAGAGAAAATAATGCGTTTTGAAGATGTACTATCCCAAATATTGGAAATGTTACCTTACAAATGGTTGAATGCATTAATTATTATTATATGTAATAACAACAACGAAACATTATTTTAACTGCTGGTATATATTATATAAGATTGACGTTTAAAAATATAAGTCTGATTAAATGGTTGTGAGCAATTCGAAGTGAGGTTCGCAGCAGTGTGTATTAAAGGTAACCAAGAGTAGCATATGTCTTCACAAAAGGAGCGTCCACTTTGCACGTCTCCCTGTGGAGCAAAGAAGGTCAGTGTTTAGCTCAGTTGAAGGGTTGTTTTAGTGCTAGTGCGACGGTGCGGTGTTGTTAAACTTACTCGTCTTCCCACGGGCAAACGTCGTTACTCTTTGCCTCGGGATCCGGACTAGGTTCGGGTTCCGGTGGGATTTCGCTACCTGGGGATTCCGCGTCTGGTTCGGCGAGAGGAGCCAAAGGCTGACTGCAGCTCGCTTCGGGTTCATCTTCTTTTTGCTCGATCGGATCCGTTACCGTATCGTCCGTCACTGAACTGACACTGATAATGGGAGCGTTCGCGCCGGTTACGGAGCACGTTTTCGTAAGACTAGAGCTCTTTTTGAAAGTTTTAGTGGAAGTAAATTCCTCGGTTTTATTGTCCATATCACTAGCAACAGCAGGGGAGGCTGGCGAGGTAAGAATCACCGGACTGCTCTCCTCGAAGGAAGACACCGCAGGTTTGATGTCGGTGTGCCTGATTGGCACTGAAACGGAGGCTCGACGTTGTTCAACAAAAGCAGTCGACAACTTCCTGCTAGACTGGCCTCTTCGATCACCATCCAAAGTATTCTGTTGCGTAATACCGCACGTACGACGGAATCGGTCAGACACCTCGGTAACGACCGCACTTACATCGGAAGAGGAACTACACGAATCCAATTGGGATGAGTTCTTCCTTGAACGGGGTTCCGGTCCAGCTTCCCAGGGACACACGTCTTCAGATGTCGAGACGCTTGCAATTACAGCAACACTAGGTTTCTTCACCCTGCACGCAGATTCTGGATCAGTTCCCCCGTATTCGTCGTTGACCTCCGCCCTGCCACAGGTAATACATCAGCGGGCCGGACACCTCATAGAGATGCCAGGCCCGGGGGTGCAATCGGAATTGATGTGCACACTCATCCAGAAATATCAGTGGTAGAAGGAGAAATACTTTGTATATAAGAGATCAAGGAAATACTGACTCAACGAGCAACATAAATTATTCAAAACGTGCAACAACCAAACATATAATATATGTACAGCTACTAACAGTATTATTATTATACTTATATTATACAAAATCCGATCAGTTATTTAAGAAACTAAACCTCCTTTTAAAACAATTTTGCTTAGTAGGATTTAATAATTTAACGATAGCTACGATATAATTTTTACAGAAAATTTTAATAGTACGCCGAGGAAAATAGCACTTTAGTCAATAACGGAATAATAGGTCTACACTATTTCAATAAATTCAAAGGATGTTCTTCGAAAAATAAGAAACGTATTGAATGGGGAGAACACTCCTCTACGTTCAGTCGAGGGAACTATAAGTGATACCGGACCTTACCCTCTGTTGAATAACATTCAAAATAGGTCGTTAGATTTTCCCAGAAAAATTGTCTGCATCTCGAGTTGGTTCAATTTTTCGAGTAGACCAGTAAGAAATATTGGTATCTCGACCAGCATTGCTTAATAAATTTCAAGTTGAGCTCTTGGTTGGATATAGAGAAAACAAGGATAGGCTAGTTTCATAATTAACTGATGGAGAATATATAACCAAATTCGCCAACAGTTCTTACTAATAGAAGTATTGGTTAAGTAGAAAGTCTACAGAAAAATAAAAAAAGAAATGTGTTTAAAAAAGTCTATAGTGCCAAAAAAGCGCAATAGTGATAAGTAGATTTATTCTTCAGGAAGATCTTTAAATTTTTCTAAAATTCCAAGTAAATTTGTTTTTCCCTGTCTGAAATAAAAAAAAGGAACACATACAGATATCGATTTTACACATATTTATGTTAGAACTGGAAAAATAAAGGCTGAAAAATACACAAATATTGCGTGACAGAGCGTGAACAGCTGCCAACTCAGGCAAGGGTCAAAAACACATCGACGGTACAACACCTAAAATGGTACAATGAGTCGTACAATGGCGCTCGAACTTACGGGCTTGGAAGTGGTGCACTCGAGCCCTTAGACTGGCAAGGTAGATCTCCCCTGAAAGTGAAGCATGACTTGACTAGCTCTACAAGTCAGCACGGCGCAGTATATCGCAAGTGATATACAGTGTCATGTGCCCTAACATTTTTTACATATGTGGGTACACATAGCGCGTTGTCAAAGCTCATGCGCCGTGCAGCGTTATATGTCTATGACAGCCCTTTACCTGTATGGAATGTCGCTAAGATTACTCTGGGAGTGCGAATGTGGAACACGCGTGTCTCTAACCCCGGAAATAGCCAACTCGTGTGCCGACCCTGACAAACTTCGATCGCTTCCCCTGCGTTTCGAAAGGGCGCCACAACTTACTACGGTGCCTTGAGGAGCTTGTTGCTGCAGGAGAGAAGGATTTGGAGCGCTACTTGTTGAAGCTTTCTTCTTTGTTGGACCGAATCCGAAAAACCTACGCACACATACTTTTAAAATTACAGCAACGAAAATTTTAAAATGCTGGACTTGGACCTCCTACAAAATTAGCCTAAACGCTATCCTAGAGATAAAAGTTAAGTCAAGGTCAGGTTTAAAAAGTTTATGCTGTTATCCAATTCTATCCAATTTAGATGAAGATCAAGTCCATGTCCAGCAGTCAATTGGGAAAAATTACCCTTACCGTTTCTTCTGAGAAGGTTGAATTCCAGCAGCCAAGAGGTTTTTATAGTGCTCGGATCTAACAAATCTCGGATAACAATCTTTTTTCAATAACAATGTGTAAACGTGTTCTTGTGCTGCATCGAATGTGAACCTACTGGGAGATTTCATTTCCTGGTGCACCTTCTCCATGGTTTTTCCGTCGATATTAATTTCACATGGAGCTCCGGGTGCCAAAAACTCTCTGTGCAATTTGATTGATAATTAAATTCATACCCAAAGATATTACAAACTGATATTTTAAACTTACTCAAAAATTTCGGAAACTTTTCGTTGTATTTGAGACTGGGAGGAGCGGCGAAGGTCATTTACTGCCATCCAAAATCGTATGTTTTCGTGACTATACTCTTTTCTAAGGTAATTGGTGAACTCTTGGATACCCGTAGGATCAGAAACTAATTCCTCCATCGATAAAGCCCACCGTCTTACACGCTTTTCCGTTGGTATTTCCACCCTAGTAAGAATATTGTTTTAGTTTTGTTTTAAATTAAAAAGGAAGTTTACTTACAAGGGACTGTTGAGTTGCCAATACGTAATGTCTTCACTAACCCAAGGGTTTGATGGTTGCGTGTTAACTATCAGAGGATCGTACTCTGCGTAAGTTTCCACGTGTTGTACCATACTTTCTAAGGCTTGTGATACTTTTATTCTAGTTCTTAACAAACTATTTTTGAGCAACTCAACCTAGAAAAGATAAAGTTATTAGATCAACAAGAACTAATCATGGGAATCTAAAAAAAGGTATTACACTACCACGTTCTAGTACGTGGATGTTTTTTTGGTGTTGAAACAGACTATCTTTGCTCTCTAAAGTTAACGGTATTTTAATTTTTCAAAGAAAGAGCGTTAAGTTTTAACTTATTGCCAAGACTGTGACATTTTACGCAATGCTAACGAAATTGCTAAAGTTAATTAAGAACCCTCTTAATTAGCTAGCAACTGGGGTATCCAATAAGGATACGATTGTCGTCTTCTCTTCATTATATTATGGGTACCTTGCACTTAATTACCAACCCATACGATAAAATTCAGACACTTTCGAAATATATCTGTTTAATATACCTTTATGTCGTGTTTATACAAAAATTTATTTTCGCTTAATTATTAAATTTACGAAGTAACAAATACCGGAGGAAAAGTGTGAGAATTTCGACATTTCTAGCTATCGATCGACTTTTGTTTGTGAAGGACTGAAATATAAATAAAATAAATCCACCATCTTTTTGTCAACATTGCTAATCCGCTTATTGTTTTGTTACAGCTTGCTCCTCGTTTTTAAATGTTTGAATTGGAACCAAGGCTTAAGGATTTACGTTTCATTCGAAAGGACAAGCGCAACCTTTCTTTAAGCCGCTGCAATGTTCTAAATTGCTACCGAAACGAATGACGTAGTTTTGTGTCTGTAAATGAATGAAATGTCAAGGCAAGGAAACATCGGGAACATAGAGATGGATCATCAAGATTGAGCTGCTGAACAAACACCAAGGTTTTGCTCAATGGAGATCGTGCTCTGATATAATTCCGTCAAAGAAAAACTTTTGCTTAGGTCTGCTGATCGAAAGACATTTTCAAGGAGAACTGTACAGTTTATTTATTGTTTTGCATAGTAGTAATCAGGGTTCGAGGGTTGGAAAAGCGGTCTAAGCGTATTTGTTGCTATAAATTGTAATAGTGCCCTCTTCTCTATGTGATGTGTTTGAGGTAAGTAGCTTATAATTCAAAATTAATAACGGTTCATTTCTAATTTATCCAAAAAGACCTTCGTGTGTCTATTTAATGTTTATTATATCCAAAAGGAATCGGATTTTGTTCGTTGAACTATAAACACCCATTAATCATCTCACGATGCTTACACTTTACGAGTGCTAAGGGTGGTATATCATCTGTTGATTATACTACTGTTGGACGAGTTATATAGTGCCACATTAAGTTACTAGCTGTAAACAACCATCATGGATTTTAGTTAGAAGGGTCGTTTTGCTCTGAGAAGTATTCAATCTTTATTTTTTGAAATTTTTAGCAGAATTTTAATAGCTATTTTTTATAATATAATTTTATCGACAAGCGGAAAGTGTTAATTCACGAGCGATGAAATCGAGAGTGAATTAATTTTCGCGAGTCGATAATTAAATTTTATCGTCGTGTATAAAATTCTATTTTTTTCTATGGCAGATGTTAAAAAAATAAGAAAAATTTGTAAAAAAAACAATTTAAAATTAGATTATATTAAACCCGAAAATCTAAAAAGTAGCAAAGGTTTCCATTCGGTTTCCATGGAGTTTCCAGAAAATTAAACTACTTTATCTATCCTTGCGGTTAAAGTGTTACTTTATCTACCCTTGCGGTTAAAGTAATATGTACTTGATCTACTATTTTTAGTCGAACAAAGCACACTTTAACATCTGCTATAGAAAAAAATAATTTATTTTTCGTTAGACTTGTTCTTTAAACAGAGGTTGTTGAAAAAAGAGTATCAATTACTTAAGGGACGTATAGTACCAAGTAACGCAGCTCGAGTATTTGGCCGCTGGTGTAAAAGCTCGCCGGAGGCGCCCCCGTTCGTCGGTGAAAAACATTTTTAGGAAAAAAAGCAGGGGGGGAAGGTTTAGGTATGCGACCTCTTAAATTGAAGCGTTTTAAATGTGGAACAAGCTGTCGATGATGAAATGAACTTTTTTTGACTTGGAATTTTACCCTTAACATTTGTTAATTTGGCGCCTTCGGCGCCTTTCTTAATTTATCGCCTGGTGCAAGGGCACCCTCTGCATCACCCTAGCTGCGCCACTGATAGTACCTACTAACAGAAGAAAATGGAAAAACCTTAAGTCAGTATACAGGGTGGTGACTTGAGCAACGCAACATAGGGATTTCTATGGTAAATTCTTAATGTTTAATTATTGGCTCCCCTAATTATTTTAGAGCAAAAGTGTGTTGAGGTTTTTTGTAGAGAAAACAATTCTGCATCTGTTCATACTATTATTTATAATTTTCCATTTTCCGGAAGCGTAGAAATAGAAGAAATTAAAAATGGTCTTTTTAAACAAATCAGTGGTGCCTTGGAATTATCTAAACAATCAACGTTCGCATTTACATCTCTCATTACAGTTTGAAGTTTATAACCGATTATTAAAATCTATTATTTTTAAAATGTATTCCACGAAAGAAAAAGTAGAAATGATAAAGTGCCTTGTTTAGCGTAAAATATGTTCCTATTACCTACTCGTTTTATTGCTTTAAAAAGAAATAAAATGTAATGAGACAGAAATGTCAGTGCGTTTGTTTGATTTTATAATTCCATGGCATCAGTGATTTTTTTAAAAAGACCATTTTTAATTTCTTCTATTTCTACGCTTCCGGAAAATGGAAAATTGTAAATAATAGTATGAAAAGATGCACAATTTATTTCTCTACAAAAAACCTAAACACACTTTTGCTCTAAAATAATTAGGGGAGCCAATAATTGAACATTAAAAATTTTCCATTGAAATCACTATGTTGCGTTGCTCAAGTCACCACCCGGTAGATCTGGTGAGGCTTTGTCACGGGTTACAGCCCCTTCAATAAGGTGTAAGAAATATATTATACCCATATCGAAGAAGCCCGTTAATCTAAATTAAAAAAATTTACATAATAATCAATAAACCTAAACCTAAGATATCCTAAACTGAAGAGGGGAATGAGTACAGTGGTAGCCCGTGATTAAAATATTTGAAGGGCACGGTAAAAGATGAGCGAAGGGAATGAAAGTAGCGCCGCAGACGAAATTTTTATTTCGGAATGAGCGTGGCTTATTAGACGTGATTTAAGAGCATCTAACAAGTTTTGGGAGAAAACTAAAAAACCTAACAATGTCACAATTTAACAATGAAAAATTAAAGTTTGTAAGCGATATAATTTAAAAAAATATTTGTGAAACGTTCACTTTTAGAGTTCAGTCATCTATAGGTAAAAATGTGGTTACAGCAATTTTGTTGAAATCAATCCGGCGAAGCGCTTTAAGTACACGTAGCACACTGATGAATTGATGAATATTCAGAGCTTGTCTTTGCTGCCGAAAATTGACGAGGTTTGTCGGGAAGGTTGCCCAGTTTGTTAGTATCTGTAAGTTTGACATGCGCCATACAAATTGAATACGTCGTCGTAGGGGTCACAACAAAGATATGCCCGTTTCTGATATAGCGCGCTATGACGACATGGAAGTATACTATTTCGAAGATGTAAATGGCCAATGCTATACATTAGATTACGGATATTTTAAAATTTAATTAAAACTTATATTTAGATTTAGAAAAAAAGTGAGATTTCCGTTTTTTGCTGCGGGCACGTGTTCCTGTGCCCCTCGGCACCAGCCGTCACTGAATGAGTACTTTTTCTTCATTAATTTTGTTGATTCGTTGATTTTAGGAATTTGGGTACGTAACTAACCCCATTTTGTATTATTAATCCTTTATTTATTTATGTTAGGTTAGCGGAACAAAAATTGAAAAACATCATTTTTATGCAAATGCTCGTAGACTGATGTACTGATATTTTTAATAACAATTGACTATTACAAAAAGTAATAAAGAAAAAGTACCAAGCTTATATTCAAGGGTACCAGCGATATTAATTATAGTTTAAATTTCATGAACCCCCTTCAGGTGCGTTTCAGTTCAGGGCCTATTTTTACTAACCATTTTTCTTTCATTTTTGTTAATACTCTTAAATATTTGACACTTTTTTTGAACACCTTGTATAAATATCTAACTGTATTATCTAAAAATGTTTTTTTAGTTCGTTAGGCCCACAAGGGCTTTTACAGTAAGTACTAGTATTTGCTTTTAGTTAGTGAAGTATTTCTCAAAACAATTTGATTGTAAATCGATTAAAAGAGAAGTTCAACAAAAGTTGTGCCTCAGTTTTAGTAAATTAGGTCAAAGATGAACCTTATTCGTGTTCGTTTTATATTGAACCTTCGGGAACATCCACTTCCATTCAGTTCTAACACGCTTTTTTTAACAAGTCGTTGCAATTAAGTAGTTTTCTTGGTTTATTTCTCATCCAATTACATTATACTTGGTAGTACTTGAGTATCAAAAAATTGCAAAAAGTTGTAATAGGTTTAGAAAACAAAAAATAAAGTAGATATAATCTTCTTAAATCTCGTCGAAATTTTCAGTTCTTACTTACACTAGTCTTGAGCTTTTCACGGTTTCGGTTTGTTTCTTTTTGTTTTCCTTTACATGTACTACGTTAGTTGGACATATTTAAAAAATAGCTTTTTCCCTTGATATTTAGAGTACAGACATAAAAACATTCACGTATACCGTGTAAGTAATAAATTGGCCTGCTACATTACCCCAAACTTCGTATAAATATCATTTGGAAGTGTAGGGACTCAGAATGGGAATGTAGTCAGAATGTACAGGAAGATTACTAACATTTCTAGTAAATGTTAGGCTTGCAAATGGGAAAATTATAAATAAAATAACATAGTTTTGTGTGGTCGTGAAATCAGACACACTATCTTGTTAAAAGTATCTGAGTGACGATGACTGTTTGCAAACAAATTGATAGGAAACTTAAAATATTGACCGTACTTATCTTTTAATTGTTATAATATAAAAGATAATGAGTACTTGCAATAATAAAAGTAGAATACTGACCTCTCGTTTGCAATCCTCTATCGTCCTTTTTCTGACCCTAGCACCATTCCTACACCTAGTGGGTACGGGGCATTGCTCCAAGGAGCTCACCAAACCTAGTGGAGGTCGATGTACACGCCAGTACGCCCTCTCTTGCGAGTCACTTACGATTTTATCCCCTTTTTTTAGTACTTTTGCCAGCTTCACCTGAAAATAACAATCTAATTTTTCATCGCCCCTTTTCTCACTGTTCAAGCTTCATAGAACACGCTTCGGGTAAATCTGAACGGTCCCATAGGTTCCAATTAAGAAACCAAAATCAAATAGGCAATTTAACACACACACACAGACACAAACCTTTTTATTTGATGTACGTTTTTTAATACTAAGACGTTGTAACACCTTTACCATTTTTATCCAAACTGTGCGATATTATAACGAAAAGTGAACAAATATGTGGTTTTTATGATATTACAAACGGAAGTGTCTTGATGTGATAAGTTTTTATCAGAGATGCTAGTTGCGGAAATACAATTTACTTTGTGATTACTTGATACGTAATTTATAAATTCACGGAATGTTAAGTGTTTATCACATCTGGCTTGCAACTGGTTTGAAGCTTATAAGGAATAACTATTAACATGTGGCATGTACCCTAAAAACTTGTGTATGTGGGTAACTAGAGTAACTTTTTTGATATTTATACTTTTACTAATTGTATGAATAAAAATTTATAGTAGACCAACATCAACCAATAACCAATAAAAAATAATTTAGTTCTTAATTTAGAATAACCGTATTTTTTTTTTTACTTAAGTTAATGTATAACACTATATTTGCACATACTGTAGGTCAAAGGTATTAGTCCAATAATAATTATAAGTAACAAGTTTAGTACATTATATAATTTTAATTGACCTTAAAACCGAAAACCTTTGTTTCAACGAATACATAGTAGTTTAATTCATACCATTTGTCAAATAGGGGGCATAACAATATCCATTAACTACGAGTACAAATTTTCCTATTTAAATACAAAACGTGATTAATTTTCTATTTCAACGCAACCCACACACTGAACTGTTAAGCAACTTGAACCCACATGTTTATTCCCCTTCACGTTAATTCGTACTCTCTCAAAACAAATTTTCAGACCGTACTTACCTCTAGTTAAATAAGTGAAAATAAACTACATTTAATACCGACAACTAAAAGTAGGTACGTAATTAGTTGAATGTGAAAAAAGTTGGGGGACACCCTGAAATATTGATATTCTTTGGAATTGTTGTACTGAAGCTTAATCGCCTTGTCTTGTGCTGTAATAAAACTTTATGTCGTGTATTCTGCCTGTTTTATGTACACTTTCGTTTGCCTGAAATTTCGCATTGTGGTTTCTTTTTAAATTCCTAACGAAGATAAATTTGATGATAAAAACCGCTCCCTGCTTATGCTTTATTCAACATTCGTAATCACCATTAACAACGGCATTTATTCCGTACAAAGTGAAATGTAAGTCAATATCGATATTAAGATTCTAGATTATCGGCACTATATTTGGTGACGTATTTTATATCTTGCGATAGCTTTAAACAATATAAGATTACTTTCTAAAAATTTAATTATTTGTATTTCACTGGATTTAGTGAACTTTGAGTAAGAGATGTATAGGGTATTAGGGTGGAAAATGGGAATCTTGGAAAGTGATGCTATTTTAGTATTGAACTGAAAGAGTGAAAGATTCTAATTTTTCCAGAATATTAGTAACAGCTTTGATGGGTGGGAAAGGGAGTAGCCTTATTAGATTTCGAATCAAAGAAGGTTTTTAAAATGTCTAAGTTTCCAGTATTCCAGTTATACAGGGTGTCTCTAAAATATGGTGCCATAGCTTAACCACAGATTCCGGGGATCAAAATAAGACGATTTAACGCAACTTACCTCTATCCGAAATTGCTTCGTTAAAGCGCTATCCAACGCCAAAGATCTTTAAAAAAATTCTATTTTTTTAAATAACAAAAGATTGTTTTTAGCGATTAGGATGAAATTTGGGTTGTGATTCTTTACTGGAAAAAGGTGTTTTTTGACATCATTTTTTTGTTCAGGAGTGTCGCGTAAGTGGTCAAAGGTTGATCATCCATAGGCAAAGAAGCTCATATTTTTTTAACAGTTCGGCCAATAGTTTTCAATATCTATTTACAGAGAGACATTCTTATTTCAATTTTTTTTGTCTCTTGTTTGATTTCGGTATCTGCCATAGTTTAGGCTGAAAAAATTATCTTGATTGGCTGCAGTGCATTTCTTAAAACAGATGTAGTAATCTAGTTGTCCCGTATGTTGAGAAATAAATCACGAAGAGACAATTTGATATAAAGTTTATTACTAGTAAGTATGTAAAGGGTGGCGCAAAATAATCCGAACCATTTCTGAATCAATGGTTCAGCTTATTTTGTACCACCGGTAAATTAATAGATTTACAGCAAATGCTCAATGTGACCACCATTTTCCCGGATGCAAAAGTTGATTCTACGCAAAAAATTGTCTCTTCGTCACTTATTTCTCAGCATACGGGACAAGTAGATTACTTCATTGTTTTAAGAAATGCACTGCAGCCAATTAAATTATTTTTTTCAGCCTAAACTATGAGAGATACCGAAATCGAACAAGAAACGAAAAATATTTGAAATAAGAATGTCTCTCTGTAAAAAAAATTTAAAAACTATTGGCCGTACTGTTAAAAAAATATGAGCTTCTTTGCCTATGGATGATCAACCTTTGACCACTTACGCGACACTCCTGAACAAAAAAATGATGTCAAAAAACACCTTTTTCCAGTAAAGAATCATGTCCCAAATTTCATCCTAATCGCTAAAAACAATCTTTTGTTATTTAAAAAAATAGAAATTTTTCAAAGATCTTTGGCGTTGGATAGCGCTTTAACAAAGCAATTTCGGATAGAGGTAAGTTGCGTTAAATCGTCTTATTTTGATCCCCGGAATCTGTGATTAAGCTATGGCATCATATTTTAGAGACACCCTGTATAACATATGTAATAGTAGAATATATTTTATATTTAATTCTTGTATTTTTCAGCAAGTTTCACGTGTTAACGATTACTCATTCACTTCCCGCGTAGCATTAAGTTGAAAATCCGTACATGGAAGTGCGTGGTAAAAAGAATTTACTTTATATCAACGATAATTCTAATCGAATTCAATCTAATTCTACGTCTGATAACGTACTATTATTCTTTTTTATCACCTCTTTCTTTTAGAAAGAAATTCAAATTCAGTTTCTCGATATAGGTATGCTTTTTATAAGGAAATATAAGCGTCGAAAAAGTGATTTTCTACCTCATAAAATAGCACCGGTATCGAAGGCAAAGGAAACTTTGTTTCGTTATTCATGGTAAAATGTTTTACAGGACGTGCAAGAAGAGTGAAATGCAGGTTTAAGTGAATTGCGTGACTTTCTGAATTATCAAAACTCATTTGACGTAATATGGAACGACATGGTTTTGTGTTCACTTCCATTTCAACCGATAAGCTTTAGTTTATGAAACTCCTTAATTCACTGAAAATGATAAAAAAATAATTTAAGAAATACAAAGGTTGAGTATATTACTAAATATTAGACACGTTAAGAGTTCAAAAAGCTGTGAAAACTAAAAAAAAATACTGTAGCACTATAGTTAAAGTTAATTTAGCTTTTTTAAATTTAAATAAGCAAATTAACTATTGGTCCTATTTATACAGGGTGATAGAACTTACTGGGTTTGTTTAATATCTTTATTGTTATAAATGTCAGAAAAAAGTTTCAGGATAGATTTTATTCAGTATTGATCTTTTTTAAACACATGTAGATATATTGGCAAATAGGTATGTTTTAAAATAATATAAAATGAGATCAATGGCATAGGGATGATCCCAAATCATTCATCCAGTTCACCTTTACTCCCAAAAAATAAATATTATGAAAGAAATGGATGTGTCACTTGAATTGACGCCCAGATTATGATTGTCACATTTTTTGTTTTGAAGGAAAAAGATGCACGTCTTTTGTGTGTGACTTGGAACCAGTAGATACGGACTTTTATTCTTTTCTACGGTAGTTTATTGACGTATTCGTAGTGATTGACATCACAATGTAATATATGATATATTCATTTATTTTGTTCTGTTTATAATATACCCAGAATAAGAATGTTAGTTGTACTTAAAAATAAAATTTTCTAATACGTACAATCAATAATTTAATAATAATGGTTTACGACTACCCTGTATACAGGCATTCAACAGTAAATATTCTTTAGTTAAGGTGGCAAAGACTGTAAAAATTTAAAAAAAGGCCATAGGTACAATAGGCTAATAACTTCAGGTTGCAGTTTATGAAATGCGACTTTCTAAAAGTCTATACAGGATGTATCTATCTGAATTGCTTGACCAAATTTTACCAACGTGATGTATGGAACAAAATTGTAAAAAATTTCCTATAAATATGTGTAAAAAAATACTTCGTATAGATTGTAGTCTGGGGAGCGCGGCGGCCACGCAACTAGCCCGCCCCGCCACTGCCAATGGAACATCAACACGAAATATTTCCTACTATGCGCATGCGTCGGTCCGTCTTGGCACGCCTCCGCATTTAGAAAGTGGTTAGAAATCAGAAACACATCAGTCCGATTCGATTAAATTCGATTGTTACTGTACAGTTTGTGGTGTCGTAGTTGTATTTTAGTGGTAATTGTTCTCCAATAATTGTTAGAAAGATGTCTTCTATTATATAATCTAATCAGTAGTATGTTGTATAATTATAATCTTCATGTAAATAACTTTTTTTATCTAATGTGGTTTGCATTCTTTTGTTTTACTTAATTATGAGGCATTCGATGTTTCAGAAATGTTCCCTGAAACGTTTTTGGAACATGTGTGGAACATTCCAAAGTACATCTTGGGGAAAATTTTGGAACGTTCCAAAGTACATTTGTGGAACGTTCCAAACATGTTCCAAAAACGTCCCTGAAACGTTCCAAAGTATGCCTTTGGAACGTTTCAGGGACATGTTTGGAACGTTCCTGAGGTGGGACATTTAACGTTTCAAAGAACGTCTTTGGAACATTTTTGGAACGTTCCTAGAACGTTCCAGGAACGTTTCCTTTCTACCTGGGATGTTTATATATGAGCTTTTTTTACAGTTTTGTTCCATACATCACGTTGGTAAAGTTTGGCCAAGCAATTCATGTACACCCTGTATAGTATTGAACTATACCGAAATTTCAGGAAACAGGTGATTATTTTATAGAAGAAGCATGAACAACGTAAACTTCCAAATGTATATCTAGGGCGTAATAAAGTTGCCCACATAGCAATGAAGTAAAAGTAGGTCGCTTGGGTAATTAGCACCTTAAATTATAGTTACTTACCTCTAACACAAAGTGCCATTGTGTTAAAATTTACAAAATGGAACCCTACAGGAAACAGGAATTTTCCTTTGTCAGAATTTGTTTTTAAGGATATATTCTAAGAAATGAATTTGAATATTAGGAAAATACGTGTTTTAATAATTTTTACTTTTTGTAAGGTTGTGGGTTTTGAAGATATCATAAACATAAATATGCAGTGTGCGTATACGATACTGAAAACAATGAGGTCTCTTGTTGTTTGCGTCTCAACGGTGTAATGAAAGTAATAGGGTGGAATGACAGAAGTCGTAAAGATCTGAGACCGACGCCAACGCCAACTAAGCAAGTAAAAAGGTCAGCTTTACGACTAAGAAAATTCCCCTACTTACTATTTTACCAAAATTCTTCCAATTTGTGATACAAAATTCATGTCAATAAAATAAACTCGAACAAAAGGTTTCATGATGTATACAAGTAGCCTCTCTCCCTCATACAGAATGTCCCAAAGTTTACAACCCTGCTCACTACGATGTGCCTTAATATTCTTGAATAATTTTCTATCAACAGTTTTCAAAATTAATATTTTTGTCTTGCAACCTGATACTTTTACAGCCCAAAGGGCGGCTTTTGATATAGTAACAAAATATTATATCGTAATGTAATCTCACAAAAATTATGGTACATTGTTAGTTCCTGATTTAACTCTGTAACTTTATCATCGAAATCAATATATTTGCTGAACACTATTCAGCAGTTTCTAATAGGAAATTCCTAAAGACAATTAATTTCCCGTGTAATATTATATTTTAGAAACAATGAACTTTCCTGAATTCTAATAGGCGTTATAGGCATCACAACAATTTATGAACACCACCAAGGGTTTCTGTAAGTGTCTCGGGAAAATCATTGCATGACAATAAATTAAGAGCACAGAAAATTATAATTTTCATTGAATATCCACTGTTCTTATTTTCAGAAAATATTAGAATAAGTTTGCAGTCGAATTAGTAGAAATTACGTTTAGATATTATATCTAAAAAGAGAAATTGCAGAAATCTACTAATTTTAAGGGTTTTTCTAAAATTGGTTTCGTAAGTTGCTGTATCCTTAGTTTTTTTTTGGGGATTGACTGCTTGTACAGCTTCCAGATATACCTACTCAAAAATAAGCTTCCTACAAGGTTTGAACTTTTTGCAAACATAATAACGGGCTCTATTTCAGAATAAGAACATCAAGTAATTTGTTCTGTGAAGAAAGAATTTGTCACTGCAGTGGGATATATGTCTTTGACGCAGTGTTGCGGTTTTACATAAATTAAAACTATTATTCCTGTTTTCGGGGAACTTTTGGGAATGAAAGGAAATTTTATTAATACATCTTGTTCAATCAACAGTTAACGTTAAGGCAATGTGGGGCTGTAATTCGATTGAGAAACCTTTTGGGAGTTAATTATAAAAAACCAAATAAAATAGTGATATGGATCCTAAGAAATTGTATCAAATTTTAAAATATCTGAAAGAGTTTTTCGAATTTATAAACATTGTAACAAGGAAAGTGTAACGATCTGTTATGTAGAAGTGTAGTCGTGGTTCAAAACTGATGTGGCCTTGGAACGGTTTTCCAAACTATATTTTCTTCGGCGCAGTATAACAGTAGCCTGATTTTTCAAGAAAACTGCTATGAGATAATCTCTACGTCGAGGGAATCTGATTGAATCCTACTATTTCTAGAAGTCCCAACACCATACCATAATTTATGTCAACAAAGTTACTTTTTAGATTTAATTCAGGTTGACAGCCATATAGTAGAGTTTGCCAGCCAACAAAAGTCTTCTAGAAAAGATTTTCGTTTGCACTTTGTTGCTAAAATGTGAGACCCACTGGAAATCATTCCCCATCCCTTAAGAATGCAAAATCACCTGGTCGTCCAAAAATCGTCGTGTGCAGGGGGTGGCTGGGGGTGATTTTCCAAAAATTTGCAAAAAAAAATTTCTCGTTTTTAGATCTACGTCAGCTGGCCAAGGTTCAGTTAAATTCTCATGTCAATATTTTATTCCGAAATATCTTTTTTTTAATTTTAAAAATACCGTGCGCAATGCTTTCATATGGAGCGCCTTGATGAATAAACGATCGCCCTGAACAGTCATAATTGTGATATTCTATAACTTGTCGTAACTCCAAAAACCTTTAAGTTAATCAAAAAAATTGCTTCTACAAACGTTCTAGATCTAAGATCGAGGATTACATTGCTTTTTTCAAATTCTCAATCCGATTAACAGTTTCGTGAAAAAATTGAAAATTGTAATACCATGCTGTGCCTTCGCTACCGGCCGTGAAGACGCGAGGAAGGTGCGGATTGCCGTGGGCGGGCAGTCGAAAAACGACTGTACGTCTCAGCGCGCATATAAGGCCGACAGTCGCCTATTTCCGTGCAGTTTATGCGACTTTATTAGTAAATCTTCAGTTCGACGGCTTGATTTGACTATTATTAATGGTAATTAGATTTTTCTATGATATTTTCAATAATAATAGTTGAAAATACGGAATATTAGCAGGTAGTGTAGAAGTTTTGTTGAATAAGCAATAAGTTAAAAATAAGAAAAATAATACCATTAATGATAATAGTGTGCAACAGGCAACCCTTAAAGAGGGAGAAGAAAGGACTTATTTTATTTGCTTATAGTCTAGTAGATACATAATAAAATCGAGTATAAAATGTAAAATACTGGGGTAGAAACATTCTCCTGTAAGAATTATTGATATTTTTAATTGTACGATAGGAAATTATATTTCCTTAGAGCTATTATGCAGAGTCAGAAAACTTGTCTCATTGTCAGATAATATATCTTCAGGGGCAAATATACGGCGAGTATTACTATTGCCCTTATTGGCACATGTTAATTACATTATTTGCAGGAGCCAACACAGTTCATTCGTTTTCTCTTATAGGAAGACAGAGGTCCTGCACACCCTGAAATAAAAATTTAATTTAAATTGGTATACTATTACTGTAGACACCACTGCAATAAGTAATTTAGTATGTATACTTTTTTGACAACTGCAAGTATTCAGAACAGAAGTATCCTCTGGTAATATTGTCTCAGTTGTCAATACAGCTACTAATTATTCATTTATCATTTTCAATATGTAAGTCGCAATTTAATAAATTCTGCAAAGATGGTTTGGGTATCCTATCTGTTCAGCGATATTTTTGTCTGATAGTGGACACGACAATGTTGTTATAAACTATCCAAAGTAGGAGGCAAATTTGTTGATAGGCTTTGAGGAAGCCAATATTCCTCTTAGAGCATTTATGCATTTAATACTGTCATTTGTCTTAAGCTGGTGTGACACGGTCAAATGTCATCAAATAATTCACATCCAATGTCATCAAAGGTTGGTTTGTATAAAATTTAGAAAACCTGAGGTATAATCATTCTAAGAGTATATTTTGCCAACTTGTAAACATTAAAAACAATGTAATTTGTGTGGAAGAGGTTAATATAATAATACCTTTGATGGCTAAATGATAAAAATTCCAAAAATTGTGGCATGCAACAAATTTTTGTGGGCGTTCCCATCAAAGAAAACGTTTCCTTTTTGTGATCAAAGTCCGTCAAAGGTCGTAATTACACGCAACATTTGAAGCACTTTGACGCTAATATTTGATGACATTTGATCGTGTCATACCAGCTTTATGCAGTTTGATAATAAATTTAACGACATCATTTAAAACTTCTTCATCTAAATCCTGGTTAACTCCGCCTCTAGCAAGTAGTGCCAAATTTAAAGAATGTTCGTACAGCTGATTATTGAAAAAATTGGTCAGTTGGTTTTTACAGAAAATTAAATGATTAAACAAATCATTGTTGCAGTAATAATGTATCTGGACTGTCAATCGCTCTAAAGTTTCCTTGAGTCTTCTTTTCTGTCGTGTACAATTCTTTATTGAAAGATCTTTATAATGATCCATTACTAAATCTATTCTCTCAGCATTGTAGGCGGTTTTAAACAATTAATTTAAAAATATTTGCATTATCTCCAAACGATTTGACGTTGGCAGGTTTGCCAATGGCCTGCACCAATTCCACCCCATCAAAAATGTGGCATGTTTTATAGTTTCCCAATGGCAAGTCTATACAACAAACGGTAAATGTTTCTAAAATATTTCCCAATGCATAGATTTACTTGATGGGGTGGATATAACTCCGTTTGGTGCAAGAGACGTTGAGTAAGTTGACAGTTCAGATGGTCTTTTTGAAAGTTTTTTTTTATTCTCAGCCGGAGCTACTTTAACTACCGACTGTTGAAATGTTCGAAGATTTTTATTTTTTAAAGGTTTATAAAAATCACCAGTATCAACAACGTCAAGAAATTTCCTTAGAGGCGCCTTCTCCACTTTTTTGTGAGGTAAGTAAAGAAATTTGGATAATCGCAGAGGCAATTTCATTAGTTGAAATAACAAGAAGTCGATCTTCGTTTTTAGAAAAAACATTGAATCTTGAAAATTCACTTTGTAGTCTCTGCACAGAATCTTCATCAACTGTTATTCGTTTTGTACCACATTCCACGTTTTGCTTTTTGATAGCTCCAAGTAAATTAAATTTCGTAGCGTAATTATTAAAAGTATCAATAATTCTTATACAGGAGAATGTTTCTACCCCAGTATTTTACATTTTATACTCGATTTTATTATGTATCTACTAGACTATAAGCAAATAAAATAACCCATTTCTTCTCCCTGATTAAGGGTTGCCTGTTGCACACTATTATCATTAATGATATATTTTTCTTATTTTTAACTTAATGCTTATTCAACAAAACTTCTACACTACCTGCTAATATTCCGTATTTTCAACTATTATTATTGAAAAAATCATAGAAAAATCTAATTACCATTAATAATAGTCAAATCAAGCCGTCGAACTGAAGATTTACTAATAAAGTCACGTAAACTGCATGGAAATAGGCGACTGTAGGCCTTATATGCGCGCTGAAACGTACAGTCGTTTTTCGACTGCCCGGCCACGGCAATCCGCACCTTCCTCGCGTCTTCACGGCCGGTAGCGAAGGCACAGCATGGTATTACAATTTTCAATTTTTTCACGAAACTGTTAATCGGATTGAGAATTTGAAAAAAGCAATGTAATCCTCGATCTTAGATCTAGAACGTTTGTAGAAACAATTTTTTTGATTAACTTAAAGGTTTTTGGAGTTACGACAAGTTATAGAATATCACAATTATGACTGTTCAGGGCGATCGTTTATTCATCAAGGCGCTCCATATGAAAGCATTGCGCACGGTATTTTTAAAATTAAAAAAAAGATATTTCGGAATAAAATATTGACATGAGAATTTAACTGAACCTTGGCCAGCTGACGTAGATCTAAAAACGAGAAATTTTTTTTTTGCAAATTTTTGGAAAATCACCCCCAGCCACCCCCTGCACACGACGATTTTTGGACGACCAGGTGATTTTGCATTCTTAAGGGATGGGGAATGATTTCCAGTGGGTCTCACATTTTAGCAACAAAGTGCAAACGGGATGACACGATAGAAGAAGATTTTTACTCTACTAATATGCATGAAATGCATGCGTAGATGTACTAAACGAATAGTTCTGTAAAATTTAGATGAAATAGGAGTCGTTACTTTTGCGAACGAAAAGAGGAATATCAAAGTGAACTAAAATAAAACGTGCGCTTGTCATCTGTTAAAATGCAGCAATGCTTTTAAATTTTACAACAAAGTAGGATTAGCATATACTAAGAACTTGCAGGAAAAATTTTTAAAGAAAATTTACCTCAAATAAGTGTTGACAACAGCAAAATACAGTTAAATCCCTCTTAGGCCCAGTTGTAAAAAAAGTATTTGACTCCCGCTTCAGCTAAATCACGGTGAGTGGTCATGGATACGATTGTTCGAACAATGGTATCCATGACCGTGGTTCAGCTGAACTGGGAGTCAAATACTTTTGTATAAGGGCCGGTTTTATAGTTTTTTGGGTCGGTTTTATAAAGTCTGGTTGACCGACGGTTGACTCAACCACGAGAAATTGTCATGGATACGATTGTTTTTCAGAATCGTATCCATGACGATTAATCGTGGTTGAGTCAACCATCGGTCAACCGTAGTTTATAAAACCGGCCCTTAGTGGTTGACCGACGGTTGGCTCAACCACGATCAATTGTCATGGATACGATTCTTACAAACAATCGCATTCATGACAATTGATCGAGGTTTAGTTAACCGTCGGTCAACCAGACTTTATCAAGCCGGACCTAAGTGGAGCCTTAATGACTTAACTTGCACGTAAAAGATAGTTGTCTCCATTTTGTCAAACTAGCTAACGACTAACGATTTTTTCCATAACTACTGAACTAAAATTTTACAAATAATCAACATAAACAAGCACAAAAGTCCTCTGTTAGTACTTGTCCTATAAGACATACGTATCTATTTTCAGGAAGGTGTTAAAGTATAGATCCATTTTACAAACTCACTGATTCCAAAAACAGTGGTAGCATGAGATACGCGACATAGAAATTAATGTACTAATGAAGAAAACGAACTATTCAACTAATCTTTTGAAGTGCTCACTCAAGTGATCGAGAGTGAGTGTACTGGTTCAGTTAAAACTGTACTAACATTCCTATCACTAAGTCGCTGTACAGAAAAATGCAAGACAAATAAAATGTGAAGATTTTAAAGGAGTCCAATCATCAAAATTGAAGGATAATCGTGAGATTGCAGTGTTACAAGCTGATGATATTACGCATCATTAAGCTTGTTAGTATTATTATAATAACAACCACTTTTGTTAGACTAAAATAAAACAAGATGTGACAGATACTTTTTCTAGATATGCGCATCAAGAAAACCCGGGATTAATATCATATTAATATATTTAGTCAAGATCAAAATCAAACCGCATCTGACATCCTCTATCTGAAAGATTACGTCAGATTCCCAAGATGACAACAGGCTTCGACGCGCCGAAGAGAAATATGATGGGTTAAGACGACAGAAAACCAGCCATGTTCGAGTTATATTGCAGGTTATCGCAGCTGTGAAGGTTATTTTTTCAGCTTTAGCATCAGCTGAACCTGAACCGGAATAGTTTACTTGATATTATAATATTCGAAAATTCGTAAAAGGATGCGACACCCTGAAAGTTTTATAGGGTGTTTGTGTAGTCCTCCATTTTGCATCAAAAAATTATTAAAAAAGTCTCTTAATGCAATCAAAGCTTTATTGTATAGACACGAGACGCACAGAGACGCAGACGGTTAGAATGGTTGGAATCCAACTAACGTGAGCAATGAGCTGTATTATACTATAGATATTAGATAGCCTAATAATAATTTATTGTAGAAGAGTAGTAATCTATGATTCACTTTTCGAAATTTCGACCAAATTCGTGATCTTGGTATTGTATTTTGAAGTGATATTATATGTAAAACAAACATCCCCTACCCACAAAGATAGGAAATTATAAGTTAAATTACTTTTTTGTTCATGGTTTAAAATAAATAACGAAATTACATCAAAGACAATTTTAATAACTTCCGCCCTTATTATTTAATAAAGTAACAAAGGTTTCAAGGGAAATGACAAGCTATCAGTAAAAGCAGTTACAAACAGCAGCTTGTGCCTGAAGGTCCGTAAAATTGGGGTGTATTTACAACTGTTTTACATCAAACGAATTGCCTATTACGAAGAAGCCTTTAAAGGTTGTTATTACCTGTTCCTCCGCCTGCATGGTGATGAAGTCCCATTTATTAGCCAAGTTTTTCCGTAAATTTCCCAATGCCTCCAGTTCATAATCTTCCAGACCATGACGTTGTTTATTTCTGAGCGTTCTTTTTGCTAAGTAGATGGCGTATTCCACATTGTCTGGTGGTCGGTTCTGCCATGGCCAATAATATGGGGACTAAAACAATTTAAAAGATTTAATTTAATAACCTGTAAGTTACATAAAATAATATTAATATTTTTGTTATTACAAGAGAAAAAACTTGTGGAAATTTAAAAACCGAAATACACGTTTTTAAATTATTCCCCTCTCTTATTTGGTTCATCAACAAAACAGAACCGATGCGATGTGATCATATCTATATGTAAATGTAAACATGAAAACGACTGTCAAATGTAAAGATAAACAAAATTTTGAATTAAAATACAGGAAACTTATTAATTTTGCTCATGATATTATTATTATTCTATAGTAGTCTCTTATTTGCATATTCTGTTTTTGTAATGAGGTTATTGTATATGTTTTGCACAAAACTATCCTTTGAGCTATTTAGTATAAGTATAATTAGAGAGAAAAGCTTTTTCTTTATGTTTCGGTTCGTTCACGTACGGTCGATGAATTCCCTTTTCGATCTTGCAGTTGATCTTATTCTGCTTCGGATTTAGTAGGAGGGGATTATAATATCAAGCATCAACTGTGGGATTTGTGAAATATAGGGCATTAGGCAGTGGCGGCTCGTGAGGTAAATTATTGGGTAGGCCAGCAGCGTGGTACGGAAAACAGCATTTTTTGAAAGTCATAATCATAAATATACATCAAATTGAAATTTCGCATTTTTTGCTTGTCTCGTTGTTCTAGAGATAATTTTGGAGTGGGTTGGTTACTCATACATAATAATATTCCGTCTTTCAACTTCTGTTCTTCTTGATAATGGCACTTCCAACAAAGAAACAATAATATCGCAACAATCATTTACACTAGTAGAGGAAGAAGTTGTACAATCAACAAGGGAACTCATTTTTGTGCAGCAAACAACGCACCAACTCGAGAAAATTCAACTGCCGGATAGAGATCAGGCACGGGCCTACCACCCACGTAAGATCGGAGTAGTCTAGTGAGTCATAGGATTAGTACAAGTTGGTACAGTGCATTTATGCAAGCAAGGTCGGCCGGTGCCTATGCTGGAGAAAATTTTTAATAAGATGCACGACACGCTAAATTTCTGCTGCTGTATTGTAATTTTAATGAAAACAGACTCAAAAATAACAAAATAAATAACAATTGTGTATAATTATAAATAAATAGATTACAAAAAATATTTTAAAAATACAACAAATAATTTTAGGGTAGGCCGGGCCTAACCTGCCTGTTCTTGAAAACCGCCACTGGCATTAGGAAACTCAACCGTAACATTTACAGAAGTGAATCAGCATTGTAAATAAAGTCGAAAAGTTTTTAGCCAGTTATGACTTATATGCATAGTTTCTTTAGAAAACACTGTTAAAATCGGCGCCACACATTTTTTTAAACTGCTGGTGTATTATCATAGTAGGTACCTATTGCTGATCTACTCAAACAACTGAAATATTTTTTGTGTGCCTCCAGTCGGCATCACTGAGTTTCTACATCGTCAAATCTGCCAGAAACAGAGGTTTCAGCGGCCTAGGCCGGCAAAAAGTAGGAATTGAAGGTTATTGGTTGGCAGCATCGGCTCAATCTGTCAAAGTCAAATTTGTGCATCGCGGTCGGAAACGATCAAACAAATAAATTAGCAAAATTTTACAAATACGATTACCTATTTGAGCCACTGTGGTGATTTGAATATAATCTTTAATATGCGCCGGTGTATTCATTATTAAATCAAAGATAATGAAATTTATAAATAAACGTCAATGGAAATTGTAAGAAAATAAATGAATTAAGTTTAATGAATACCAGGAAACAAGGAATCTTGATGTTAAAATCATAAAAAAAAATCCTAATACTAAATTTTAAATGTAAATTTAATTTATTTAAACAAACATCGGCACAAAAAATCCTGTGTATTACACGTCCAGAAACAGTTTTGCGAGTGCTCCTACTTGCAGGACTCGGCGTTCTGCCTCGCCCTGCAACTTTACTCGCGCTCGCAAATGTGCTGTTTCTGGCCTTGTGATACAAATAACTATAGGTATCCTGAAATTGCTACGGTCGATTTCCCTAACATGTATTTAAGATAAGAGAAATTTCAATATTCTGTGAATGTGGAAGAAGACTTGGTCTTCAGACCTAAAAAATATTTCCGATTTTACAGACTATTGTGTTACTAAAGGTAATAGTATATACGACAGTGTTACATGGGCCATGCATCAGAACTTTGTGTATATTACGTTAACACTTGCTTGATATTTCGTAGGTCTACACATTTTCATCGTTTATCATAGCAAAGTTCCTTACAATATGTAGTACTTAATATAAAAAAAGATCGAACTGTATTTCATAGAAAATTTTGTTAAAGGCTTTGACATCGTATAAATTTTCTTGGAGTTTCTGGAAACTTCAATTCGTTCTGACTCGATTAAACGAACGTGAAAAAAATTTTTCGACATCTAACCGAATCAAGTCCATCGTGCTCGCATCAGTGGTTAAAGAAATTTTGCCTCGACTGTTCGTTCACGAAAACTCGTTCAAGTCGGTTTATTCCCCTCGAAGTACCTTTGAGCGAACGCTTCCTCAATCATTTTCCTTATAGAAAAATTGTTTTTCTTCTAGAAAATTCGTCAGAACAAGTAATATTTTAAATGTAATTGTTCCTTTGCAAATTATAAAATAGAAAAGAGTCAACTTAGGAAATTTATCTATGTCGGATATTTAGTGGCTTATATGTTTTTGGGGGATTAACTTGGACTTCTTTGTCCTTTCTTAAACAGGGTGTCGCTAAAATATGGTGCCATAGCTTAACTACAGATTCCGGGAATCAAAATAAGACGATTTAATGCAACTTACCTCTATCCAAAATTGCTTTGTTAAAGCGCTATCGAACGCCAAAGATCTTAAAAAAATTTCTATTTTTTTAAATAACAAAAGATTGTTTTTAGCGATTAGGATGAAATTTGGGATGTGATTCTTTACTGGAAAAAGGTGTTTTTTGACATCACTTTTTTGTTCAGGAGTGTTGCGTAAGTGGTCAAAGGTTGATCATCCATAGGTAAAAAAGCTCATATTTTTCTAACAGTTCGGCCAATAGTTTTCAAATTTTTTTTACGGAGAGACATTCTTATTTCAAATATTTTTTGTTTCTTGTTCGATTTCGGTATCTCCCATAGTTTAGGCTGAAAAAAAATTATTTTGATTGGCTGCAGTGCATTTCTTAAAACGATGTAGTAATCTAGTTGTCCCGTATGTTGAGAAATAAATGACGAAGAGACTATTTTTTGCGTAGAATCAACTTTTGCATCCGGGAAAATGGTGGTCACATTGAGCATTTGCTGTAAATCTATTAATTTACCGGTGCTACAAAATAAGCTGAACCATATTGGTTGAGAAATGGTTCAGATTATTTTGCGCCACCCTTTACATACTTGTTAGTAATAAACTTTATATCAAATTGTCTCTTCGTGATTTATTTCTCAACATACGGGACAACTAGATTACTACATCTGTTTTAAGAAATGCACTGCAGACAATCAAAATAATTTTTTCAGCCTAAACTATGCGAGATACCGAAATGGAACAAGAGACAAAAAATATTTGAAATAAGAATGTCTCTCTGCAAAAAAAAATTGAAAACTATTGGCCGAACTGTTAGAAAGATATGAGCTTCTTTGACTGTGGATGATCAACCTTTGACCACTTACGCGACCGTCCTGACCAAAAAAATGATGTCAAAAAACACCTTTTTCCAGTAAAAATCACATCCCAAATTTCATCCTAATCGCTAAAAACAATCTTTTGTTATTTAAAAAAATAGAATTTTTTTGAAGATCTTGGGAGTTGGATAGCGCTTTAACGAAGCAATTTCGGATAGAGGTAAGTTGCGTTAAATCGTCTTATTTTGATCCCCGGAATCTGTGGTTAAGCTATGGCACCATATTTTAGAGACACCCTGTATAAAACGCTATGGTCTTGACTGTTGCAAGAGAATAATTTGTCTTCTAAGGACTAGTTCTTCCGAACCTATTTATCGTGGTTAAAATTTCCAAGTAATGAATGGCCTGATCTGAAACCGCCAGGTTAGTTGATATTTTAATTCAAGTTACGGTTAAATTTCCAATAATATCGACTCTGCTTTGTTTTTATAATTATTCATGAAAATTAAAAAATATAAAATTAAATGCAAACATATGCAAAAGAATCCAGAATTTTTGGAAGCTTAATTGTGTTTAAATAATTCATTTTACATAAGCTCCAGGCATGTATGTGTACCAGGATTCTTTTTCGTATTATACAGTGATTATGTATTTAGTTAACCTTTCAAAATTGCAGAAATATTTTTTTTAAATTTGTAACTTAATTTGTTCTTTACTGTGTACTTGTGTTGCAAAACTTGAAAAAAAAGTAACCGCTGCAGTTAATTAATAAAATTAAAAATTAATAAAAAAAATTTAGCTTCTAGAACGTTATACTCAATCCACTGTTCTCATCACTTTAATTTGCAACCCAATCTCACGGGAGAAACCAATCGAAAACCTAAAATTGATGAAGATAAGGGCATACGGCTCCTCCTTTTAGTCCTGAAAGGCCAGACTAGATTAATAACACTACTACCCAAATCCTGTCAATATGAGAAAAAATTGACCTCGAACCTTTACCAAGCTATTTATTTGTCTTTACATAAACGTTCCTTTGATTTAACATTCGAAAGAGAATTACCTACATGAAATTTCAATCTTTGATCTTTTGATGTTTAAAAAAATTACAAAAGTATTTTGCGTTTTTTTTAAACTTGCTTTTATAAATAAGCGGATTACTTACTTTCCATAAAAATAAATCTGCGGTTTTAAACTTAAAATGATTATTTATTAAAAGTAACGTCATAAACAGAAATTCGAATCGAACACATTTAGCTGAATAGCAGGATTTCGTAAGTTTGAGTTGATTTAAATTTCCAATCAGTTTCCCATTTATAGATTTAAAATTGGCATTCACTTGGGATTTAAACCCTGGGAAACGAACGAAAATAACATTTCCCTTTTTAATCGTGTTTTGTTTGAGTTCCTGTAATTACATTTCCGTTCAGGTTTATTTTTAATCAATTGAACTCACCTGAAACCTGTAGAGAGAGCTGTCATCTTTCACAGTCAAGTTCTTCGTGTCACTTACGGGGAAAAAGTATCCGTACTGACACAGCTGGTTTGCAAGATTTAGCGCCTCTGAAAGGAAAAATATGGAGCAGGTGATTATTATTATTTATTTTTAAACCTTCAAAGATTGGATATTTATGTAACTTAAAGAAGATTTAAATATTTAAAGAACTCTGTGAAAGGTAAATTTTTCAAAAGAAGTATTCAATATCGAAATCTAAATCCGGATATTTACAGAATTATAAAATTAATTAAATTCAACGCTGTTAATCACAAACTTTGAAAGGTATGTAAATATGAAAAGTCGATTAAGCACAACTTACCGGATTCTTCTATTCCGAGGCGCTCCATCAGCCACTCTATCAGGTCATACCCTGAAATGAAAAGGTTATCAGTGGCGGCTCGTGGTAATCATACTAGGTAGGGCACAATTAATTGTTTCACGAGGGCTTTATATTATTTATTATTAGTATTGGTGTTGTTAAATAGTAAGTAAATACTAGGACATTTTAGATAATTAAGCAAAACAGGGTTTTAATATTTTGCAAATTCAATATTCTCGGATATTCTGCCAACAATATTATAAAATTCTGTAGTTATAGGTAGGTACGTACCCTCAAATTTTCTCCAACTGCTTATATATAAAATCCAACAAAAAAATTTATTTCGTATTTCACAACCGCACAACCAAGAACACTTTTCATAAAGCTTATTGTTAAATATTCTATTATAGTTTCGTTTCGGAGTAACAGTTACTTGTTTTATAGATAAATCAGGGGTAGGCCGCCCGATTCGTTTTATATTAATTTTATCTTCGAAAGTTAATTCTTTAGATAAAATAAGATTTACCGAATTCATCGTGAGTTTTAACGTATACACTTCCGAATCTTAACTAATATCCGAACATAGTATCCGAATCTCAACTAATATTTTAATTCTCCTACAGTTCTACGTGCTCGTCTTGTAGTACGTGCTTCTAATTGTTTTTGCAATTGCTTGGTTTTCAAGAACTAAAATTCTTGCGTCATACTTTTCTGCCTCTGTCGCTCTTATTACATTTTATAATACGCCTTTCTTTCCGTTCCAAACGTCAACAGGCGGGGGGGCCTTCCGTCTACTACGTCATTAACGATGTATGTTTTGCTATATTGTAGTATCAAATTACATATTTAACAGGAATATTTTCACAATTTCTACATGAAGCTAGAAGGGGTTCATCCCGTTGAGCCTGCAAGTTGACGCAATCATAAGAGCATTATATTATGGTAACTTTAGACAGTGCAGGTCAGGTTGCGTATTAATAATATGTATTCGTTACATTATTAAGTGCCAGATTGCATATTAACAATATATATTTGAAGTGGTCACATACTACCTATTCTAAAGAATTTTGAATTTGTAATATTAAATACTAAAAATGGAGGTTGCTTTGGTGTTTTTGGTGGGGCACGTGCCCCTGTGCCCTTATGGACGAGCCGCCACTGAAGGTTATTATTACACTTTTTAAGAAGTTAAAACGAAAATGGAAAACCCTTCGTAGAATATTACTTTACAGTGTAGATGTGTTTGTTTATTTTCTGACCCAATTACCCGGGTTTCATTTGGTTTCTCCATTTTATAACTACAAATTGGGAAATAAAATTTTATATAGTCCAATTGACGCAGTTTTAAACAGCTTTTATCACTCGACTTGTTTTGTCCTTAATTTACATATCATATTTCACCAGTAAAATCGGATTTCTTTTGATAATAACACAAAATAAAAATGTTCCACAAAGTACCCCAATTTGTCACTTAAAAATATAAGAAAATATCAAGAGGAAGCTCATGTTTCTGATATCTGAAGAGTATTTCGGAACAGTTGCTGTGGATACAGACCAATACAGACAGCCTTTTTCTAATTACGAAAGTTAGTGAAGCATGATTATTAAATTTCGTTTCTGAATTTTAATACTGAACCTTGCTCGAGAGAGCTTTAATGTTTTGCTACAGGCGAGTAAAGTACTCACTCCACACAAATAACTAATTTCTGACTTCCTAAATAATACTTTCAACTGTTCAGCGAACTGTAATAAAAGCCTTGAACGAGTTTCGGCTTATTCCATCTCTCATTCGTGTTACTCTTGAAACACTGAACACCAAACGGTTTTCAAATAAAATACGGTGTTAATTGAAAATTGATTGAAGTTCGCGTTAACGAACTGATGATGTTACTAGAATTCGATATATCACAATTTCAGGAGAAACACAAAAATCGTTTGGTCGCTGGTAACCTAAAAGATAAATATTTTACCCTCTCACACATTTGGGGGGTATTGCATATATAATTAATCATATTTTTACCCTCATTTATCAGATTATTCTCTGACACCTTACTTTAGAAAAAGTCGTGGCAATAAATTGCATTTTTCGCATGGGGATAAAGCAGGGAAAAAACGTTTATGTAAATGTTCCCCGAATAAATTCAAACATATAACATGGTTTATTGAATATAAAAATGTCTAAAAACAGTTTGGTAAGTGCTATTGAATGGGAATCGTATCCAATCGACAGTAGTCAAAGACTCAAAGTCGTGTTCCATTCATAAAATGCTAGACTGTATGTGGGAATCGGACAGAATATAGCGTTTAGTTAAAGAAGCTCATTTATTGAGTTAAATGGACGTATGTAAGTACCATGGACTTTGAATCGAATCTATTTGCCTTTAGTTAAAAGGTTCGAACCGTTGTCTAGGAATCAAAATCATTGACTGAAATAAAAATGTCTATAGTCAGAAAATACGTACAGACAATGTAGGTAGCACGTTTCATTCAGAGGGAATCGGAAGTACCGTGGTAAGTATTCCTGGGAACGTAAATAAAAGTGTTATTACGTTATTTTTATCCTGATTTGCAATATTATAGTTTCAAATGCTTTAACCCCTTCCTACCAGTGATAGCAAATTGTCATCAACAACGTTAGGGATAATAACTTTAACCAAAAGATTATTCAATGGGAAATTTTTAGTACATAGGAATAAACAACCTCTCATGGGAAATGACCATGGCCGCGGCGATGCGTCTGCGGCGAATTGTTCCATTCTCACACTGAATGATCTAGTAATCTGTACCTATACTGCGTCTCACGGTCAGTTTAGAGTGTGGAAGAGATAGGGCAATGCAAACCTTATGGGACTTGTCTGTACTACGTTGCCAGCTCTACGTGCCTTAACGACAGGGTATAATGCTTAAATGAAGTAAATGGTATAGGATGTCCAGGTAACTCTTAAAAGTAGGTAGTTATCGCCGATTAGGGTGTGTACAACAAAAGGCGGATTACATAATGATTGACAGGAGGTTGGTATTTCAAACCAATTTTATGACGAAGTTTTGCAACACGGCGCGCCATAAGACCCCACACTCTAAACTGACCGTGAGACGCAGTATAGTTCATTTATTTTATAGAATGCTTGCAAAGACACAACTTACTCAGAATCGGACCCTACGAGCATATAGTTAAATATTTGTTATTTAATAAAATCCCCACACTCTAAAAAAATTTTGTTATCTGAACAAATTATTTGTTCGAAGTTCTTGTTGTCGCAACAAATACGAATTAATAAAACAAGTTGCACCTACAAATATTATTTTTTCTATAGCAGATGTTAAAGTGTGCTTTGTTCGACTATAAATAGTTGATCAAGTATTACTTTAACCGCAAGGGTAGATAAAGTAACACTTTAACCGCAAGGATAGATAAAGTACTTTAATTTTCTGGAAACTCCATGGAAACCGAATGGAAACCTTTGCTACCGAGATTTTCGGGTTTAATATAATCTGATTTTAAATTGTTGTTTTTAACAAATTTTTCTTATTTTTTTAACATCTGCTATAGAAAAAAATAGAATTTTATACACGACGATAAAATTTAATTATCGACTCGCGAAAATTAATTCACTCACGATTTCATCGCTCGTGAATTAACACTTTCCGCTTGTCGATAAAATATAATTTTATCGTCTTGTATAAAAAATAACTATTTCTTGTTTGTTGTCTGGGCAAAACGAAATTGTGACAGGAAATAATAATTAATAATAACATATTTTTTATGTTGACCTAACAAATATTTTTTTGACAACAAAGACTTTGTTGATTCTATACTACCAACAAATTATTTGTGGGAGAAACAAGACTTTTTTCGGAGTGCACAGACCAAATCATTTAATCATTAAATTTAAATGTTGCAAACATCCTTGTACGTACACCCCTAATTGCCTTTATTTAAAGGTAGGTACTTGTATTTTATTAAATTCCTGCGATTAATGGATTTTGAGATAATAGAACTGAATAGCCCTTTTCCACAAAAATGTTTATTAACTCAAGCACATTTCGAGAACTAAGTGTACACCCTCGGTAGGACTGCACCTATTTAAGTTACTGAAGATAAGAACTTAGCCCTCGCAGGGCGATTATAGCTTACTAAACATTTTAATGTAAAACGGTTTGTTTGCCAACTTAGGTATCCAGTGGTGGCGCAGGGTAATCATAGTACCTATACCACAATTGTTTCAATAGGGTTCATATATTTAGTTGGTATCTAGAACCTCTATTAACCCCTTGAGCAATTGAAAAATCAATTCCTGGACCTCCATAGCCCGTAGTACTAATCTATATAGTACTATACTGTTTAATAGTAAATAGATTTTAGATAATTAGGTAAAATGAAGATTAAACACTTTTCTCTATAGTTCTTTGATGACAAATTTTGGCATGGATCGATCACTATTAAGTACCTACTGGGTTGCGTATTAAAAATATGTATTTGAGGTAGTTACATATTTTTTAAAAATAATTTTACACTTTTAATATTCAGTATTAAAAATTGACGCTTTTTGTGGTCTCTGGTGGAGCACTGCCAGCACGTGCCCTTCCAGAGACCACAAACAAACCTCCATAGACAAGCCGCTACTGCAAGCAACACTGAATGGAAATTGTACGCAATTTCCGTTTATACAGGGTGTCTCTAAAATATGGTGCCATGCTTAACCACAGATTCCGAGGATCAAAATAAGACGATTTAACTTATTGATTGTTTTTAGCGATTAGGATGAAATTTGGGATGTGATTCTTTACTGGAAAAAGGTGTTTTTTGACATCATTTTTTTGTTCAGGAGGATCACGTAAGTGGTCAAAGGTTGATCATCCACAGGCAAAGAAGCTCATATCTTTTTAACAGTTCAGCCAATAGTTTTCAAAATTTTGTTACAGAGAGATATGCTTATTTCAAATATTTTTGTCTCTTGTTTGATTTCGGTATCTGCCATAGTTTAGGCTGAAAAAAATTATTTTGATTGGCTGCAGTGCATTTCTTAAAACAGATGTACCTAGTAATCTAGTTGTCTCGTATGTTGAGAAATAAATCACGAAGAGACAATTGGATATAAAGTTTATTACTAGCAAGTATGTAAAGGGTGGCGCAAAATAATCTGAACCATTTCTGAATCAATGGTTCAGCTTATTTTGTACCACCGGTAAATTAATAGATTTACAGCAAATGCTCAATGTGGCCACCATTTTCCCGGATGCAAAAGTTGATTCTACGCAAAAAATTGTCTCTTCGTCATTTATTTCTCAGCATACGGGACAAATAGATTACTACATCGTTTTAAGAAAAGTACTGCAGCCAATCAAAATAATTTTTTTCAGCCTAAACTATGAGAGATACCGAAATCGAACAAGAAACGAAAAATATTTGAAATAAGAATGTCTCTCTCCAAAAAAATTTTGAAAACTATTGGCAGAACTGTTAAAAAATATGAGCTTTTTTGTCTATGGATGATCAACCTTTGACCACTTACGCGACACTCCTGAACAAAAAAATTATGTAAAAAAACACATTTTTCCAGAGAAATCACATCCCAAATTTCATCCTAATCGCTAAAAACAATCTTTTGTTATTTAAAAAAATAGAAATTTTTTGAAGATCTTTGGCGTTCGATAGCGCTTTAACGAAGCAATTTCGGATAGAGGTAAGTTGCGTTAAATCGTCCTATTTTGAACCCCGGAATCTGTGGTTAAGCTATGGCACCATATTTTAGAGACACCCTGTATAGAGCTTCGTATATTATTAATAGTTTTAAAACTTTGTTGTTAGTACGACTGAATGAAAATCCTCTCAATTCGCTTTAATTTAAAGTTTTGTGTATTTTATTAAGTTAACTCTTTGATAAGAACCATTTAATGGAAATCGGACGCAATTATCTTTTTAATGTTACGCCTGTTTTAGATTTTGCTGAAGGTTGTTGAATAAACTATCCAAATTCAATATTAAGAGCAGCATCAGAAAAATTTTAATGAGAGCGTATGAAATAAAAATAATTCGACCGAATAAATATGCAGTAAAATAGTATGCTATACAGAATATTCCTCTCGTACAATTTGTTTTTGCAGTACTCGTCTACTAAATTGCTCTATCAGTTTTACTGCCTGAAATGCATCAGCATGTCGGAATTTAGTAAAAACCTCACGTACATTAAAGAACAAGCATAGAATATATTTTTCTACAGGAAAGTTATTTGCCAAGTATGTTGTTTTGTAATAAAGGTAGTAACAGCATGCTAAAAGCGAGTTGTGAACTTTGTCAGGTAAATATGAATGAAAATTGTTTTTTCCACGAATAAGAATCCATGGGTTTTTTTCTATTATGTATCAAATTAAGCTTTCAGGAACCTTACATGTTTCTTAAAGTTATGATACTCCAAAAAAATAAAACATACAATATTATACGAGTAATAATAATATAATAATTAAAATAAAAATACTAAATAATATTTACTTTTTACTTGATTATGTGTGTTGGGTAGCGCCTTTGCGATTTTTTCTTATCGCCCGTATCTTTGAATTACGGTTTAATCTGTCCCCTGTGTTTTCGAACTAACTGTTTCCTTTTGTATTGTGGCAAAGGAAAACTTCCTTTTGAAGTTCCTTAAAATTATTAAGCATGCTTTTCATTTCGCACTTTTCGCTTCGTTTATATCTGAATGTTAAGCGCGATCTGCGGTATTCCTTACAAAGTTGTGTTTTGAAAGTCGAGACTGTTTGTTGTTGTAATGATCGTTTTCTGAAACCGTTGGAGTACTTAGGTATATATCAGCAGACTTAAAAGTCTGAATATTTCTTTGTAGTTACCTATAGTAAATATCATATTATATTTAATTTGAAATTAAATTTCACAGGTAAACAATTAAATTAATTGTGAGCTGTGCCTTGGTAAAGTCTTTCAAATTACCCAACAAAGTGGAAGGATTGCGATTAATGAAAAGCAAAATGTTGCCACACAAAATAATATTTGCTTTGAACAAATTATTATGGTTCACAGTGAATGGATACAATTTGTTTCATTTTCACAAATATCCCTATAGGTATATTTGTTTAACCAGATAACGTATAATTATTAACAAGTCTGCACGTTACACAAGTTTATGCAAAAATAAGTTTCATTTATATTTCTATTTACGTAAACTAATAAAAGAATTGAAAATTAAAATTGCTGTGGAAAAACGTTGAACCTTTTAATTTTACAAAAAAAAACAACATAATTATAAGGAAGTAAAAAAGAATAAAGTCTTCATTTATTTATCAGAATACACATGACAATTTGACACACCCTAAACTGACCAATCCGGTTGCGTTTTAGCGACTTGATAAGCCAATCAGCGCCCTCCAAATTTGTATATTCTCGGATATTTAGGACTAGTACAAAATTTCAGCGATAATTTTTCTGTCAAAAAAAACTGCTTCCAAACCGAAGTGTGAGATTTCAAAGTATTCTTGGACGTTTTACCTTCTACAGCTTCGTTTATCTCTTCAAGTGTACTCTAGTCAAACCATTTTGCTTCCATTTTACCGTAAATGTCACAAACCATACACAAAATACGTAGAAAGAAACATTAAATTTCATACAATTCTTGGGCGTTTTACCTTCTACAGCTTCCTCTATCTCTTCAAGTGTACTCTGTTGAATCCGTTTTGCTTCCATTTTACCGAAAATATCACAAAGCATGCACAAAATACGTAGGTAGAAAGAAAAATTAAATTTGACTTTTGTCTGGTTTGTATATAAAACCATGGTTACGAAGAAAATTATTATTAATCTGATTTGAAACTATAAAAATTTAAATTTGGTTCGTCAAATTGTCCTCCGAATACTACTCGTAACTACGAAATAATCCTGCAATTTTTGGACAGTACGTATTCGTACTTAATGCAGGATAATTCGCTATTCGTCCTTCGGACTCATAGCGAATTATCGCGCATCAAGTACTCTTACATACTGTCCAAAAATTGTCGGATATTTCGTAGTTACTAGTAGTATTATATATGAAAATTTAAATTACAAGTCAGGCAAACCTGAAACTAAAGGGAAGGATGCGAGAAATTCAAACCGTCCGTCCTTTCAGTTTTGATTTAAATGCGGAATTATTTAAAACAATTCCTTTGAAACACGTCGCGCCTTTTTCATTTAATATTTGGTTAAAGGGACTTTGGATCGGATTACAAATGTCGCAAGTTAATGATCGATTATTGATTTCTGCTTCGGTGACACTAGGATTTCCGTTAACTTCCAATTTCGTGTTCATAGAGAAGCAAACGAGGATTAAATGAAATTCTCTTACATAACGAAATCGGTAACACAACATTGGTTTAGAAGGATTTATGTGATTTCATATAATTATAGTGTATGAAGTTTGCTTTTACAGTATGGCCTTTCTATTTTTCAGCGTAGAGGATTATCCGATATCACTTCCTGCAGAAATGTCTTCATTCGTCCTTGTTTCTAATCATCGCATAATCATCCATGCGAGCTCCTTCTCTTCTTAGATCTCGGCTATTTCTGAACTACATTTCTTTTTGTCTATAGCCATTCATCAACTTCATTTGGATTCTCCTGTTCTTACCATGTGTCCCAACATGGGATATAGGATGTTAAAAGTGAATCAACGGCATCAACACCTGCATCGATTCCGCACTGAACACTGAACAGTCTCTTATCCTTTTGTTTGAATGTTTTGTGGCATTATCCTTTACAGCATGGTTTTGACGTGATTGGTTCAGGGATTTAACTGGTCAGTCCGTGTCTTCCACGTTAATGCTCGACAAGTAATATTGAAAAATATTGTCTCCGAGGCATGGATGATTACCTACCTATATATTTTCGTAATAAGCATTTTGGCATGAATTTCCAACAAGTTTATAGATGTTATCACTGGTTTCATTACAAAATAATAATTTCTGTCATCGCTCTTGCGTCCGCTGTTAACATCTGTTTCCCATTTCGCTTAGTCTATGTTTCTCCTTCATTCCTAAATTCTGTTGTTTTAAGGCGGCTATAGATCAGACTTGTTCATCTTAGTGCATTGTCTGTAACGGAGGTCAGATATCTTTGGTCGGCTTTAATTTGTTCTCAATGTTTCTAATTTCGACATTCAGTTTACTCACTTCGGAAATCAAACCTTTCCCTATTATTTGTATTATTTGATATATAAACTGTGATTATTCTCTGTAGTTGTAGTGTATCTAAGCGTCATGTCATGTTAGAATACGCGGAGCCTGGAGGTAAAGTGTATTGGGGTCACTTTAGACGTTAGTCAGAATTTTTGGAAGAATGTGTCCTTGAGGCTACGCCATGCCTGGCGAGGCTTATACAATCGGTGACATGCTTAAATATAGAGACATGTAATTTAGAAATATAATTTTCTATGAAAAGTCCTCCGAAATATTGATATTTTGACTGATACAAGGCAAAGAAATCAAACGAAATTATGCTTGCTTGCTATTTTTGATAACTTTCTACTTTTTTTGCTTATCCAAAGTATTAATAAATAAACGAATATTATTATTCTATTAACATTCCTAGTGTATATTATTTATTTATTATCGGTATGATTACTACAGAGGGTTTCGATATGTAGGTACAACACTTTCTGTGTACGGACAGAGAGAATGCTCACTGTCTCGTGTCAACAATTAGAACATTCCTGGAACTCAAATATGGTCTTGTCCTAAGTAAATACATTTGAAATTTTCGAAATGTTTATTAACCTGTTCTACCCCAGGATATTAGGTAGTCCGTGTAAGAGGAAGCATGGTTAAGTAAGGTCATCATAGATCATCTGCTGCAAGATTTTGGGAAACAAGATAACTATTTGTCCTGAATCCCAAGATTGGGTTCATTGTTTATACAAAGGTTGAGGTTTGCTTGTTTGAAGTTGTCTAGGAAATTAAATTTAAATTTAAATTAAATCTAAGTTGGTTGCACTAAGTATATAAACCTTGAGTTGGTTGCACAGAAGAACGATATTCAAAACTAACATTAGTTATGAAGCAACAAGATAAGTTTTATATGATTCTTCTTTTGAATTCTGTTTTTTACAGTATCGATAATACAAAGTAGTATACAGGGTAGCTATTAAAGATTGGACCAAAGCCATGGCGCTCAAACGCTTTGAGATTTTAATTTGAAATTTGGAACACTTCAATACGACATCACTTCGCATATTTTACAGTATAGAAAAATTTTCTTTGACTCATACTTTCGGAGCCGGGCCGCCATCTTGAATTTTCTTAAATGGTAATAGGGGTAATGCAATACATCATTACAAAGCTTGATTATTTTTCTTTCTATCCATGATAAATTAATATGGGGTTACATAATAAAATAATGCGAAAAATTAGAAAACAATTTGCCGTATGCTCAGACGGCTATTTATTGTATGCTTCAAATCTAGGTAGCTCTGCATTAACATAACGTCAAAATTAAACAAAAAACAAAATAAACAAACAATGAAGAAACAAGGTACCTACTAAAATTAAACAAATAATTCTAAATGTTGAAAAACAAATACCATATTGTGATTGTTAAAAGTATGGTATCAAAAAACTGCTTAAATTTCACGAAGATGTTAAAACTGTTTTCTGTCACCATACATAATCAGTTTCTGTCAACCAATCCATGTTTAACAAACTTCAGATTATTAAATTTCTACGAAAAGTATGACAATGTACCTACTGTCATGTGCTAAACAATTATTGATTGTTTTTTTGTTTAATTTTGAAGCTCTGTTAAAGCAAAGCCACCTAGAATTAAACCATGCAATAAATAGCCACCTGAGCGTACGGCAAATTGTTTTCTAATTTTTCTGCATTATTTTCTTAAGTAACCCTATAATAATTTACCACAATTAGAAAGAGAAAAAGTTAAGCTTTCTAATGATGTATTGCGTTACCCCTATTACCATTTAAGAAAATTCAAGATGGCGACCGGGCTCCGAAAGTATGAGCCAAAGAAAATTTTTCTATACTGTAAAATATGCGAACTAATGTCGTATTGAAGTGTTCCAAATTTCAAATTAATATCTCAAAGCGTTTGAACGCTACGACTTTGGTCCAATCTTTAATAGCTACCCTGTATAAACAACAATTTCGACTTCAAAGAAAATTCGGTTAGGACTCATTGCTATTGTCATATGTATGTCTTATTTGCCATTTGGAGCAGGTCGCTGTCAGTTGAGTTAGATCAATCAAAATCAATGAGTTTGTTGTCATTTCGCATCCAGGCAGTTTGCTACATTTCAGTGTCAGACAACCTTTATTTCCTTCTAGCATTCTTTGTGTACAATAACTACTGAAATATATAGCTGGTTGACACAAAGCTACTAGAAGTTTAAAATAATTCATGAAAAAAAAACATTTCGAACTACCATAAATCAAGGAGAATCTTTGCCTTCAGAAAGTTATGTAGATTTTATTGAAATTTACTGAGGCAGTCTGTAAGGCTGACACTTTAAACTTTGATGTACGTTATTTTAATAGAAACAAGAATTGGTTGATTTTATACTTTAAAAAATAACGAAAATGCAAAGAATTTGGAAAATAAATATTTATTCATAAAATCCCCATCTACTAGTTTCATTATTTCAAATCAATTTTCTATTTTATGTTAAGCAAACAAAAATGTGATATTTGCCGGCATATGAACAAAAGTCTCGTGCAGTAGCAAGCTCAATATAGATTCTTCAAATATGCTCTTGCAATTTAATCTTTATTTAACGACGTTAGACCTGTTGTTCTGAAACTCAGTTTACTAACATTACGATATAAGTATAATAGAAATTGCTAATAGCAAAGTCGTTCTCTTTACATGCAATTTCATTAATACTTTACCAACGACTCGGTTCTAATTACTGATTTTAACAGGCTTGATTAAATTACAGTTGCGTAACTTTAATTACTTGTTTCTCTGATAAGCAGTTGTACATATATTTCCCAGAAATAATTACCTCCTAAAGCCATATAAGTTTTCGAATCTACGATTGTATTACTGTAGGGGCGTCTATTCCGTAGAGATAAGGTCATTATCAGCGGCGCTGTAAAGAGACTGTGCTGGAATTTGTATTGCCCTCTTAAATAGGTTTATAAGGAGTACTTTGAATTCCGATATACTTGAAGAAGGGGATTTGAGCTTTCGATTTATATTCATGCCATGTGCAGACATACGCGTATGTGATATTTTAAATTTCTGAAATCTGTATCATCACTCTAATATGCTACGAGTGGTAAAACAGGTGCTAGAGTTAAATACAATCCATTAACAGGGATTTGAGTGGTAAAAAGTATACTCCACAATTTCAAGAGCTCAACCTCAGTTTTATGAGGTGGAGGCTATTGCTGCTGACTGAGTTGGTCGACAAAATGGACTGGTCAGGATAATTTCAAGGTGGCAATTCCAAAAAATGATCTGGCAAACTATTTTGAAAATAATTGAGTTCTTCATTTATTCCTCCTATAATTTTAAAGAAGGGAACCTTTGCATTCGCGTACGGTTTTTTTGGTACAATGGCTGAAAGGTAATCCGACTAACCCAAACATGTTCCTATGTAGAACATCTCATCATTTATTTATCATAAAATATTTTATTGAAGTACAGGGTGCTTATCCAAAAAATGCCTCGTCATCTTTCGCATTGAGGTCGACTAGTTTGCTTATTGTTGTTCCATAAAAGTACTTTTACTGCTATCTAGACTTTATAGGCACTTTGATATCCACACGGAAGGCGCCCAGCTTATCTATTATAGACGATTTTATGCCTACCCTACTTTTTCGCTGCACCCCTTTCTACGGTTTAAAAAGGTTGGGCCTTAATAAAACTGGGTGTTTTATTCAGTTCTTATTGCTGGGATCATTTTTAAAGAAACGATTTAATGTCACAGATGACGCGACAATGCGACACAATACTTAAAATGCAAATAAAGCCACCATTATCATATTCATGACATTCCATTATTTCGAGGAAACACGGAAATGTAGTTTTTTTTGTCATCTTCAAAGCTGCGTGAATTTATATTCTTGGAAGATATAATGTGGTTAGAGCGAAGCAATGTAGAACGACTTCAAGCTCGAAATTGCTTCGTGAATTCATGGTTCACGTTATCAAAAGTATGGTTGGTCTCCTTTCGATCATTCAACGTTACTTTTAACTTCTTTAAACAACCTATGTATTCAAGATTGATTTATGAAGCGACCCTGCATAAATTGAATATGAATTTTTTATCGTTTTGCTTTACCATACAACAAAATAATACAAGTTTATTTCTGCGCGAGAGAATTTCAATTACGAACACTTGACAAAAAGAAGAATCGTTGTGAAAGGAAATATAACTTTCATAGTACGTGAATGGTCAAAGGGGGCGGAAATAATATATTTGGTTCGTGAAAATCTGTAATATCAGGATATTAGTTTTTTTGAATCACTTTAAGCAAGCCTTTATATTTCGAGCTTCTTGTAAATAATTTTTATAGATAGGTATCTCTATAAAGAAATAGACTGAAATAGAGAAGTTAAAGATCAAACTCAACAAACCAAAAGAAAGTTGTCTTATTCATAAATTGCGCAACCTCCCAGTATCTGTCACACAGATACAAAATGTGTCAACGTACTTTTAAAAATTGTTAACGAGAGTAGTAAAAAAATATAAATTTATAATTTACAAAAATTATTCTATGACTTCAGACGCACCTTCATCCAAAACTGCAGCTTTCCCAAGAACATTGGCGTTGATAAAGCGTGCTATTACAACGTCCGTGACCTGTTTTAAGACAAATTAATTTAACTCGTGAATTTCCAAGGTTAGTTAAAACCCAGAACTGCCTTTGTCGTACATATCCGCAATTAAACTGCATAACAGTAGAGTTCAGTTCAACCGACATGAAAATCCCAACTTACTGTAATGTCGCAACATTCATTATACCGTGAAGGAACAGTAGATACTAGATATCACATGGCTTCGATGGAATTTTTATTTTCTGGTCACGGGTACATGGTACAACATCAACTGGTTTCGCAGAATTGGTCAGGTTCAGGAATCTCTAAATCAGAAACTTGAATTCCTTTTGAGAACGCTTGCCTATCAGTGTGGATGACTACTTCATAGGGTGCTGATATCCTCACTTGAGGATAGTTGCCCAATGTGGATGATCAAAACTGTTGCTACAGTTCCGGGGTGGCGGAACAGCAAATTGAAAGGAGTTCACAGATAGACTGAGTGTCGTTGTCCCTTCAAACAATCTCAAGGAACAATATCTTAGATGATTGGTAAATCTTTCATCTATGGTAGAAAGCTGAAGTTCTCAGATGCAGAGGAAAGTTCTGAAGATTCCTCTGAGCTCGAGAGTAATTTTTCGCGCAAACTCTTCCTTTTAGATATTACTAACTTAGTCTTCCGCATGAATGAGAGATTTCAAAGTACTGAAGTCTCCACAATGTTTAACCCATCAAAGACATTGGAGAGTTGATTTATTGGTCTAAAGTTGAATACTATTTTTTGCCTCCACAGGAAACACGCACACTGCCAAGGGTTTCATATTCAAAACTTGCATTGAATCCACACTATAGACCAATGGTAGTTACTATTTGTAAATGTGGCTTGGTGCTCCTGGAAAGGCGACTTCGATCTCCAATCTCAAATAATGTACAGCAGGCATCACCATTGTATGATGATGTGAATTCTCCATTTAGTGCGACTCTAGAAATATTTCTTGATATACCTCCACTGCATCTGACGCTAGGGCGCGCATGGTAGTATGATTTCCTAATCGGTCGTATCAGATGCAAAACCATCGCAACAAACAATAAAAAGACAACACAAAATGGAATGACCTTGAAAGTATATAACTTTGGTTAGTGTCGAAATAATCAAATTGTAATCTAAGCAGCTATTTAATTGTTATTTGGGTTGCATATTCTACTTTATTGTTTCGATGATTCGCACTAATACAACAGTGCGGAGGAAAAAATAATGATAAACCGTTTAAATTGAATATTTATTGAATATTTTATTTTCAGGTGCATATAATACGAATAGTGACAGCAGAAGTAATAAATTTTATTATATATTTCCATATGGGATTCTAGTGACACTAACGGTATTAAAATGTAAGTAGATTTCCCGGAGGCTTCAACTAGCTCAAAAATTTATTTAAGGCTTCATTTCCAATGGTTTTATTACTGTTCTATTATAACAATTCAAAACTCATTAATTCAAGCAAACTTTTTAATGAAATAAACGTGTATTAATCAACGTCTGAAAGTCGCTACCGTTTCAGTTATACTCAGAAGCGAAATTGGAGAAGAACTGAGAGAATAACCTCAGATCAAATTTAACCCAATGCTCGGGAAAGTTTAAAACGTTAATTAATTTTCACTTTTTAAAGTGACGTTTAACTGAAATAGCCTGAAAGGTCTTTGATAAAACAAACGGAATAAAATTCCAAAATGTATTTGTTTATACTGATTCTGTTTAAAAATAAAACTTCTGAAATCATAAACCATTAAATTAGAATAGTATTCATAATATTCAAATTAATTCTACATTAAATTAAACCAAAAGTTTTGAAGAAACGTAAAATAACCTGAGAAATTAGTTGTGGATTTTCCAACGAGATTCTTTTTAGTAATACCTACATCCTTTACTCTTAAGATTTTTTAAAACTTTTGCCATTTTTAAATTTGTTCAGAAAATTTTGATAAAACAATTATTTCTTTGGAAGCATTTCGATTAGATAAGCTTGAAAACATTTTTTTGGAAATCGGAACGTTTTGTAATCAAAGAGGAATTAGTTTTCGCCCCAAATAAATGTTTTCCAATACTCTAAACTGGCAGGTTGACCACAAATTAGCAAATGAGTTTTAAAACATCGTAGCAGCAATTTAAAACTGTAATAAAGAACTGAGCCAACTTTTTCTTCAGCACGCTATTTATCACTGCAATGGAAATAGGCAGTTTCTAAATTATTGTAGTTTTTCCTCTATGGGTGTGTCCTCTTCACCCTGTATAAAACTGTAGAGGTTCATTGATCATCCTTGTTCGAGACCTTTAGTGCTTTAGTTATACCCCTGCCCCCTAGTTATACAGTGAAGTCTATTTATTATGCAATATAGGCATATTGCAAGTTAAATGGTTCGGGCACTTTATCATTGGAATATAGGCAACCTATTATATACTGCTAAGCACTCTTGCCCCTGCTTACTGACTTTAATTATTGTTTGTCACTGTTAAATTTGTTTTTTTTTAATATTTAATACAGAACAAGATTGAAAACTACCGATTTATTGAAAACATCATTTATACAGACCAAGCAAAAATAGAAATGTGTACAAATTCATGTGTTGCTGTTTTGCGTCAATTTTTTTTTTAATTTTGTGTCAAATTTTCTAGATGTTCTTAATATTATAGACACATTACGGACTGGTTTGTTAGGATATTTTACACTAAAATAATCCCTAACATTACCTATTGATAATTCGATAATCCGGAGTGATATAGTATACACATTTCTATTTTTTTCCGTCTGTATAGAACATGTTTTCAATAAATCGTTCGTTTTAAATCTTAGTTTTTTATTAAAAACTAAAAAAAACACTGTGTAATTTGACAAACAATAATCAAAATCAGTAAGCAGGGGTAAGAGTGATAGTAGTGTATAATGGGTTGCCTATATTCCAATGGTAAAGTGGCCGGTCCATTTAACTTGCAATATGCCTATATTGCATAATAAATGGACTTCACTGTATTAATATTTTAGCCGATTTCGGAACATTAATTTTCCCTTGTAAAGTCGAATTAAATTTGGGGTGCGGTTTATGGTTCGAAAGTAGATGAAATTCTGTTTTCACACAATTGTCTAATAAATTTGAGCTGTGCCTTATCGTCAGAAAAATATGTTAACTAAAAATTAGAAAGGAAATTTCTGTTGGAATTATTCGGGTGTTAACTTTGCTTTATTTTCACTAAAATATAAATTTATATGGGCAAAGTTAATAAGGTCGTAAAAGTTTCCTCGGGTAAAATCCAGATAACAGTTGTGTGAGCAAACTTTGATATACTGAATTAATAACATTATTACTTCCTTTCATTACAAGCTGGATAAATAACTGCTTCTTGTTTCATCAACTTTATTTGTTTATTCTTTTGGTACGCTTTATATTTTTGTTTCGTTTTTTTTTTGGGTACCTACCTTTACAGTTACACAAACAACAGTTTGAATATTTAACTCTGTTGCATTGACTTTAAATTAAATTTTATATTTAATATGGAAAGGAGAGATTCTAGAATAAGCTTTAAAATTTTATATTAAAATGCTTCTTTGCTTATTGTAAAGATTAGTAAGTTCTACGTCAATATATTTCTAGAGTAACAATTTAGATTGTGGTGTTTATATTAAATAATCGACAGTTTTCTATATGAAGCACGAAATAAGGTACGTCCCCACATTAACAAAGCAAACAAGTTTCTCTAACAAAGTGGAAAGTTTCCCAGTTTATAATTTGGATACTTGGTTGTTGTAAAGCTCATGTTGAAGAAACTATTTCCCCAACGAAGTTTCTGCATACTGCAAATACTTACGGCTTGTGCTACATCTTACTTACGAACTTTACAACCGGGATACGTAAATGTTTCCATGGAGAAAATTGCAGCTAGCGTCTTATGAATGTGACAAAAATTCTTTGAATGAAAGTCTCTTCTCTTATGATCGAAAAATAAATAATTAAGGTACTTAATTACATTTTAAGCTTAATTCTCGTTGAAATTCGACTTTAAAATTTAATAAAGAACAGATACAAGAAATGATTGGTTCCTGTGGCGTAGATACTACATAGAACGACACAGTCAACTTAGCTTATGACCAGGAAAATATGTGGCAAATATATGTTGCTGAATTGGTTGTAGGTAACCAAAGTTTAAGCCCATGTCTGTCAGTATTACTTCACTTATGAGAAAAATACGTGAATATGAAGCCATAAGGGAACTCAACGAACTTTACTAGAAGTTAGAAGCTTATAAGAACATCGCCAAGACAAAGTACATTGAAACAAGAGGAATTGCCAAAGAAAAATTGGGAAAATATGCAAATATAAATAATCTCGTACACTAAAGGTTTTTCTGATTATTTTCTACTGGACAGATGTCGAGGATACCTACTGAAGAAAGAATGTGATAATGTTTTTCCATTAAGGCTAGCAAGAATTTTGGTGGCTACCTTGAAGCTTCAATTTTAGACAGTTTACGATGTTAGAATTATTAACACAATCCCCAGAGGTAAAACTTTGAAGCTACCCTCATTGGTAGAAAATGATTTACCAAGGCAAGTAATAAATGAAGTGGAAACGTATTTAGACCTTATTCTCACTGTGAAATTGCTAACAGGAGCAATGCTTGGGGAAAGACAAATTTCTGTTTAAGATATCCCTTAAAAACTAAAAAGTCGTATCAGGATCGTGCATTATCCCATGTAGTCAAGAAATAGATACCTACCATTTATTTTAAGAAGGAGCTAAACGGGTCTAGAAAAGTTTCTTCTTTGGAAGTAAATTTAAAAATTTAGTTTCGGAAGCGTAAAAGTTTCTTTACTTTTTGAATTTATGAATGTATAACTTTTCCATTCCACTTATTAAACTTTTGATGTTGTAGAAAAAATTACATTTTAATCATTACCATAATGTCATTTTAATGTTAGCGTCCGTTAAGTTTTTGTGCTGCGAATGTTTTTCTGGATTGACTTATCCTTGGGCACTTAATTCGGGTTTTTTGTTTTGCTGGACGTAATTAGTGGCTGGAATAAAAAATATAGACTGAAGAGGGAAGCCAAGTTTGAAATTAACAATTTATAAAGTAATTTTCCAAGATATTACTTGGTTCTAGTTCCAATCATTATATAAAAAACAATTTCCGCTTTGCTTTAGTGAATATTTAATGAATTTTGTTTCGTTGGCATGTGGAGACTCAATAACCGTACGAACCCTGCAAAAAAATTATGTTTTCTGTTTTTCTTTGCAGCAAGTTCAATAGATGTGTTTGTGAGAAGAATCCTTAAACAGGCTTCTCCTTTATGTACAGAAAAGAATGCTGTTGTATTTCTCAATAAATTTCTTGTAACAACAACCGTCGACACCGAAGAGTAGGTGAACGAAGTAGATTATCAGCACGTATTTTTCCACTTCGTTACCTCTGCCGCCCCCATTCTGTTAAAGGTTGAACGCAACACCACAGATACGGGCTAGGAAGAGGGTAGAAACTGAAGCAATCGTGCAGAGCTTATAAGCAAGTTCAAGGAGATGATCAAAGCAACCGCACCCTCCTCCGGAGGAGTAGGCACCTATCTGATTCGAAATTAATTTAAATTTGCTGAGTACCTACGCCAGATTAAATCAGAGACTGCTAAATAGAGCTTACATAATTGATGAGGGTGTTTATACAAACACGCTTATTATTCGAGCGCACTTAAATTAAAATCTGCTATTGTTAAATTAAACTTAAACCTTGAAGAGTTAAAAGGCTAATTTAGTTTTAGCCCGTTCAGGGGATAATAATGTCAATTACTGTTCCAATGTTTTCATCTAAGGCGATATTATTTGGGAAATTTAAAAAATGCGGTCTTGTAATGAAATAAAAATTCACACCAACACGGCTTGTGCGGTAACATGCGGAACAAAATCCTTTTACTCCTCCTAGTTGTCTCCTATAAATATGCATTATCCAGGATTCACATCCTAGTTTATCTTGTTTTTATCGGTATTTTACCCTACATCCCCTGCGATCTTTATACAAACTGCAAACTTATTCCACATAAATGTTAACATGAGAAAATATAAAGCCTATTATTAAATAAATCTTGAAGGTTTTTTACACTTCCATCTGACATTTTAAAAAGAACGTCCTGGGAATTGTTAAATAATTTAAAAAATTAAATATATAATAATTAAAAAATTACGGGTTATGAATAGTTTTACTCTTATCCTAATTTTTTTAAAATCCTAAATATATTATCTTCTTGCGTGTTGTAAACAAAGTTTAGGTATGCGTGTTTGGTTCGGGTTTGTATAATTCCAGAATTCGAATAAGCGGCTGTGGAATTAGTCGTGCAATAAATTGTACTACAACAACCAGATATTTTCAATGGAAACTAACAGAACAAAACAGAACGGGAAAAGTGAAACCCAATACAATAATCTATATCGATTTACCACCACGATGATATATTCTCCTTTGAATTGATCTCATAGCAAGAGATAGGATATCGGTGCGGGCCCCTGTCAAATATTTTTGTGTTTTTGCTACATCAGTAAATAAAGTATAAGGTATGAGTAAATTTCCAAATAATGCGAATCATGTTTCACTGGTAATACGAATTTTAGAGTTTTCGTGCTTTTAAATGTATGTTAGTATGTACCAAAGTTTCTCTCATTTAATTCTCGGTTAAAACGACTCTGCTCTTTAACCGCTAAACGTTCTTGATAGCTAAGTTTTGGAAACTTATTTTTACGTAATTTAAATATTATATCCATTTTAAAAAAGTGTGAAAATCACAAATCCGAAAACTTAGCACAAATCATACGTGCGAAAATTATTATCCAGTAACTGAATTGGGCTGAAATACTGAAACTTATGTTCGTTGTACTTTTGGCAGTTCTGCTGCAAACTGTAAAGTGTAATATATTTCCGCAAGGGTACCCTATGGGAGGCGCCCTTGTTTGAAATCAAAACCGCAGTGTGCATTTGAAAAATCTGATTATGAAAATATAATGGGTTTTATTTTGGCCGTTGCTAGCTCCACGGCTAACGTGCATATAATTCTGACACAAAATCCACGGCATTACGTTCAGCGCATATCTAGGCACTTGGAAAATTATTTCAGCTTCCTGAGATTATGCGGACAAAGGTGCGCACGATTGGTTGCCTATTCCCAAGGCGTAAAAGTCTGTTTCTGAGAAATCTAATATTATAATAATTATTAACTACAAACAAAATCAATCGCTCGGACTTAGAGAAACTTTACTCTAGTATTTTTTATTGGTCATATTCAACTTGCAAATTAATTAAAAATCAATTTAAAATATGAAAATGTTTGAAACTTTCATAATGGAATAATTTTGTCCCCGGACATGCGCAGTAGGTGCAGCTCGTATTCGCGTCGCCGAATTAATGACGTCAGCCCTTGACAAGACGTAATGCCGTGGAGTTAGTGTCAAAATTATATCCACGTTAGCCGTGGAGCTAGCAACGGCCTTTTATTTTTCGTGGTTCTGCATTTTTGCGGCGCTTATGGACGAGTCGCTATTGTATACTCAAGGTACTATGATGACTAGCGCTAATACAGTATGCTAGGATAAGGTTGCTAGACGACTTAAAAGGCGACGAGAAACAGAGATGCGGTACGTAACTCGCCTCTGTACACTCCATTCCCTAATTTTAGTTTAGATTCAAGACAATATTACTGTCAATCTGTCAATTTTTTAGTTCCTCAAAAAATGACTGAAATTTGTACTAAATAATTGAATGTTACAAACGAGCTTTACTTAGAAACCGATATCCTCAAAAACCTCAAAAAACATTTTATGTACAGTCAGCGACAAATGTTTTCACCAGTATGATACCACTGAACACGTTTTTCTGAGAAATATAATAACGTCGTTCTTATTGTTTTATATAGGTATGTTGGTAACACTGTTAACAAGATTAAATGAAATATAGAAATGTGTTATATTTCTCAGTAAAGCGGGTTACAGTAGTACAAGACTGGTGAAAACATTTGTCGTTGACTGTACATGAAAGATTAAATTGATTGTAGTATGTGCTACATGATAGGAAAGCATCTGACACTTATTTTGCATGATGATGGAAAGACTGCTGGATAAAATCAAAGTAGATTGAAAATCAATAGATATTATCATATTAGTTGGTACTATAGCATAAAATTAATCAAGTAAACTGAAATTCTTGTTAACCAGATGTTAAAACCTGATTTAAATCTATGTTCTTCACAATGTAATCAAATTTATTCAAAAATTGTGCATTTATTACCAAAGTTTTTGATTATACAGGTGGCAGTAGATAGTTGAGTGTATAATCAATATAACCAGTTAGGCTCAAATGTAGAAATTTTATTTAATATTCCCTTTAACCTTTAAACTTTTTTAAACTTTCTTATGATTAAGTTGATTTTTCTTAATTAAGTATGAGGGTTAAATCTCCGCTCTAACAGACTGAAAGTATAATTAATGAACTGCATGCATTTTAAGTTTATTTGCTAATTTTAGTTTATACCAAGTTGCCTGAAACTTAATTTGCCGATCGAGTAAACCGGTCTTCCATTTCCACCAGCTGTAGAGAAATTCTGCACCAATTGATAAATTGAACGTCAAAACCAGGATACTACTGAAACCCACGTAAACTTGGAATTTTCTTCGATGCAGGTTTAATAAACCCATAAAATATTTTCATTTAATAATCTCACAAGGTCTTGAGTATAAAAAGACTTTTGTAAATTAATATAATATTTTGATTTTATTGTGCTTACCATTTAAATGAACAATGCACATTCCTGGCACTATTAGCAACTAACCCGAGGGAGGAGCCTAAAGAACATGTCGTCTCAAATGGGGTAAGGTTCTTAAAGACGGACCTAATCCTATGTTAATTGTTGTATTTAGATTTTGTTTATTTACTTATTCAATTAACTTAACGAGCATTCTAGGGGTAATTTGAGGGGTAAATGAGGTATTATTATTACTTGTGTGATCATAATTCTTAGTAGTTGCATAAATGATTTTCTGTTAGTATGCGAAGTCGTATTTATTACAATAAATTTTACAAATCAACAAATAGTTAAAGTTAAAACCATATTTTAAACCATATTTTGTCTGCATGCCAGTTTCAATTACTTCCCCTTTAGGGCGTTTAAAATTTTTACCGCTAGGTGGCGAGTACTAAAGCTCAGTTGCCAATAGTAACTTGTAGCCTATTTTACACCCTAAAGCGGGGTTTACATTTACTAGTTACTCGTATAGGTACGAGAAGATAATTCGTATACAAAGTTGTACCCGCAAACAAGAACTAGAACTACGAGGTCTCATCGGGTTCAAAGGCAGGCACGCTAACCTCTGCGTCACTGCCCACAAATCCGATTTGTAGAATTATGGGCCATTTTTATTTTGCTTGGAAAATATGTAAATTACTTACCCATAAAGGCGGAGGGAATAGATGTTAAAAAGAGTTTTTGACTCCGCACTGGTACTCCGTTCTCCGAGTCCTGCATCTCCCGCACCAGCCCCTCCATCTATAACAAAAATATAACAAAGGTTTAATGGAAAGTTTCCTTTTCCCAAATGTATAAATTTTTGATGTGACAACTACTATAGGCCAAGTTTAAAGCCAAGTGTCGGTATACCATACCAACACATTCGAAGAAGTAGAATTGAAATGGAAATGTAATCCGAGCACTGGGAGAAACTTGACACATTGTTACGTTTACATGTAGAATTTCTACGGTTTACCTAGGTATTTTCTAGAAAAAGGGTCAAGTGGAATTTAGTTTGGTGTGAACTTGTCGGTATTATAGGTGTGTATAGTATTGTACACAAAGCCCTTAAGCAGAGTTTTACTCAAACTTTGAAATACGATAACAGTTTTCCGAGCACCTTCCTCCGTAGATAAACTTCTCTCGAATACTTTTAAGCTTCTAAGTTGCTTCCAGAGCTGCCCTGAATTAATAACAATATCAAGAGAATTTTTTTTATAAAAGGTAATAATTCTTAAAGCTTAATTTTTAATTTTTAAAATAAAAAACTAAATAAAAAAACTAAGATAATAATATGTAATAAATTTTAATAAGTTGCACGAACAAAAGAAAAAGAAAAACTACTGAATCATAGTTTTAGGGTTCGACAACTGTATACTATATCTTATATATGTTGTTACTCTTATTATTAATAGGTACTGCAAATTTTTTGTTTAAAACTCTCTATGTGTACTACAGAGGAAAGTCATTAGCAACTCGAGGTATATGTGTATAGATATCTCTTAATGAAATGGAGAACATACTGAATATCCTTTCTGTTTGGATTAATATTTGGAAATGCTAATAATAATTAAAGTAAACTGTCTAATTCTATTATTTTCTTGGGAAACTCTGGTATAACTTTCATTTGTTATGCAAAACGAGAGCTTTTGTAAGCATTTCTGGTGTATTTATCACGTTTATGCAATACCTCCAGAGACCCACTTACAGTTTACACACGAAAGTAAAAGGTGCTCTTGTACTCTGAAATATCGGTGTACTTTACTTGACAAATAGTTAAAATTATGAGTATTTTACGTGCTGTTATATTTGATGAAGTAACGAGAAGGAAAGCACTGGAAATACAGAGTAATAACATTAAGAACAATTCTGTACAGGATGTCTTAAATTATTTCTGATTTTATCATAGGTTGACTACTAAATGATTTCTTAGTCTTTTAGTCTTAGTCTTAGTTCATTCGTTTTACTGCCAATTGGCTGACGGCCAATTCTCCAGTTTTATTCTAAATTTGGATTTGGAGAGAAATTATTAACATCATATTTGTAAGTAATAATATATTACCAAAGACATTACCCGCTACCGCAACAAGTTTAGAAAAGTGATGTTTTATTAAACGAGTATGGATGTGTGTATGTGGAATGACTTTTCTAAACTTTTTGCGTGGTATTATATTATTTTTTCGAATTTCATATTGGAAAATGAATAGTTATTTGTTTAACAAGGCAGAAAAGTAGCAGATTTACTGACGCAGCTGGTATTTCACAGCTGAGGCGAAGCCGAAGCTGTGAAACCAGCCAAGGCAGTAAATCTGCATTTCTGCCGTGTTGAACATATAAATTTTTCTCCGATTGTTTACATTTAACATTAATTTAATGATTATTTTTAATATTTTTTGTACTATTAGTATCAGCAAGCATCTGTTGCTATGCAGTTCTTATTGGTTGCTATGAAAAAACATATTTCAGAAATGTCATTCTATTTGTTGTGACTAGAATAGTTTAATTTTGTTAATTCGTAAATATTAATTAATTTATAATATATTTACAATGGAAAATGACGAAGAAATGTTCACCCCATCCGAAATTAAAGAAATCGTGAAAAATATGGAACTTAAATTTAATTAATAAAAATTTCAAATTTATTTGTTTTTCGCAGCAACCTGATTTTGAATGCTACTGTCAGTAAAAATGATCACTTTTGCCTAGGCAGTAAATGTGAAACTTTGGAGACAGTCAAATGTCAGTCAAAGCATGCTTTTACTGTCAATCGGAGAGAAAATACTTGATTTACAATTATTTTTTTGTATTTAAAATATAAAATACAACATTAGGTAGGTAAAATCCGTTGCTATTCGATATAGGTTCCTATGTTGCAAACTTCAATGCTACTAAATTTTGAATTTAATAATATAATCTATTACTCCATGAAATGCTGGAAGACGAATTTCCTGCATGAGCGTGCTTTGAAGAATGAACGAGCTTGCGAGCGAATTCTTTATTGCGCGAATACACGGATGACGCTTTCTCGCATAAGCTTTGTACCGAATAAAAATACTATTGACACATTAAAAACTCAGTTTTCATACCTCTGGAATTTCAAGGGTAAATAAAAAAAGTAGGGTTATAGCAGTTTTTGACTTTGACATTCCCGCTTCCAATAGATGGCGCTCACAAATATTTTTAACATATAACTAGCGATTTTTCTTTTATTTGTAAATAGTATTGAATGAAAATCGCGGAAATAGCAATTTATAATTACTATTACAACGATTTTCTTGTAATATGTTTGAGAGGGCCAGTGCTTTTTGCTTTTTCCCGGTTGAGTAGACCGGGAAATTGACGTTTCGGTTCATCGGTGGAATGTCGTTTCGCAGGCAGTGAGTAGTACAAAAAAATATTGTTACAGCATAGAGCATACATAAATATGAATATTTTCCGCATTTAAAAATATAAAATAAAAATAATATCCCTGAATTTATTTTCTGTAATCCTGTTAAAAAATGTTAAACTTCCAGAACACGGAAGTAGTTACGGTTTGTAATTTTCGGCAGCGACTTGTGTGTAAAAGCTTGTTTTCAGCCTCTTGGGTAATAGAGTTTCGTGTCATAAAAAAAGGTTTTCTCGCAATGACATGAGGTCATCGAACGTTGAAAAGCATTTGTGAACACTGCAAAGTCAAGGATTTCAGATTTATGGTAGAGATTTCTTATTTAATCATTTCATCTTTCCTTGAATACAGTTCAATCAAAGATTAGATAAAATAAATTTTCTGGTCTAAACGTTTCAAAGGCACCTCTCATGGGTGTTTACTTAGTACATGCAAGACTTAACGGTTGTAAGGTTGATGTAGTATCAGAAAATATTGTTGGTTCAAATATTCCATTTATACAGATAAGAAATATAATTTTTCTAAGTCTAACATACAGGAAATAAGCACTTAATCATAGGGAAAGGAAATGGGGAATCAACTCAACAAAAATTATTCAAAATACGGACCTCTTTAAGCTACCTACACACATATTATACGAATAGCTACCAACTTTAATATTGTAAGACATTAAAACTAGTTGAAGAAATATTTGATATGATTTCAAAATTAAATTTATTTTAAGGTACAACATAGTTTCGTGAATAGGACAGAGAGGGGAATTTTTGAGCTTTACAAGAAGATTAGTCTCTAAGGTTAGTTCTTCACGGAAAGCCAAGTATAATGGTGAAAATTAATTAATATACTTTTTTTTGGTGTAGAACTTTGAAACCAGTGCTTATCACACACAGACAAAGTTTTGAATTCAGGAATTCAGTAATTATGGATTGGATTTTTCCTAAAAAATTGATTGATACTTTTTCAAAATAGTTGTTTGTGTTGCAAGTACGAAATAGAGGACTTTTGTACTAGAGACGCCGCACCGTGTGAAAAGTCTGGACAAGTTTCATAGAAAAGTTTATAGTCCACCGACTTACTCCTTAAACTTTCTTTACACGGAACAGAAACTGAATAGAATCGCGGTGAACCAATGACTGATAGTATTTTACCTGAAAAGTAATAGGTACTACGTACTGGTACCGAAATGCTGGTGTTTTCGGTCGCTCATAGTGTAGAATATATTATTCTCGTACACATAATACTTTTAAGTTAGTAATACGAGTCATGTTACTGTAACTGTAAATAAACTTTTCAAAGAAACAAGAAATCAAATGTTGAAAGGGCCTTAGAAAGTAACAGTGATAATAAAACCTGTGGAAAACATTTTGAGCTGTTCGACTTTCTGGCGGCAATGTGGTCTTATACAGAAAACAGTGTAAACATCCTATAGTGTTCTAATTTCTTAGATTCCTTTTCAGTTTATCGTGTCAGAAAGTACCGATTTGGTCATCCTTAATGTAGACATAAAGAAGAGTTAGTAGCTTGGTAAAGTGTGAGTAAATGGCAATTTAATTAACACAACGAAACCTATGCCATAGATCAGCGGAGGATATTGCCCTTTTACCTATTGTATGTTCTTTTAGAAGATTTAATTCTTATACTACTTTAAGAAATGTATTTTCCATAAGTAGAGAAGAAAAAGTATAAAATATTTTCGTTTATTAAGTAGGTATAGGTAACACATTCTCTAGCAATATTAATTAGGGTAATTCCGGGATAGATCGCCATAGGGAAGAGATGGCCATAGTTAAAAATTTCTAGAGCCACATTTAAATGGACAGTAGCAATGCAATACCTAAGCTACGACATGTTTGTGGTTGCGACGTGCCCCAAAACATTAAGAAAAGTAAGAAAAATACGTTTTTAATTTATTGCATAGTGAAAACTTTTAACAGCAGTTTGCTTATCTAACCGGTGTATATTTCGGGTAGCGTGTTTTTCAAAATTCTTCTTATAAATGGTGTTTAGAACATCTTGACACACACTCTAACCTCAAATTGCGATTACACAGCATATTTTGTGTGTCGCTCTTGGGTGGGCCATCTATCCCGTAAAATCGGGATAGATAGCCCATTTTTTTCAGGGACAGATGGCCCTATATCAAAAGGTATTTTCTAAATCAATTTTTTGTTATAAGTGAACGTGAAGGAGAAATGCGGTTTTTTTTCAAATTCCTAACATATACAAAAGAAATATAGTAGGAAGCCGTGGAACTTGGCAAGAACAAGACTTCGTTCGAAACGCGCGGGTGCGAATTTAATATTCCTAGAAAAACTTTAGAGCGGAGATTGAAGTCATGAGACCATGAGAAAGGTAACATGGATCCTTGTAGTGATTTTGGTAAAGCCAACGAGGAAAGACTAGTGGGGGAAAAGTAAAGGAAATAAACTGTAAGTCTATGGTCATCACTCCCGGCCAGTTGGGGAGAGACGGCCAAGGGCACATTTTGACATACAAATTTTTTATAGTTCAGTGTTACATTCTATTTCAAGTTTCAATGAACTTTTTTTTGTGTTGATGTTTATGTGTTTAGTAAAAAAATAATAAAGAGAGATTGTGTTTAGTATTGATAGTTTTATACCGTTTTGTAAAAACTATGGCCATCTATCCCGGAATTACCCTATTTCTTATTATACTAGTATAGGTACGTACTGTACTGATTTTGATCTGAAAAAACACGTAGCTTTTTATTCCTAGATTATGGTGGTTTTTGATTTTTTACAATTAAGGAAGCCTGATCTTCCTCATTTCATTTGACAGCTACATAGCTCTAAGAATTCTACGAAACCTTGGAAAAACCTCCCATGTAGTCTTAAAATATTGAAACTCCTTCAACGAACTATAGGAACTATAGGAAGAAAGCAGCAGTAACGATCCTTAATAAGGTCTTTTGAAGGAAATCCAATATGGAGTGTAACTACTAGAGCACTCTAGATTCTGCAGCAGGTTGAAATCTAAACTATACTGCAAATATTTAGAGGAGTTAGTTTGTATCTATCAGAGGAATTCTTTCCAATAGACAGCAGACGAACTCGATTGATTTTTAATTAGCCGGTTTGCAAACTGAACAAAAGCAAAATGATAATACAGTTACAGTCTGTTCAAATTGTGTCGTTCTAATTAGCCAGTTTAACAAGCAAATAATTAGAATAGCTGAGAAGCAATTTGATGTGTGTCATTTGCAGAGGGCTTGCGCTTTTGACTGTCATCACAGTGCTATTAACATCTACGGTAGGCACTCACTCAGCTCAATCATTGACTTTAAATACTGCAGGCAACAGGGAAATTGCTTGTTTGATTGCATCGGCCATTTCTAAACCTCATTCGCCTTCGCCATTTCACTTTACCAATAGACAAACTAACAACGTTAAAATTGTTAATTAAGTGTGTTTCTCCTGGGAGCAAGCGAGTTATTTAATTCAATCCTTTGAAGAGGTATTAATATAACTTTAAGAGGTACCTATGCTTTATTATTGCCCGTAAATAACTCAATCCGGTTTAATAACTCTTTTGAGAAGATTAATCTGCTGTCAAAACTGCGTACATAAAAGGTTTCTGTAACGATAACGATAAGCGCTTAAGGGATGAGAGACGCGTAACTAGACAAACTTTTGAGATTGTAAGAAATGGAAGTACTAAAAGTTGTATGACAGTTGGGAATCACCAAACAAGTATTAAGCCTTTAGGATTTCGCTGAATCGATCCCTTTACGGAGATGAATAATACAAGAACTCGTCGAAATGGCTTTTTGGCGGAAAGCAAGGACAAGACAGCGTGAAACTGGAAAAATAGCCCGAAAAGAATCAGCAACAGGGTACGAAATCCTTAACCAGATAGAAAAGGGGTTGAAAAGTAAACAGAAAGGATTTGATAAGAATAAGGTGCTTTATGAGTGCTTTTAAACCCAGCAAAGGAAACTCAATAACCCCAAGGTTAAGATATACTTTTATGTAACTTGAAGAGGTTACTAAAGTTCTAAATCCCTAACCCTTACATTTGGAACTATAATTAACAGAGTTTAATTAGTTCACAGTGTTCATCGTAATGCTTTCTAATAAATGGTACTTGGGAACTAATTTTCAAGGTGTGTATAAGATAAAATGGAAACTACATTAATTGACTAACTTACACGATATTCGAATTTTCGCATTATTATCTTTTACCAACAAAAATAAGAGCTGTGTAACGTATATTTATGTATAAAGGCTAAAAACAGAATACTATCCTTTGATGTGGCGTAAATTGAAACCATGAGGCGAGCTTCACGTTTCGAAGACGCATGAGAATCGAACGCGCATCTGCACTTGCCTAATGAAATTCGAATCTCGCTAGAATGTAGGATTGCCAAAGAGATACAACAAAACAAAATAAAATTGGATACATTAGCAATGATAATTACCTTCGTTACTAAATTTAAATATGGATCATATTTTAGACTGAAATTTTCAAAGCTATATTGATGTATCCAAGTTCCCTTTCAAAGTTTAATATTAAATGAAACAGCAATTCTTTTGTTGGTGCAAAATAAGGAAATTACTTACAAGACTGTCGAAAACTAATTTTGATATAGGTGTGACGAAGTTGTGGCATCAGAAATCAAGGGTGCTTGATTGCAATAAATTAAATGTGTGCGAAAGAGGAAACAATTTTTAATTCTACAAAGCTAATCGCCGTTTTTAACCCTCTTCGCCGTTTTACATAGTCTCCACACAAGAATGAGGGTAAAACGTTTAATAAGACTAACGTTCTCGTTTAAAGAGCTCCCTGTGGTGTTTAATTAATTAGAACGTTCGTTCCCCACAAGTAACCGAGGAAGCTTTAAAAATTCATTTCTTCGAGTGAACTAATATAGGATGCTTTTCTACACGTATTATTGCAGTTATGGTTTTAATAATTTACAAGTAGGCTTGGAACTTCTAATTATGATATTATATGAAGATAATAATATATTCAAAATTGTATATGTTGGAGACAGACGGCGAATTCGGTCCGTGGCCGATATATTTGAACATATCGCCATATCTCCATAACAGAAATGCCACATGTCGAAATGATGATCTCTCTTTTTATGAAAAATTCCATTGCTACATGTGAAAGATTGCCAGAATAAAACTATTCATCATTCCTTTTAATCGAAACAGGAAACACTATCTGCATTAGAGTGCAGAACATGTTCTTGAGTTGCCTGATAATGAGGATAGAATATCATCTGCAGCAGCGATATTATGTAGGGATAAAAAAATTTGCATTTTGTTGTAACTTGGTTCTAATGTTTCGTTAGAATTACCAATTACCACTCAAGGACTAACTGACTGATTAGTTTCTTTTGCATTATCCTTTTACTATTGTATGTAGTAATAAGTTGTTGTTGGCGATTATTTCTTTAAATGTTGATTGGACACTTTCCTCGAAAGGCATTCTATAAGGTTGATTTGAAGTACTAATAATGTGTATTTGAATGCATCAAGTGCTGTAAAGCCTCGCAAACTGCAAATTAACGACGTAGAAATGTGACCTTATGTTTTAGGAGAGTTGACCAACTTTAACAGATTAGTATTAAATTACTAGTCATTATACATAGGTACATGTTTCTATTTCAAAATTGCGGGGGAACTGATTATAGGGTAGGGAACCTATCTACAGTGAGGTCCATTTATTGTGCAATATAGGCATATGCAAGTTAAGTAGACCGTCCACTTTATCATTGGAATATAGGCAACCCATTATACACTGCTAGCACGCTTGCCCGTGCTTACTGATTTTGATTATTGTTTGTCAAATACAGTGTTTCTTTAACTTTCTAATAAAGAATAAAATTTAAAACTAGCGATTTATTGGAAACATAATCTACAATATCAAGAACATCTAGAATATTTGGCACAACATTAAAAAAAATCACGTAAAACAGTAACACATGAATTTGTACACATTTCTATTTTTTCTTGATCTGTATAAATGTTTTCAATAAATCGGTACCTAGTTTTCAATCTTGTTCTGTATTAAATATTATAGAAAATAAATTTAACAGGTGACAAACAATAATTAAAATCAGTAAGCAGAGGCAAGAGTGCTAGCAGTGTATAATGGGTTGTCTATATTCCAATGATAAAGTGGACGGTCCATTTAACTTGCAATATGCGTATATTGCATAATAAATGGACTTCACTGAGTCACTGTATATGTTACGGCTAAAGTGTAAACTTGGATAGTTTATAAACTAACTGGCTAGTATAGAAACTAACCAAACGCTTGGTTATTTTAGTGGAAAACAATATTTCCACTAAATTAGCAGCAAATTTGGTTAGTTTGTAAGCTAGCCAGTTAGTTTATAAACTATCCAAAAACGTTGGCTAATTTACTGATCTCGATTAAAGTAAATAAAATAACCAATGTCCTTGGTTAGTTTATAAACTAGCTATTTTACACTGGCTAAAATAAACATTTTTCTTCTGGTAATTCAAAACAACCAGTTTCTTGGCTAGTCTGCAAGCTAACCAAACTATGTTCAGTTAATTTTCTTTGGCTAGTATATGGTCCAACGATTATTATTTTGAACTATTTTGATATATACCTTAATTCACACGTAGTCTCATGTTACATTATTTATTGTGCACAAAAAATATAAAATACAAAAATTTGAACATTTGAACGGAAAAAAAGGAAATATACGACTGACTACTAACTATCAATAAGTAATTAATAGCACAACGGAAATACCGTGCTTTGAAGAAACTCATTGGGGGTTGGCTGTGACCAAGGCTGTGATAGATTCTAAATTGACAATATCAACTTTAATAAGTTGACTTTAAGAATAACAATTCGCAAAATTTGTTATTACACACTGTCTTTCTATCGTAAATGTTGTGATAGTTTGGTTAGTTTGCAGACTAGCCAAAAAATTGGCTATTTTGAATCATCAGAAGAAAAGTGTATTTTAGCCAGTGTAAAATAGCTAGTTTATAAACTAACCAAGGACATTGGTTATTTTATTTACTTTAATCGAGATCAGTAAATTAGCCAACGTTTTTGGATAGTTTATAAACTAACTGGATAGTTTGCAAACTAACCAAAATTGCAGCTAATTTACTGGAAATTTTGTTTTCCACTAAAATAACCAAGCGTTTGGTTAGTTTCTATACTAGCCAGTTAATTTCTAAACTATCCAAGTTTACACTTTAGCCGTAACATATATACTTTTACGCATAGTTTGAAATATTCTTCGGTTTACGTATTTTAAATTTTAAAGAATCTTTCGATAGTTCGATAAGTTCAACTGAACTGGCGTTCAAAGTTGAACTTGGTGAACGCAGTTCAGTTGCGGTTGATTGCCCTGTTACCCACAAAAACCCTATAATCTGGAAAACATTACATCATTTGACAGTTTTGAAGGTCATTTCACATACAGTGAAAACCGTTTATTGTGCAATATAGGCATATTGCAAGTTAAATGGTGCGGCCACAATATCATTGAAGTATAGGCAACCCATTATACATTGCTATTGAGTTTCGCGTCTGCTTACTGATTTTAATTATTGTCTGTCACCTGTTAAATTTATTTTTTTCTAATATTTAATACAGAACAAGATTGAAAACTACCGATTTATTGAAAATAACATTTATACAGACCAAGAAAAAATAAAACTGTGTACAAATTCATGTGTTACTGTTTTACGTCGATTTCTTTTTTCATGTTGTGCCACACAGCCTGCACTTGCACTTGCAAAGTTCTTGATATTGTAGACACATTAGGAACTGGTCTGTTAGGGTATTTTACACTTAAATGATTCCGATCGTTACCTAATGATAATCCGATAATCCGGAGTGATACAGTATACAGATTTCTATTTTTTTTTCGTCTGTATAAATCATGTTCTTAATAAATCGTTAGTTTTAAATCTTGTTCTTTCTTAAAAACGAAAAAAAAAACACTATAATTTAACAACCAATAATCAAAATCAGTAAGCAGGGGGCAAAAGTGATAGCAGTGTATAATGGGTTGTCTATATTCCAATGATAAAGTGCGCGCACCATTTAACTTGCAATATGGGTATATTGCACAATAAATGGACTTCACTGTATAAAGGGTGGCAAAAACCATATCGTTTGCAGATAATGCCAAGCTTCTACAATGTATGAACGTAGAATGCACTTACATGCTGATGAATTTGAAAATAATTTACCTAGCAGTAGTAGGGGATATTTCTGGAGATATTTTGTTAACTATCATTCTAACAACAGGTTTTGAATGCCTAAATCGTTTGAAAAATTCATTATCTCTCCAGTTTTAAAAATTGGCAGGTATTCACGAAAACGCCTTGGAACTCCGTGGTTCAATTCATGCTGAACTAATTCTAAAAAATCCTCGTCGTCCATTACTAGATCATTCATTTTCACAAACACGTTTAAAAATTTGGTTTATATTTCAAACTGAATTGACATGGGTGAGGTTAGGTTATCTTGAAACATGCTTGAACTCAAGTTGAATGATCGGCAACGGTCGTTCAAAATTGATCCAAGATCTGGCGGTTGATCTTTAAGCGGGGTATTCACATGCGAGTATGTCCGGCGGATCTGTTCGACGGATTTGTCCCTCGTACAAATCCGTATGTATGTATTCGCGCACTTGCCGTATTTGTTTTGCTCGCCGTCGGTCGTCCAAGATGACGATCATCGACAGCGAGCGAGACAAATCCCTGCGTGAGTAGTAAAAACAACGGATGTAAAATTAAAACTGCAACTGCCATCAAGTCGACATTCCGAACAATTGTCAAATAAAATGGCGTTCGCGGATAATAAGGCTTTTTGGGAAAGTTTTATTATATAAATCATGAGGTTCTCTTATTTCCAGTTCTTTAAGTAAACTCATATGGGAGTATTTTGTTCTTTCCATGTACCAACGTTTTGACCACAGCCTCTTCTTGCGTTTATCTTCAAATACTGCTAAAAAGCCCCCAGCAATCGCCAGTTTTTGTTTTCTGTCAAAAGCCGTTATTTTTTAGAACTAGTTGTTACCAGTACAAAATTCACTGCTTAAATGATGTCTGCCGAGCATATTCCTATTGTGTGTAGCCGACGACGAATCTGTCCGGACGTGTGTAGCCAGCAACGGATCTGTCTGCCGAACAGATCCGTCGGACATACTCGCATGTGAATACCCCGCTTTAGTTCAACCTTCGTACAACGTAATTTTGTTACTGAACCAAGTTCTAAATTTATCCGCGGTTGAACTAGCTTCGTACCTTGGCTTCGTACAACGTAGCCTTAGAAACGGAACATCAATACTGATCTTATTATTCTTATTGCCGCAATGTAGGAATCTCAATATGCCGAGACATTGTATTTCTGCGATTTTTCTTCTGGTTTAGAATATTCATATTATGCTTTATCAAAAAAAATGTGATATTATTTTTCGGAAAGCTTAACTTAAGTTTCGAAAGAATATTTTTTTTGTCATTCTATAACTATGTTTATCATCAAAGGTCTCATAAAAGACGATATCGTAAGGGTAGGTATATTTGCAATTATTGTATGTTGTATTGATTTACTATTTTGGTTTTATTTTGTCAGAAATGGTGAAAGAACTTATTTTATTTAATATCAACTAATATACATTTTGTGGTTGTGTTATGTACATTTGCGGTAAAACATAGAAAGCATTTAGAAAGCAAAACGATTGTCATTATTAACTTTTATATCTACTAATATAAAATTGAACGAAGTTCGTCATTGTTATGTAAATGTATAAAATTTTCTAGGAATTGCTATTTTGCTATATCGTTTCGTCTTTCCTCGGAGGGATTCAATTCCTTTTGCTGTTTGTGAAAAGACAGTTCTATATATTCTCTCTACGTGACCGAACCCTTTTATTTATATTATTTGAATCATTGCATCACATTTTGTCGAATTTCCATAATAACTTTTTTTTATACCTCATGCTTTTGCTACTGCATTTTTTGTGTTAAAGGGGTATGAATATATTTTTTATTTAAAAACATGGTTTGATCAAACTTTGACAATTTTTATTGAAAATGTAATTTCAAAAGAAATTTTCTTTAAATAATGTTCAAAGCTTAATGAAATGTCATGTGTTTTAAAAAAATCTTCCACCTAGAGATGTAACAATTATTAATCTTGGAGGTTATGGCTTCAGCTAGCGGCTGATCACGAGATTTTGTAAACTTTCAATGAATTGATTTTATGTAAATTTAGAGGGGCTTCGGATCTAGATAAATATTTCAACGCGTGCCTTCATTTCGTGTTTTTGATTTGAGAAAAATGCGAATTCATGTTCAGGACAAATACTTTCCGAGTTACAGCCACATTATTTCCTTGCATCTTTTCAGTATTCTAACGATATCAACCATCTATTTCAGAAATGTATTTTGTATATTTTTTAAACTTCAAAGAGGAAGTTCGTATGCGGACTTATATCAATAATTGTACAAGATATTCCATGTGTGGATGACAGAAATACAGTAAGGTACTATAAAAAATAAATGCTGAAGACAGATGAAAGAAAGCGAGTTCAAATTTAATGAAGTAATAAAAAATAGTACGACTTTGCTTGTTTTGTGTGAATCCAAATCGTAGAGTTTTGTAGGTTCAGTTGCTTCAAATATGTCCACCTAAGGCTCTTTGGAAAATTGTCCCCGACTTTAAATTAGATCAAGACAATTGCGCCGCTTACAATTTATTTACTGTATTGAACAATGGTATTTAGTAAATAGCAAACAGTTTCTCACTTCACTATCTAATATCTCTTTGACTAAAATGTGTAGTTTGTAACCCAGAGTCACCGCTATAGAAGCACGACCTGCATGTTATAATACGGATGTGACGTCTAGGAAAACTTTTGTTTTCTACGTGAAATTATTACTCGTGATATAATTATTCTAATTACTACCCCTAACAACTATCGAAATGTTAATATTAATGGCACCTGCTTGTTAAATTTTGGAAATTAGTTCCATTCGCAGTTAATATAAATCTTGTGCTAGTAAAATCTTTACGAATCCAAATCCGAAAGGTTAAAAGTTGGCAATCTCTTATCTCAGCTATAAATTTAAGAGAGTTATTTAAATTGAAGCTCATTTTCTTAGGAATCTTCATGATAAGATGCTTTTTACAGGTGAAAACTTTAAAACTTCAGCAGTTAAATGTGTTTGCATAGGTAGGCATTTTCTTAAGTATTAAAGTATTAAATCAGACAGATTACATTAACAGGGTAGATCATGTAGGGTATTTCAACATTTGTGGAAATTAGAAGAAAATAAAAACTAGATTTCTTTAAATGTTCGAACCATAACATTCTGTTATGTATTCTGAATATGTATTTCTAAAATGCATTAAATCATAGTTTATAAGAATTGGGAATCCCAAGTTACGTCGCGTCGTGATGGTTTTAATTGAAATAAACTATGGGTACAACTTTTCTAAACCATTTTTAACAAAATAATTATAGTTTTATAACTTTGACATTTTACTATATAAAAGTATACAGGGTGTTAATACTAAGTCATTACACCCGAAAATGGCAGTTAGAACTCATTAAAACAAACAACTTTTTTTAGTTCAAATTTTTGATTTGGGGCTTCTATTCGTAGTTATTGGATTTCTTTTGTTTTTTTAACAATCGTAATAACTCCTTCATTTCAGGGAATATTTCAAAAAACGAAAGGTTTTCAAAATGAGCTTACGGTTCGCTACAACATTTGTATTTACAGTTATTTTATATTTTTTCAAATAACAAAATGGTGGCCGATCAAAAATTTCAAAACTCAATATTTTGATAACCACCCCATAGATTTTTGAAAATAATTTTTTTTCTAAATCGTCAAACTATCTATTACAACATTTGTCTAAAACATTTTCTTCTATCTATGCAAAAAAGGGGTCTTTAATTAAATTACAGAAGAGCATGTGTAAAGTATCGACGAATTAAAAACAATTTAGATCGAAGTAGCTTTCCGCCATTAAAAAATAAAACAAAAGAACAATTAGATAAGTGCACAAAACTGAACGAGATACGCTTTAAAATGAATAATTATCAAAATACTGAACTTCGTGACATGCTTTTGGTTTTTAATTCGTCGATACTTTACACATGCTCTTCTGTAATTTAATTAAAGACCTATTTTTTGCGTAGATAGAAGAAAATGTTTTAGACAAATGTTGTAATAGATAGCTTGACGATTAAAAAAAAAATTAGTTTCAAAAATCTATGGGGTGGTTATCAAGATATTGTGATTTAAAATTTTTGATTGGCCGCCATTTTGTTATTTGAAAAAATATAAAATAACTGTAAGTACAAATGTTGTAGAGAACCGTAAGCTCATTTTGAAAACCTTTCGTTTTTTGAAATATTTCCTGAAATGAAGGAGTTATTACGATTGTTAAAAAAACAAAAGAAATCCAATAACTACGAATAGAGGCCCCAAATCAAATATTGGAACTAAAAAAAGTTGTTTGTTTTAATGAGTTCTAACTGCTATTTTCGGGTGTAACGACTTAGTATTAACACCCTGTATATTTATTAATTAGGGCGAATAAAAATGGGGTGATAAAACAGGGGTAAGTAAAAGCGACCTTGTGTGAAATCTGCTAACACAAAGAGTAAGACGTAGGCTAGCCGAAAAGGGAATTGGAATGCGATACTGTCGATCAGCTGGACGATTACAAGATTCCCATGATAGACGAACTGTAAAGGCATGCTGGAGGAAGTTGTTTATCTTACACACTGACATCTTCTTCTACAGATCTAGGAATTTTAGAAGAAGAAAAAACAAATATAGTTTCAGTTTGAGCAAAAAATTATTTGTTTTATTTTTCTATGAGTTTTGACATTTTATCTGGTGTTAGTAGGTTAAGATATTAGGTGGACAACTACTAATGGCACATTCAAAAATCGTATTGGGGGTGTGACTTGTGGAATTCCTCTAAACTATGGTTCAGATATTGTAGGAGTGACTAGCACCTCTATTCTGTAAAAGTCTCGACTCGTTAGCTAACGATTCTCGTATCTCTGTAAACGCGGCCTCGTTCACGATCAAGTCGACAAACTGTTCAAACCCCGACAATCGGTTATGAACGACTCGCTAACGTGTCGTTAGGAAACAGTATTTACTGCACATGCGCGCAGGAATTTAGAGCGTGGTAATTGGTCACTTCACAAAACGGTACCTCATGTACCCTGTAGCTAACTCGTCTACTAATTTGAGCTCCCGGTCCAACCCAACACTTTGACCATGATGATTTTGTCCAAATTTGCTTCTAAATATTTCTGCATGTTCAATTGTATTGATTTTTCTTGTAAAATATTACAATGATGGTACCAAACTTAAGAAAGGATGTGGGGAAGGAGTTGTGAATCTATTTGATGTGTGGAATGATAAGATTATCTTAGGATGCTGAAATTCCTAGTTTGGAAACATATTCTTTGGTAGGATTTACAAAATACCTCTTAAAATCGGACATCTATTTCACAATGACCAGCACGACCCTGCACACAACTTTTCAAATCACCAAAACGTTTATAAGCGAATTAACTGGGAAACTGTTTTTCTTTATTTATTAAATAAATAAATTTACACTATGTGTCAACACAGTGTCCAATTCATATTCTGAAAGTAGTTTGCAAAACCGAATAACATAGTTTCAGGTTTTATTATAGCCGTAAATGCATGCTACATGTAATCTAGACTAAACTCAACACGCAATGTTGTTAACTAGCCCACAACGAATGTGATTACAGCTCATGATTTGTTTCAGTTTCTTTACGTTAAAAATAATTTTATATAACTTTTGGGTAAACAAATTAATTATTTTCATTGAAATATTAATAAGTTAGCGTAGCTATAAACTGACTTTTCATGATAATTGTGAATTTTATTAACATAATTTGTAACAGCCACCAAAGGAAATTTCCAAAAGTATTGTCAGTGAATCGAAGAATAACATAAAGTTGCAAATACCGATTCGAATGAAGGGGCGGTTTGTAAGAATCTCCAATCTCATTTATTTGATAGCTTGCGAACATTTTCGGCCCAATGTTTTTCCAAACTGTTTGCTTTTATAAAGAGTGAGGTTTTCAAAACAAATTAGAACGGAAAGTGGTTACGTTCATTAAAGTAAATATAAATTAACTTGTCATATAATTACAAAAGTTAATGAGATTTTCTGTTTGTAAGGCTATAAAAAAATATGGAAATTTTTATTAGTTCATGTACCCAAGTAAGTGATTAAAATGAATAAATTCCGGTTGAATTAATAAGATAAAAATAAATAAATGACGGACATAGAAATGTGATATCGGTTTTGAAACACCAATGCAGTATTCTCAAGAAACCCCTATTTTTCATAACTACTAGAGTTTTGTGTGAACACATTTTATTAAGGAACCGTTATATTATCTACTGTAGTTATAAGGATAATTTTCAAATTTATAAATTGAGGTAAATAATTCCTTTTCTTGAAATAAATCCATGCCAAAATACTACCAAGGACAAGCAATCTCACTCAAACTTAATTAAATTGGAACGGTCATAATAAGAAAAGTTACTGCACTTTAGGTGGAAATTAATTATTAAATATCAGCTTTTAACACTTTTCTTAATTAGAAAAACACATCCTCGTGTTCCTACCTCTCGAATAATTTCATTTAGTGTCAAATAAAACACGTAATAAATTGTCAATTCCCAAGTTAGTGAATAAATATTGGAGCAAGTCATGTTACCTCTCAAAGCTAGCAGGTATATTTGAAGAGGGCTAAATTGTTCCTAGTACCTAGTACAGGACTCTCTAATGCAAGATTCAACTAGGAAAATCACATCATCAAGAAAATAGGTCGAGAAAAGTTATCCTAAATTGAAGGCGGAAAACACAATAATATAACAGGAGGTAACCTCCGTAGACGTTGGATTAACAATGTGGAAAAAAATGGGTAGAAACTGGCAACAGATCGCAATAAACAACACAAAATATAAAAAAGGGGGAGGCCTTTGTTCAAGAGTGTGGATTAAGAAGGAGAAGAAGAAGAAAAATAAGATTAAGATTTGGAACCGCTGCTTCTGGTGGGAGATAACTCGACCACGACGGTTTTGGTTGCCAGGTAATATTCAAATGTTAGGACACCCCTCGAAATTTCTTCAATATTACTTCAGGGCTTTATTTTAACTTTTATAGAGATTGAGTCAAAAACAAAACCTATTAAGTGTCCAACGGATGCAATATTGTTCACCCTGGATTAAAATCATTAATAAAACTTCTTGAAGCTTCTAATCGATTATAATCTGCCCTTGCATTCTAACGGAAAATTACGTATAAGGAGTTGTGTAATATAAATAGAATTTAAATTTTATTTAAAGATATTATTAGAAAAACGATCATCGTCTTTGCCGTTACTACTATACAGGGTGTTTCTAAAATAGGGTTCCAAACTTCTACAGCGTGTAGTACTCATCAAAATAAGGCAAAAAGATCTAATAAACATATGGCCTAAAACGCACCCCTAGGGAGTTACAGGCCCTTAAAGGGTTTTTCACCCTGTAACTTTTTTTTGTTAAACATTCTTTTAATTTTTACCATAAATTTAGAATTTTTGGACATTTTTATGTAAAAAAGGCCCTCTTTGTTTAAATCAATATCGGCAACCTTTTTCGAGTAATTTGAGTTTGAAGATTACCATTTTTTCAAATTATTAGGCCGAAGGATTTGAATATTAATAATTACTCGAAAAAGGTTGCCGATATTGATTTAAACAAAGAGGGCCTTTTTTACATAAAAATGTCCAAAAATTCTAAATTTATGGTAAAAATTAAAAGAATGTTTAACAAAAAAAAGTTACAGGGTGAAAAACCCTTGCCTCCCCCTGAAAGGGACGCCCATGAGTTTAAAAATCAAAAATGTACTAGCACGTCTTATTCAGAATGAAAAACTAAGTAAATTCCCATAATTTTGTCTATTTGTCTGTTACCGTTCTTCAAACAATAGAAAAAAAAACAATTTCATCTGAACCCCTTTAAGGGCCTGTAACTCCCTAGGGGTGCGTTTTAGGCCATATGTTTGTTAGAACTTTTTGCCTTATTTTGATGAGTACTACACGCTGTGTTTGGAACCCTATTTTAGAAACACCCTGTATAACAAAGTAACTAAAATATTCACAAAGTCGATACGGCAAGTAGCTACAATACTCGTAAATATTTCGCAGAATTCGGGATGGAATATTGATTCTGCCTGAAGGTGCTTGATAGATTGTATCGGATTGTATAATTGTCCAAATTTAAACCGCTATGCAAACCTAAAATCCCAAGACACATTTCGTTTTGAAATTGGATCCTTTTATAATAAGTTTGAGTTATTTAGGGAAAAAATTGTACTGTTTTTGAACAGCTAAAGTTATGGAGTGCTGCTTACTTCGAGAACATTTTAAAGCAATATGAATCAATAGAACAATTCAGCACGCTGACAGGGTAGCAAATATTTAATAAAAACTCCGTTAAACTTTAGCTATAGTTTCGAAACTAACGCTCCCGAAGAAATCTTCCAGGAGAAAGAAAAGTTTGTTAGTTTATTTATTATTTATGGTCTCTCTTCGGCGTGGCTGATCAGTGAAAAACGTTCCTGATATAAAATATCAAAAATTTTCAGAAAACTATTTTATTTAGTTTATAACATTTTTGAGAAAACTTTGTAGTAACAAAAACTAAAAGTAAAAAATAAGTTAGTTTAAATCTCTTGTACGAGACACTAGATGGATAATACAATAAATTAAATTTTTTTTGATCATAATATCTTCCTTGTAATTGTTTCTAGCTTTACGATTCCTATTCTTCATTGTGCATTAGCGACCAAAAATAACATTTTGATAGCTTATCATATTTAGGAACAATTATGATGTTATTAATCTATTATTCTTGCATAATAACATGGTGTTAGATCTGGCTGAGACATTATGTAGTCATTATTGTGATCTGTTTCAATGAATTATAGTAGGTACATAGGGAGAGCCATTTGCATATAACCATTTGGGATTAACTGCCTGCACATGATCGTGCATCACGTTAGCGTAAATCTTGCATATCAAACCAAAATCTTTTAGAAAAACTGTTGTGTTTTCTTTACATCTAACATTACTATAAGGGCTTTTTCTAATTTTCTATGATATCCCTTGATTATAGAATCAGGACCAACAAAATATTTCTCGTATAGTATAGTTCGCATTACAAATCCTTATTTGCTTTCAAGGCACAATTATTATTAAAAGTAATAATTGAATAATTGATTAATTATCCAAAGAAAACTATCTCACCCCTAAGAATATTCTGTGCCTTCGTGAAGGAAACAGATTTAAGTTAAAAATGAATTCGATACTATCCATACCAAGAAATATTTCAGAAGATTATTTTGTTTAAATTTATGTTGTAAAGATCATAAATAAATTTAATAACTTATTTTTTTTACGAAACAGAACGATATCACGAAGCTATTAAAAGTTTTACTGCTAGATACATAAGCACATAGGCTTATATAGCTACGTTGATTTTTTGGAATTCGTTTGGGTGATTGTGATTATTTGCTGAATAGGTTATTAGATGCATGTTGAGTTCGAAATAGGATTTTGCGAGTTCTGCATAATTCTAGTTTCAGATAAGCAGGAACTAATATTCAATTTCTTCCTCGGAATAACCAAGTAGGTGCGGAAATGGTTGAACTAAAATGAAATCTGTTCGTCATTCGCAGCGCGAAAGCTCTACTGCAATCAAACGGTAATCAGTAGAGCTTTAGGTTCACTTGGGGTTATATCACGAACTGCAAATTGGTTTTTGTTAGGGTGTGTAAGCAAAGGTAAGCACCACATGTGTAAACAGGACGAGTGTCCTTTTTCTAACCATGGTATGTACGCTCTGATAAGCAAATACTCCAACTCGTACTTTCTAGATTCCTTGTTGAAGAAAGGAAAAGTAAAGGGTTAATTAAAACCTAATAAATAATTTATTATCATTTGTTTTACTTTCCAAAAATCCTTTGAAAAAAGAATTAGCGAGAGAAAGCGCTAAATGTAGGTAACAAGAATAACAGTTAAAGTGGATAGGTAATAAAAACATAACGCAGTTTGGGTAATGTAACATCAGAAATAACTGTTTACATCGATCTCAGAGCTAGCCGGTGAATGTAAGTTCAAACCTAGGTCACGTTGCGTTGGTAATATTTTATATGATTTTATGAATGTATTTTAAACACACCTTCTTCTTGGATAGGATCTGAAACTGTAGGGCCGGTGTCACTACGTTGTCTAGAACGATACAGATCTCTCTTGGAGGTTGGAATTCTTCAAACTAGGCAAGGGTGTACTAGGCTACAAGTGGCTGTTTTGAATGGACCTGGAGACCTGCCCATTATAAACATAGAAAACTGTATAGTGCGCGCATAAAGTTTGGAATAATGGAAATAATTCTTTTCCCGACAAATTTAAAGAAACACGGTTTGACCCGTCAAATTGATTTATTTTAAAAGAAACATTTTGAGATAATTTTCATTTTTCTACCGCTTTCCGGATTCAAGTAGTGACGTCATCGATATTTTTTTTAAATGGCAACCCCCTATTGTTTTGTCAGATTTGGATAGATAATGAAATTCTGAATTCAAAAATATCAACATTTATGGTATTCAGTCGGATTGTTTCAGAGATATTAATTTTTGAATGTAATTAAATGAGTGATTTCTAAAATAAGTTTATTTTTCCAAAAAAACAAATTTTTTTTGCGAGGAAATGGTAGGTACTGATTCCTGTTACAAAAAGTGAGTTCCAGTATGGATAAGAACCATACCAACATCATTTCCTCAAAAAAGTAGTTGGTTAGTAAAATAAACTTATTTTAGAAATCACTTATTTGATTACATTCAAAAATTAATATCTCTGAAACAATCAGTCTGAATGCCATAAATGTTGATATTTTTGAATTCAGAATTTCATTATCTATCCAAATCCGCCAAAACAATAGGGGGTTGCCATTTAAAAAAAATATCGATGACGTCACTGCTTGAAACCGGAAAGCGGTAGAAAAATGAAAATTATCTCAAAATATTTCTTTTAAAATAAATCAATTAGACGTGTCAAACCGTTTGTCTTTAAATTTGCCGGGAAAAGAATTATTTCCATTATTCCAAACTTTATGCGCGCACTGTATAGCTATACAGGGTGGTGATTATTTCGATGCTCAGCATTAGTATCTCGGGAACGGTAAACGATACGAAGTCGGTTAAATTAGACAAAATTTGCGCCTTTTTATTACGATTGAGAATCTAAAAATAAATTCAAGATATTTTGATTGCTTCTTGATTTATCACGAAAATGGTATTGAAGATAATAAGTTTTTTCTGAAATCGCTATTTTCAGTTTTTGCGTGATAAATCAGGAAGCAACCAAAATATCCTGGTTTTCTTTACAGATTCTCAATCGTCATAAAAAGGCCCAAATTTTGTCTATTTTAACCGACCGTATCGTTTACCGCTCCCCAGATACCAATGGTAAGCATCGAAATAATCACCACCCTGTATAGTGTCATGTTTAAATCTTAGATTCTTTTTTAACTCGAGAAAAACTGTAGTTTTTTTCGGCATGAAAGGTTTTCTCAAAAAGCTCGATATCAAGACTGGGAGAATATAACCACTAGACTGATGAAAAGTTGTACCTACTTTAGTGTTTTCGAGAATATTATTTTAAATTTATAGACCTCACTAATAAAATTTCCGCTAAGTGTAACTTTAGCCATTAAGTAAAAGTTTTCAGGTAAATTTTAATTAAGTCGTCTGTACAGGCTGATTCGAATTCGACCTTCGTGATGGGGATCTCCCTTATGAGTAAAGGAAGAGGGAATATTTAATTTCAGCAAAATTGCTATTTTTTGTTCTATTTAAGAATCTGACAATTGACAAACATTCCCTCTACCTCTGTTCATAAGGGAGATCCCCATGGTGAGGGTCGAATTTGAATCAGCCTGTATATTTTATACTCAAAATTTGTTTTTTAAATAAAACGCCCTCTGTATATTTTGCAGATATTAAACCACATCAAACCAGTGGTTTCCAAGAAAAGTGGAATTAAATGTTTTACTGGAAATCTGTTAATTTGCCAAATCCCTAAATTTTCATTAAATAGCATTAAGAGTGAAATAAACCATCTTGAATTGCTCGTTAAGCTTAAATTAATTTACAGCTATTAAGCAATTTGATTCTCTAAATGCAAAAGGCTTCTAATATTAATTAGGTTAACTGTGGGTGACTAAAGTGGTCCCATCTCACCTAATATTTTCCACAACATTTAAATTATTCAAAGCATTTCCACATTCAAGCAAAACCCGCTACACGTTTGAAACGTCACGTGGCAATTGGTACGCGGTTTCCTGTTACAGATGTGCGTTGCATAAATCATTTCATAAGAGGATAATTAACTTAATTTATAAATTTTAAGCTTATTTTTCTTTAATATTAAGGATGAAAAATGTAGTGTAAAAATTTAAATGTTGATCTAATATAAGTGATTTACTGAACAATGTTTTCTTGGATAAAATTTCCATATCTTTACGCTTCCAAAACGAATTTTGGGGCATCACCAGTAAAGATGAAAGATATAATCTACGTCACGTAGAAGCTTGTCATAAAGATTAACGTTTTTATGTTTTAGCTATGAAATAAACATTTATTAAATTTTTTGAGAGCGGTTTTATTTTAAGAACGCTTCATTTATTTTAGACCAATTTCATAACACAAACTTCGGAAAAATTATCTGTATTATCTATGTTAATTTTTTTTTAGCTGCGCAGAACGAATCAGTAAATAATACGTGCCTAGAATGAAATGGTTATACAGGGTGATCCTTGATTATTATTATTATCTAAATTATCGCTATATTAATATCGAAGGGTAGGGTATTTATAGAGGAACCTGTCAATTGGTTTTTTGTAATTGCAGTGGGGATTCTGCCCTTCGGGATTCCATAGCCATTATATTAACTGAAATTGACATAAAGGGAGAAATGCGGATAACTCGACTACTGCTAACTTTGCAACATAATAAGGAGGTGACAATCAAAAGATGTGTAATAACTGAGGTAGCAGTCCGTTATGGTGATGTTGAAAAACTGAGGACCGCCCTAACTCACACCATAAACTTCTCTGAAAATTCAATTTATTCCGTCAACCAATCAGAAGCGTCCTGTTTTAAAAATTGAACCAATCAGAAGGCTATTTTACTGACAATATTTTTAAGACAACTAGAAAGCAGTAGAGTCTTTCAGCGACAATATTTATGACAGATAAACGTCAAACAAACATAAAAAAATATTAATATTTTTAAAATTCTTGTTTCATTGAATTGTTATCCGAATACAACTCTAGCTCTGAGTTTTTTTCTATATTTGACATTCATTCATTACTCGTTGGTGCTGTAATTATTTTCGCCACAGCAGCAACTCGTATTCAGAATGACTAACATTGTCGACAAAACTTATGCATTATGTATGAAAAAAGATGCCAGTCTAACAGTTTGTAATTCTAAATAGCTGTCAAACTGTAAACTTTCAGTAAAAAAAACGTATTCAAATAAAAAAACATAATGCTCTGCACGTTTTAACAATTTTACTGCCTTTAGGCATTTAATGATAATATTGCGAATGAAATAAATTATTTCAATACATTATCATTATGTCTAATATAAATTGAGAAATTTGTGATATATGGAAGTAATACATTTATTCCGTTTGCAAAATTGTCAGTACCTGATGTTTCAGTAGATTAAATGTATTATAAATGGCATTAATGTCACTTCCATCGCATAAAGTTAATGTAAATGGGCCCATTTGCTTTCATAATTCTGCAAAATGTGTTACACGTCAAATATAAAGAGGATGAAAAAATATTATACATATAATCCTAAAATTTATATATCTGTAAGAAGTTATATTATCTGATATTTTTCATAATTTTTAATGAAAGGTTTAGTATCAATTTGAAAGGTTGTTATTATTCAAGCAACGATAGTAATTTTTTTCAGAACATTTTGTAAATTACATGTTATGTCTAAATAACATAGAGTAATAGTTATTTACATAACAAGTTTTGAAAGTTATCTATTACTGGACGAAGAAGCATGTTGAGGGTACGAGGCCGTAAGGCCCCGAGTACTTTTATGCTTCTGAGTCCAGTAGAATAACTTTCAAGACTCGTTATGTATAAAATTTTACCTGAAATCGTATAAATTACTTCAAAATTATTCATAAATTCGCAAATTTGAAAATGTCATTTTGACAATCCTTTAAAAAATAAAAATCAGATATGTTAAGGAACAGCAGATTCGTGTATCCATGGTGAAATAAAAAATAATTTATTTATTTATGTTTTGATCAGTTGTTTGTGGCGTCGTCTGCGTTGATATGTGTTCCTGCTGTCACACATAAAGTCTGCCCATAGCTTGAAAATCGTACTTTGAGATAAAACAGATGTCGCGACGACGCGAGTTATAGGAAACTGCATTTTTGGGTCTTATTTAGGATTGAGAAAATATTGCATGGATAGGCAACCAATCTTACAATAGTAAATATTATAGCCGCAAATGGCGCTGTACGTCAGGCGTCAAATTTGAAATGTAAATAATTTGAATTTTACTGCAATTCATTATTGTTTAACGTCGTCTTGTTTAATATAACACAATTGATACTAATTATTACCTTCATTTCAATATGAGCGGTAAAATACAGTATAGCAGAATATGTTGCGTCCCAAAATGTGGACAAGTAAAGGAAAATAGTGTCAAAATGCACCCTTTTCCAAAACATAATACAATTAAAAAAATTTGGTGTATGAAAATATTTAATGTTACAGGTAATTATAATTGTGCTAATTCGCATCAGTTCTATAATGATAATATAACAAACTTTAGGCACAAATATTGCAACCGAGTTATATGTGTGTGGAAAACATTTTGAACGCAGTTGCTATTACACAACTATGGGGAAAATATTAAAGTCAAATGCTATTCCAACTTTGCTTTTGAATGGTGAAAAGTCAGTATCCCCACCTTCCTCTCCCGCTACATTTTCAAATGATGTGAATTATGATTCGGCGACCAAATCTTCCAATTTGTGTTCAGCAACAGTTACGTCTGATGGTGTCTGTACGGAATCACCATATCCATTCCGCTTTGATTATGATATCTTACCACATTCATTGGTTTATGACCCATTTTCACACAATTTGTTAGATACAGTAAGTGGTAAAAATGATGCTTGTTGCAGTGATAGGGTTTTATTGCTGGATGAAATTGAAACTTTGCGTGCTAAGTTAAACCGAGCAAATGAAAAGCTCCGCCTTTTAAACGATAAGCATGAAACGAAACTCGAGGAATTACAACAAATGAGGAAGCGACTGGATGACCAAAGTAAAGCGCAAACCTGTATTGTGAAAATTGAATCTGATGCTAAAGATCTCCATCCTCATGCCACATTTTTATTGGATCAAATTTATAATTATTCTTTGAAAAAACCAAAATGGTCAGAAGTAACTATACGTCAATGTATCGCTTGGAGGTATGCCTCCCCTAGAGGCTACGAATTTGGTAGAAGAAGTAGTTTTCTAAAAGCTCCATCAAGAATGACTTTAAATAGATATATGGGTAGTACACAGGGTGATAAAGGCTTATCTAAGTTAATTCAAAGCAGATTATTAGCAGAAGCGAGTAATTTGACCGAGATTGAAAAGGTATGCTCACTAATTGTTGATGACATGGCAATTAAAGAAAAATTAGAATACAGTCGCGGTGAAGATACCTTTTATGGGATGTCCAACATTCCACATGGACAAATTGAAAGTCAGCCTTCTTTAGCCAATAAATTATTATGTTTCGTTATTCATGGGTTATCAACTAAGTACACCATCCCTGTAGGATATTTTTTTCACAAAACACTTTCTTCTGAACAGTTCTATAAATTAACATTAACTATTTTTAAACAAGTGCATGACTGTGGGTTTACGATTTTGAGACTCGTTACTGATAACCACAAATCAAATGTGGCCCTTTTTAGAATGCTTGGTGGTGGAGAACTGAAAACAAGAACTGCACATCCTGTACATCCCGAAATTCCTTTATTTCTCAGCTTTGATTATTGTCATTTAGTGAAAAACGCCAGAAACCTATTTCTAGACCACGATATGGCTTCAAGCACTGGTGTTATTACAGCTGATTACCTGAAAAGAATATATGACATGCAAGTATTTTCACCTACTGTTATTGCAGCGCTTAAATATCTGGCTAAATTCAACAACTCGCCAACAAACTTCAGAGATGCAAATGCCACTATCGAATATTTAGAATTCATTAACCAGTTCTTTAAGCTGCATGATGTGAGTGATAGAACACAGCACTACAAACAATTAGAACCAAAATGTGCCCCTTACACACAAATTACGGATGAAAGACTTGTATGGTTGGCTGAAACGTTTCCAAAATACATTGAAAATATACAAAATACCTCTAAATCGAGAAAAATGAAGGGATTGAGTAAGGAAACTGCGCACGCACTTATCTTTACAGCGCAAAGTACAAGTGAATGTGTGAAGTATTTGCTACATGAAAGCAACTTTTATTATGTATTGACCAGATCGTTTAGTTCCGACGCAGTTGAGTCAATGTTTAGCAATGTTAGAATGAGAGGAGGATCACATGATGCTACAGATGCGAAAACTGCTCACTATGCCATTAAACAAATACTAATAAAATCAGGCATAATAAAAGCAGCACCTTCAGCGAATATTTCTGCAAATGATTTATCACTAATCAGCAATGTTAGTATTCCTAACACACCTTCTGTTCAGTTAACTAACGAAAACTTACAAATACAACTATCAGATTCAATCAAACAGAGAATTGAGGATTTATGTGAAGAAGATAACAATGTGGGATATGGCATAATGTCTGCTTCAGTTGCTATGTTCGCTGGGTATATTGTACGCACCCTGAAGGAGAAGATCAACTGTTCATGTCTTGATATAATTTTAAGTATTAATGCTTACACACCACTTCTTGGGTTGATCCATCTCCAAGATAAGGGATCTTTGATTTATCCAAGCCGATCTTTCATTTCGTTAATAAATAACACCTCCAACATTATAGTGGATATAATTCCACATTTGCCTGCAGAAGGGAACGCCATGAAAATTACAGCTTCGTTACTAACAGAAGCATTAAAGACCCACTTCTCATGTTGTGATCACAAACAACTTATTACAGACACTATTTTGTCAAAGTTAATAAAACCACTGTTTTCTAGCTATTGTAAAATGCGGACAGACAGAAACTTTTTTACAAATTTATATTCAAAGCCGCAAAGTAGGAAAATATTAAAATTGTAATCATGATTTCCATATATTATTATTGAAGATTTAAATTAGGACATAAATTTGTTTCCAGAAACTGGGTGAGTGAACTCACCTAACTACTCTCAACATAACCTAGAGGTTTCCTCAGGTCTTCCCATAATAATACATTTATTTAAGCCTTCTGGATGTTATGAAGAAATGAACTGCAACAAGCAAATTTAGTAGACAGCGTAGAATTCCAACATCAGTTTCACCACTTCATCCATCACCAGTCAAGCAGACTTCTTCAACTTTACTTTCGGTTCTCAACATTCAAGAATCAGTTATTTTGTCCAAGGAAGATCCTTTAGAAATTCCCTCTTCTGTTGGTTACCATCTTGAACCTCTCAAGATATCTTCAACCAGCTACATTAGAATTTCTCCATTCTTCTTATCCAACTTGGACCCACGAAGATTCATTGTTAGATCCAATTACCGAAGATCTCAAGAAATTGAAGTACCCGAAGACCTATCACAATTTCATCATTGTTGGGATCATTTCCCTCGCATGTATTAAAGTTTTCTTTAACAATATTAATAAAGGGTATCTTTACCCACTTTACAAGAATGTTATTTAACTGTTGTATATAAGTTGTTCTGATATAATAAACATATTTGATAATCAATTGGAGTCAGATTAATTCAATATCACCAATAATAGTACGCAAACCCCTACAATCATATTCTTTAAACTAAACTAAAACAGAAAAAATAAAACTTCAACTTAAATACAGCACAGGATCTTTGTTTCTTTCTTAGGGCATTCGTCAATTCCCTGGCAGCTCTTGCAATGTTATTGTTAGAAGATGCTAACATGTTTAAACAGTCCTCATGGTTTTTGGCTACTGACTCAAACGCAGACGACGACTCAAACCTTGGTGCAAAAGTTTGAATTCGTTATTACGATTATGAGGTCATGTCTCCAGGATATTTACACATTTCAATTTCAAGACGTATTTCTACGACAATCCACGTAAAATTCAAGTTAAAATTTAACATTATTTTCCTTACAAAATTCACACTTTTTACGTCAGCTACGTCAGTAATAATTGGTAATAAGTCAGTTAGAATTTGACATGTGATTTGACACATGTAGCTAGTATTTAAACCGTAAATTACAATTTCCAATGACTCGTACGTACAATGACTGAACTAACGATGAACAGACTTTATGTGTGACAGCAGGAACACATATCAACGCAGACGACGGTTTGTGGTTTTGATCTTTCTTGGTTTTTGTATGGTTTTGTGTGGTGTTAAATGGTAAATTCGGCATGTTCGAAGAAGAAGACGTTTCTTATAATGTGACTGAGGCTGCGGCGTCTGTGGTACAAGATTTGTTACCAACTAAATCAAGGGAAAGATACGAAAAGGCATATCAACTTGTCTATGACTGGTGCAAGGTAAAACAACTTAAGGAACTAACAGAAGATGTCCTCTTGGCGTATTTTGGAGAAAAGGCTAAAATTTATAAGCCATCAAGCCTTTGGAGTGTCTTTTCAATGCTTAAATCAACCTTATTGATCAAAAATAATTTGAATATTGGTCAATTCTGCAGGTTAATTGCCTTTTTGAAGAAGAAAAACTTAGGTTTTCAGCCTAAGAAATCGAATGTCTTTTCAAGGAGCGATGTGGACAAATTTTTACTTGAGTCCCCAGAAAAGGAATTTCTTTTGATGAAGGTAAAATACCAACCAGTGCAATATTTCTATATTTTTTTTTTTTAATTTTTAGATTATTCTAATTATTGGTTTGGCAGGAGCATGTCGCTGTGATGAGTAATAAGCTTTCAATTGCTAATCGGATACAGCATCAAGAAATGTCACAGACAAACGAAGTTTCGGATAATTTTTCCGCAACTTCGAATAATAATGAAGATCTAGCATCTGCAAGTTGTAGTAGCAAAAACTTCCTCGAAAACTATCCCACCTTCCATAAATATTTCTAATGTTCAGAATACTACTATTAATATTAATATTTCACATTAATAAGTTAAGTTAATAATGTTGTATTTAATAATTTTCTTAATAAAATTCAATTTATAGCTTAAGAAAAGTATTATTTTAGTTTGAAACAACCTAAATTGTGCATTCCATATAAGTAATAGGTGGAATTTGTACCTACCTACAACCAAGAAATTTTTTATAAACTTTGACATTGACAGTTGCTTCATGTAATAGAAGTACGCTACAGATTTTACATTACTAAGAAGGTAATGATCAACTTTCAAAACTCAAGACAGCTGTGAAAGTTGACTTTCTTGACGATTTCGGGTAAAATTACTTGTTAGCCGTAGTTTTCCCGCGGACAAAGAATTTGGAAAGAATATTTCGCTAACCACTATTACATGAAAACAGTGTTGAAAAATGTTCAGCATTACAAGTTGCAGTCAAAACGTTCACTCAAAGCGTTTCAAATTGAAAATTATTACCTGCCGGTAGTTGCACATCAATCTTTGTACAAATCCCACTGGTACGAGGGAAGGGAGTTATTCATTTTTCCAGCAACGCATTACCGACGCTTTACATGAAAAACGTTTTTTACAAAAATTAAAATTGGGCGTCAAACACTTTTGAACTAATAAAATTTTCCCTGAAATTAAAACAAAGATGTATATACAAAATAAACTTGATGCCAATTACTTAGGGTTTGCAACCACATTTTTAATTCAAAAGCCGCGTTTGGTAAGAAAACATGTTATAAAATTAAATGTTGTTCCATTGTAATAAAGTAGCCTCCAAAATGTTTCCCTTGTTTGTATTGTAACCGCATGCCCAACACAAATATGTAGATATTTAGGTTAGCGTGAAATCGTGAACTCTAGTTAAAGCTTTTCTCATTGGGGTGGAATGTTAATCAACCTTCCTCGCGCAATCTACGCTCGTCGCACCCTCCAACTTATTATACTTTTAATTGCAAGCTGTATTGCACAAACTCCGTGTGTTTAATAATTGCTAATTTATAAACCTTTCCTGCATTCATTTTTTTCATTATACATGCCACACGTATGTATCGGATTTTTAATTGGAAAATGTGTGCGGCATACCACCCCAACTCGATACATTACTCGTGCATCAGTTAAAGTAATTAATTTTGCAGTCAGAATTCAATGAACTTTTAACCTTCTAATTTCTCTATAGATTTGGGTACTTGAATATTCTAAATCGAGAAATTTTATTGTAGGTCTTTAGAAGAGATAAGAAAAACTCTGAAATACCCTAACCGCTGAGACAAGAGTTTTTAAGTCTAATTTAGTTTACGCGCGGAATCCCCCGAAAAATATGAACGCATTCTTCTATAATTTGAGGGCACGTTTGTCTAAAGTAAATTAATGCATTACAACGTAGGTATTATACAGGGTGATCAAAAATGATTGAACGTGCCGCTTCATACTGATTTTTTGTTGTCCGCTTACTGCTGCTGTCGGTACTTAAATCACCTTCGTAATTTCAGTGGTGTAGACATTGTAATTTAAATGACAGATGGAAATGACAGATGGAAAATAATGCGCAAGACACTGAACAGATTTAAGTATTGATAAACAACAGACTGTTTGACAAAACGGAAAGCACTTTTGATAGTAATTGGACCGACTAGCGGTCATGTGACCTTCAATCATTTTTGATCACCCTGTACAAAAGTTTTTTCTTATATCTGGGCTTCTATGTTAATCATTGTAAAATTTACTATTTCGGATATACAGGTCTCCTGAAATTGCATGACCTTTGGATTGTAGATGCACTGTGGCAAAGATTAGGTTAAGAGTGGCGACCGCACTTGCGAAATGCTTCCGTGCTGGCTAAATCGGTCATCTGAGTCGTATAGTCCCTGAAAAAGTTCATGTTCATTCAGTGCGCTAGTATCTAGTATTAGAAAAGTTGTCGTTCAGATTTTACTTTCCGAAAACACATCGGCCTACCGCATCAAGTCTCTGTTTTACACTTCAGTTCTCTCTTGCTCGTCTACGCAATTCGCGATAAACAGTACAAGTTTGAAGTTGATGGGTCTAAAGTTCAGTGTGTGATTTGACACACTATTAGACTCCAAAAGACCATCGCAATATTCTTTACGCAAAATACGATCTTAGAGTACTTGGCGACAAGAACTTCAATCTTTCAGGGGGAGGTACAGTATTAGGCACTATCTTACATTTAAGTACGATAAATTTTAGTTTTAGACCAAACATGGTCTATGAGTTGGGCACCACAGTGCACAATGGTAAAACCGGGCATATCCTATGTGGCCCTGGTATTTGGCCGAAGATCAATATGGCAACCTCCTTCCTCTGTATTTGGAGATCAGGGGGGAGGTCAGATTAGAACTACACAAAATGCACGCTACGCACATACTACTAGTAGCATACGAGACCAGTATATTAGCGGTCCTGTATTTGAGGACGGGTAATACTCTTCTGCTTCTGGTTTCGAGGTAAAAATCCAAAATGCCACAAAGTGGATATAACCCATATAGAACTTGCTACCTAGACGCTTCGGATATGCTATATGGACCAATATGGACGGCTTAATGACGTTTATGAAATTTACAGCAGTTGCCTATAGGAAACGAAAGCAGAATAAACAGGTGGCATTTTGTGCAGAATTAAAGGAAATTCTTGTATATGATGCAACTGTCATTTTTCTGGAGACATGTAAAACTGTGTGTCTCACATGTTGTTCGATGTCAATGCACGTTAAAAATTCCTACATTCTTAATAACAAGAGTTCACAGAAATTTACAGGTACTTTAGGCTTATTAATAGAAATAGACTAAATTTAATTCAGAAGTGAACACAAGTACATGGTATAAATTTCTCCAATTTCGTGAAGAGGCTTGGCCTCGGCCAGGAGCCGGGTCTTCTAATTTTTTATTCTGAATAATTATGTCCGTTTAACATAATACTATTAGCATGCAAGATCATCGCCTCCGTTCCGTTCTATAGCTGCTACAATCACGTGCAGGTTCTTTCTTGAAGTGACACCACTCGCTTGCTGTTTTTTTAGTTATCCTGATTTGTTTGCACGGGACGTACATTAATTCTATTCCTGTTTTTCCCATCCGTTTTAATTTTTCTAATTCAGTCAGTAGGTACTTGGTAATTTTATTTCCTTTATTCAAGCTTTTTCTATTTTATTCTGTAGTTGCATTGGTTCTAATTCATATTTAATCTTTTCGGTATTCGACGATCTTATTTCATCTACATATAGTAGTTTTTCGCAATTTTCTCTCCCAAAACTCTTTCAATTTCTTTAGATTCTTTTAATACATTAGTTTTAGGGTTGAAATTCCTTGCTAGATATATTTTACTGTTTTGTATAATTTATGCGAATTGGTTGGATATTTCGCTATTTATCCAATATTTAGCGTGAAGGATTTGTACAGCTACGTTAGTACAGCTCGACCAAGCTTACAAAGTTGTTGTAGTTTTTCAAAGTACAGTCAAAATAAAAACATTTAGTCGGCAAATTTAAATAATTGTAAATACTTTTCATTCGAAGAATTCCATGACTTTCCGAATGATATTTCTGGCTTCAGAAGAAATTATTTTTCTCGATTTAGCATTCATACTTAACAGATTTTAAACGTCATACAATCTGACAAACACTGAAATTATTAAAATTTCATACGTCAATTTAATTTTTTCAGAGAATGTACTTTAGAGTATAATTGTTTGCTATTGGTTGATGTACTGTCGCGCCTTGTCCTTCAAAATTTAGTTGACATATTTTCCGGGGCATTTGTAAGCTTGGTGGAGCTTTATCTAGAAGTCCGTCCAGGTATTAAAAAGGATTGTAGGAGGATTTGAAGAGGACTGCAAGCTGGTTGGGAAGTAAAATATCATGAAGATTATCCCATATACTGAAGTTTAATATTACTCTTGACAATGAAGTTACCTACAACAAGGCATTACAATGACAATTATTGGTCACATGGCCTGGAGGACAGTCAAACAAATTGATTTCTATCCGTGTCACGTGACCCTTGTTTATACAAAACACAAACAAAACAGGCCAATCCATGAAGGTCACGTGATACAACTACTTCGACGCAGTTGTTTTGTTCTGCCCTCCAGACAGGTCATTGAAATGTCTTATAGGACGTTTCTGCGCAATATAATGAGGTTTCTAAATTATTTAAAATCTCATCTTTGGAATTGGAAATTGGAAACTTTAATAGTCCTGTTAAAGTTTTGCTATCGAATATTTAGTTTGGTTATCTTTGCAATTTATGTATTTTGCCAATACGTCCTCCTAACTCCTAACTAACACTTAATAAGAAAGATAAATACTTAAGAAAAGACCGTCATTCGAACTATCTTGGTTGCTAAGTGAATTTTCATCTACTTAGCTCTACGTATTTTTCTTTTGAACTAGAAATTTTTCCATTAACAGTTAAAAGGTTTTTTCATTTGTGAGCTACTCTGCTTTTGTAGTCACAGAAGAGTGTTATTTTGGAAGAGTAATATAAGATATTTCTTTCAGTGTGGTTCCTAGTAGGTAATATTACTATTAACAGAATTATTGACGAAAATGAAATTTTCTCAAGGTTGAATAAAATTTCCTTAATACAATAAAGCTGAGAGAGGCGATCTTTATGTGTTTATCACTGCGAATAGAAGCGGCCTAAGCAAGTTAGGGGGTATCGTATCGATCAGTGAACAAAGATTCTCCATGCAAGTTCTCGTTCTGCGGCAGATGCTTCAAAATTGCTTTAAGTGCTTTTATATTCTGAAATATTTGCCTCCATCCCACAAAAGCAATTCATATCAGTGACCTATATTTTAAAATTCTCAACTAGTTTGTCAAACATTTTTGCTTCCATTCCATAATTGACAGATAGGATCTACGATATTCGAATAAAAGAGTTTAGTTTGTTAATTTCCTGCCTTTTTTACTTTGAATGAACGTATCCAGTAATTAAATCGGATTTAATTAATGTTTTTACACCTGGTACGTTATAATTATAGAATAAAATGGATTGTAAATGTGCTATATTTTAATCTGGATAATGAATGTAAAATTTAAGCAAAAAATAATGTTGTCTACTGATCTACTCTAGTTACTAGTTTGCTGTTCGTGATGTGTCATGAATACTTTATTTGGAAATTTAAGCAAATAGCTAATTTCACATTAAGTTGGTTTAATATTCCGGTATAATAGTCCAGACGATATGTCTTGAAACATTTAACTACATAAGCGGAACTTGGGGGGTGATGAATTACCGGTTTTTCCGAATCGATATAATCCAAACCGTCCATTTCCGTATAAAGAGCTTTATTATACCAAGTATAGCGGTGCAGCTTTGTTCGTGTTTAATACTGAAACTTATGTAGCTTGATAACGAATAGAAACCATAAATTGTAAAGCGCGAGCTTATATTCAAAACTTTTATAAACATTTTAATAATTTACTAAATAAAATCGACGTTCTGTGAGGTTAAACGTTTATGATTATGACAGATTTATTTTATGAGAAATTTTTAATTATACCTAGCTGGATTTAGGTACATTCATACCCTAACGGCTAACCTATTTTATGCTTTCCGCCATAATACTTACAGTTTAATAAAATTAAAGTAATTCTTTAAAAATTTAAAGTTATTGACATGTTAATACAGTTAGAGTCTTTAGGGGACTTGTCACAAAGGAGTAAGTACCTACTGAAATAGTGCAAAGAAAATTAGAAAAGGGGAGCGGTTAATGGGAAAGTAAGAGGGTGAAGAAGGAGGCGAGCTTATGAAATACATACAGCAAAGAAGGGAAGCGTTGAAGAAGGTTGAGGGAGAGAGAGACATTTCTTCTGGCAGTTTCTAAAACTGACCTTGTCACCGAATTATAAAGCAGCGAACTTGAATTGGACGAATGGAAGGAGGACGAGGAAGAAAAACAGAAAGAGAGAAATGAGGGGAATGTCAACTGGACGGGTGGGCAGACAAAGTAGTGTATTTGCCGGTTAGCTTGGGATCAGGGAGTCATGATTACAAAAAAGATGATGCTATAGTAGTATAGTCCATAGATTATTTATAGTAGATAGGAAAGACGATAGGTTGGAAGAAGTAGAGGGGAGAGTTTCTTGGGATCCAAAAGAGGAATGATTGATAATAAATACGAGCTTAGTAGGTACCTACATACTTTTACATGAATCGGAGCATGGGTTTCCACGTTTCCTTAAGAAACAATTTTATTAATATACGCATACTTATTTAATTAGAGAAGTAAGCCGCGTTATCGAGTAATAAAGTGCGGTTTTTACTGCCTTTACTGTAAAGAAGGAAGCAGGTTTCCGCAATCTCATTTTCGTATAAACATTCAGCAGCAACTATTTCCTTCATCTAATTGAAATTCGAAATCTGTCACGCTTTTCTCTTATTTTTATTAGTAAAAACTTTTCCAAGCTACATTGACTGCCATTTAACATTTTGCTCTAGGAGAAATCTAATTTTAAATTCAGCCCAGTAATACTCTTGTCACTTTTTGAGCTTTTATAGGTCTTGGGAAAACCTTCCGTTACGGCTTCTGCCTGCAAACTGACAGATACATGCAAAGGAAAATGAATAGAAATTTTACAGTCCCTGTCGAATGGAGAATGCATGTAGAATATTTGGATTTATTGCGATTTTATGTCAGTTATATCTAAGGCAGCCTCCTCTCACCTCATAAAATAGCAAAAGTATAAAGGTAACATTTTTGAATAAGTGCGAAGTCACTCACTGCACGAATGTATAGGAAATATGAGAATTTTATACAATCAATTGTTTACCCCAGTTTCTTCTAAACCATTTTCAGGATATCAATACTTCTCTTCTCATATATACCAGTGGCGGTATAGGAAAGTAAAAATAAACCAATTAGAAAGAATACATAACAATAAGAATGGTTTGTGAAATTGGAAAATGAAAAACAATTTCTTCAAAGGATTCTCTGATGAATTACTTTCATAAATATAAGCCTACCGTTATTTTAACAATTCTATTATGTAAATACACGTTGGCGTCGGTTTCTAATAATTAAATCTACATATTGTGGTAGAGGAATAAATTAAGTTTCCTTTGAGTCTAAACAACATTGTCCATTATGTATTAATTAATTTAAATTTATGCTACTCTGTATTCTTCCACGTTGTTTTTTGTAGGTAGAAAACGCCTACATGTTTTACAATAAAAATTGAAATACACACAAAACAAGCATAAATAAAAATGCATGCAGGATTCACAAGCATATCCCTTTCACTTAAATATTTAAAAGGAAAAAATGTTATACAGAATGTAGAATTGAATTACACAACATAGGGATTTCAATGGTAAAATTTTAAAAATCAAATATAAAATATTTAATTTAAAATTTGGCTGAATGTATATTTTTAATAAAGTCCGTTTTTTTTAAAGATCCACCACCTGTTGATTTCAGTTGGTACCTATAACAAAAAAATTGAAATTTTTAGTAATTTTTGTCCATTGATTGTCATTGATTTGTCATTGATTCAAAGATCAATCAAAAATGTTCTGTCAATTTATGCATGCGCATCACTACATTTCAAATTTAAATTATTTAAAATGTTAATTAAAACATAAAGAAGACTAGGTACTCTAATATAAGATTTATTTTTATTGATGAAACCCCGATTTACAAAAACGATTCTGCTACTAAATCTTGGACTATTGACAACCTTCCCAAGAAAGATTAGAAATTAAGGAAAGCAGGTTTACAGTGCTCCATCCTGGGTGTGTTGAGGTTTCTTAGATGGATGTAGTTTGCTTTTAAGACCCAGAAACAATGATCGGGATTATCACAAAACGATAAATAGTCAGCTGTTTAAAGAGTGGATTAATCAATTAATTCCAGCTCTACCATCTGATGGTTTTAAAACTGTTATTATTTTTGACAATGCCCCATGTCATTCTGTCCGTTCGGATAAACCTCCAACACATTATTCCAACAAAACTGCAATGGGAAATTATTTAATAAACGATACCGTTCCATTTTAACTTACATGTACAGAAGTTCAATTATGGCAGCTGATAAAAATTTAGGACAAATGGACAACTTTATGTTCAAAATATACCGCCAATCGTAATATATCAAGGTGAAGATTAGGATACAGATTCAATTTTGAACCATATCTCTCATATGATTCAGAATTTGAACCGCCCGAATCTGATTCTGAAAGTAATCCCAATTATTCTAATGCCTGAATACATTTTTTCTATTCTTACCTCGAATTATTTATATATTAATTATTGTAAAACTATAATACTTCTTATTAAATTGAGCAAATTTACATAAACTCAGCATATATCCACATAAATCAACAATATTTAACAAAATATATGAAAATACTTTTGTGAAAAGCACTTGTCAAAATTAACCATTAAATTTAGTAGTCCTAACCCTACTTTAAAAATTACTAAAAAATTTCACCAGCAGCGTTGCCAAACATACTTTCGAGAGAAATTGCAAGGTTGGTGGATCTTTAAAAAAAAACAGACTTTACTTCAAATTTTTGAGAATTTTGCAGCCAATATAATTAAGTGTGAAATTTAATAAAAAAAGCTAGTTAGCACACTTAATTATATTGGCTGCAAAATTCTCAAAAATTTGAATTATTAAAAATATACATTCAGCCAAATTTTAAATTAAATATTTTATTAACAGAATCAGATTTTGAGACTGATTCATTTTTCACGTAATAATACTCATATATTCAAATTTTCATTATTGAATCGCTCAACCAGGAAATCTATTAAAAATTTCATGGAATTTATTCACCGTTCTTTTTTAATTACCACTTCTATCCGTTCCATTGGAATTTAAATTACTTCAAGGATGTCACAAGAACTGTACCAACATGTTAACAATAATTATGGATCCTCATACACCAATTGTCTTAAACTTATGAATAAAACTGGATTTTCAATGTTAAGGATGTAACTACATTCGTAATTTTTTAAATATTAAAATCTCTTGTACTGAAGAAGGCTTAATAAGCCGAAATATATTTACAACTTACAATGCTAACTAGTTTTTTTTATTAAATTTCACACTTAATTATATTGGCCGCAAAATTCTCAAAACTTTGAAGTATCAAATATTATCTTCCCTACATATTTTACAGAAAATCTGTAATACAAGTTTTGGCAAAGAAACAAACATTGTATCTACAGAGCGAGTCTGCTAAGAATAATCAGCTGGGTACTGGATATCTATAACGTTATCTAAGTATTAAAATAATTGTGCTTGGGTAGCCTATAATATCCAAATCCAACTCTCTCGATTTATAGGCACAGTCAAATCTTTTTTAGGCTTTTCCAACGAGATGTAACGAATTTTTTACTTACCTAGAAAATAGCTATTTGTATGACAAGAATCAAGAAAGCAAAATCTATCATAATTGCTCCTGCAGATGAAGGGATATATAAGGGAGAAAATGACAGTTTACTTCAAAACTATACATAATTATTATGATTTTTTCGGCACTCCTAAAAACTTTTGTAACCTAATCGAAAAACTTGGTTCTCAAATCTTTCAGACAAATTAAAAACAGGAAGCACTGTTAAAGTAGGTACGTAACGTAGGAAACTGTGAATAAACAATTTATTGTCTTTACTCCTTGTTGAATAACGTTTGGCTCCCGTCTCCAATAGCAAGGGGAGCCAATGTATACATTGCCTTTCGAAGGAAGGTTTAGTATATTATTATATTTTATTTATTCTGTCAAACTGACAAGTAACCATCGAAAATGTTTGAACAAGATAATGGTAATGAAGATACACCACCAGAAATTTTAGACCGTGCAAAGGAAGTTGTTTAAAATCTTCTGCCCCTATAAAAGTATAGGAATGTGCCAACAACAATTTTTTAAATTGGTGTAACGAGAAAAACGTAAAATCGTACACGGAAGGCATACTATTAGCATACTTTTCCGAATTGTCCAGGAAAATGAAGGCTTCTACTCTTTGGTCCCAATATTCAATGGTGAAGGCAAAACACTAAATTTAATATCTTTGTAGTGTTTTCTTAAATAAATGTTATTCACATAACAAATCTTAACCAAAAATGTTAAAAGTAAAAGTTCCTAGTAAGTAAAGGTACTTTCAAGCCAAGGAACTAAAAGTGTTGCCTATAGCAACACACACTTCTTTTACTAGTGATAAAAACCACAACTTCAATGTCAGTTTTTAGTATTAAAAGTGATGACTTTTAAGACGGTTGCGGAAAAAAAATTATTTCTCTACACAAAACCCAAATGAATTTTTTTTCTAAAATAATTAGGGAAGCTAATATTAGAATATCAAAAATTTACCATTGTAATGGCTATGTTGGGTGATTCCATCCTACACCCTGTATACGTATAGGTACGTAGTTTAGTTCGCCAAGTAGAATACGGCTGAGATAAGATCTGGGTTCCAAGTCAATAATAATATTGATACCTAATTAAATTTAATTAATTTTATGATACTAATTCCATTTACATTATATTATTGAATATACAAATATACCTTCTACATTATGTTGATTGAATTTAAAACATTCGAATCCATCAGCTTGCGTATCTTCTCTTTCATTCCTTTGTAGCATAGATCCTTTGTACAATTTTCATTTTCATTTATACATTTTTTTTTTCAAGAAACTGATGTTTATGTAGGTACTCTTATTTTATTAAATCTTCGGGGAAAGGAGTATTGATTTGATGTTAGTCACTGAAAATTTCATATTTGTGGTTGTATTATACGTAATAATGACCTCGTAATATTTTATTGTAGTGTTTATGTACACGAGTTCTAGGAGAACGGAGTTCCTTTCAGGAAACATCAAAAGAGGCACGGGTAACCGTCGTCGTAGCGTCCAAGCTTGCTGTAAAATATACGGGCGTGTGGCGATTCTATTTTAGACCTTGTTATTTGACAACGTGAAGTGAATATCAAAAGAAAAGTGCTGAAAGCAGCACGTGTATTCAAGATAAAAAAAACGCCAGAGCTTTCTGAAATATTACTCGTAAAATGTCAGTATCGAAATTTCGAAAAAAGCGTCTGAGAAAAGAAAAATGTTGCAGAATAAATACTAACTATAAAGGTTATTTTATTTTCATATTAATAAAAAATCAAGCCGTTATGCAAATACTTCGATAAAAGTAAAACATTTTCTTTGCTTTATTCAAGTATTCCTCGCAAGATACAGGGACCACAAAATACTGCTCTCTTGTGAACGCTTCATATACCCTTGTACATGTACATATATATTGGATTTAACGAAATAACGGAATAGGAACAGAACTTGGTATGAAATTTTAAACAGAAAATTACGTTTTGAACAATATAAAAATAATTTAGGGGTAGGTCAAAAGTTAATTTTGTTTGAAAATGCGTTTTTAATTTGTATGTGCCTAGTTCATAAACAATTATAGTGTTATAATTCATGAAAATTTAGTGTATTATTCTTGTTTCTAGGTTAACCTCAATCGATGGACAATAAAAAATACCTTGTTGGACTCGTATACCACTAATTAAGAACGACCTCATCAATATCAGATATCATTGAATTCCAATATGTTGTCATAACGTTTTAGAAGGAGTCTAAAACAACAGCACTTTTAGTACTACCTATATATAAGTAATTATGGACTTATCGACTTTTCAGATGTATATTATTATAGTATATGCTAGAATAATAAAGAAGTGTTACTAAGATACTAAGAACATAGGACGTTGCTGAAGAATCAATTTAAATTTACGTTCAATAAATCCTTGCTTTGGGGTTCTAAACGTTTGATTCGTAGTCAATAAGTTGCAATCCAAAAAATGTTTGCTGGGTAGAGATCCAATCAATCACTAACAAATAATAAATAATAAATTGCAGAACGTCTTGTTTTCCAAGGAATTTTCCAGAGAGAGTATACACACGATTCCATTCCCTTTTTAAACAAAAATTCAATTAGTTTGATTAAAGTTTTCAAATTACAGTTCAAATTTTAAGTACTAATATTAAAAATCCGTGCTTTACTCATCATTTTATCTTAGAATGAGGCAATTTGGTTATTACATCCTAAAAGCTAACCAAGGGATTGGCAACAAAAAAAATCTTTGATATACCGACGATCTCTTTTTATACGACTTTTTGTTCCTTCAATGTTCTAATTTTTCTGCTTCGTTGAAGTAACGACTATAGTTTTAGGACGCAACCCACCATTACAGTTTCAAAACAACCCCCTGTTGGTATTTATACATTATACCTTCCTTGCTATGTCGCCTTAGCTTTCTAATGGTTTTAGAGCATGACCTACGACCTAACAGACAGCGCCCCGTTGTTTATTTTAGTTCTGTTTAATTTTCCACGCAACGCATAGCGAACTACTAGGAAAATGGAGTATGCTCTTGGAATACGAATAGGTAATATATTACGCAGCAGAAATGGGTAGATCATAATGGTAATGCTGCTATTTTAGAGTTTTGTTGATGTTTCAGAAGGTTCATAAAGTTTAATTATAGGTGCGTTGTAAAGCCTGAATTAGTATTTGTAGGAATGTAGATATCATTGCTTGAATGTAAGTGTGAATTATTATTGTCCGCAGGTTGTAAATTTTAATTTGCATAGAGCATATGGATTTGTCAATTACTACCTTCCTTGGGTTATAGTTTTCCAGGATCGTACCATTGGGGTTTCTCCATTATTTTTCCTTTTGTAATTACTTTTACTAAACATTTTTCTCCTAAAACGTGTCTTACTGATTAATCACTTCCCTAGTCGACTACATTAGAAGAGAAGGATACTGTTTATTAGCACAGCCAGCTTTAAAACTTTTACACTGCTGTGCAATATTTTTAAACCTATCAAGATATCTTGTTTATTGTTTAGTTGATAATAGGAAGGAAAATATAGGAAACATGAGCGAGTTAGGAAAAAAATTGTTCATAAAGCGATTCCTGTATAAGCAGTTTCATACTAAAATCAAAGACCTTTGTAGATTTACCCATAATAGTCTTACTGTGTTTCCTTAATACGATAAAGTAACCCTACTTATGGCGTCTCCATCTTGTAGAGCAGAGAGTCGATGATAATAATTATGATATCCCCAAAAAATTCAATGCTACAATTTTTCTTTGCGAATATTTCAAAAGGAAACTTCATTCTACGTGTCTCAATTCTATTGACTTTAAATAATATAGGATGTATCTAAACATGGTTTTTAGTGACAATATTGTCTAAAACATTATCATCACCTTTATCAAGTGAGCGTAGAAAGTGCGCTGGCAATATTTGGCAATTTATTGTGTATACATTTTTGGTTGTTATCAGGTTGTCGAGAGAATCATTCCCAGTGCTCAGTTCACATAAAACCAATTTTTATGATATTTATAGCAGTGTAATTAGACCTTTATTTAACATCGATCAAAGAAAAATGGTGTGGAAAATTGTCCAGGATAGAAAACTCTTCCTTTTTTATGAAACGTTCCACTCCACAACCCACACAAAGTTGAAAGCTGTTATTTGAAAATGTGGTTTCGAGCCAGTTTCGAGCAACTTTCCACCCACTATATACTTTTAGTGGATTAATTATATAGTGTCAAACTGTCAACGTTTATTTGAGTTGCCATTAGTTTTATGAATTTAATTTATTTTAATACATTTAATATTCGTTTATTAGTTAAGTATAGAATTGCTGTTTTACTAAGAAAATTTAAACAGGATGTATTAAAACTACGACAATTAACTAAGAGGTAGGACAGTTTGAGCGTATTGCGAATTTTCATATCGGTGGGGCTATAAATTCCTAGATTGGTTTGCTCAAAATTTTGAATAATTCATAGCGGCCGCCATTTTGAAGTTAGAGAGCTTCCCTTAAATTATGATTTTCTTTCATATCCCCTACTCAGACTTTCAAAATTCTGCTTCTGCGATAAATGCTACCAAAATAACATGTCTAACTTCCGCTTCCGGTTTAGGTTTTTTTGAAAAGCTTATTTTGTCGATGAATTTTCAATCAAATTTCATTAAAATCGGTTAACTAGTTTTTTGCGTTAGAGACGTTACATACTACATACCTACATATCCACCCACTCATCCACCCACCCACCCACCCACAGACAGACATTTTTTCTAAACCACTTTTTTGGATTCCTGGAGGTCCAAAACACGTATTTCCACGAAAATCTAAATTTCGAAAATTTTCATGGTATCAGTATAGCTACCTACTTCCCATATACCAATGGTGGTATGGGAAAGTAAAAATCAAAAATTTTTAGAAATAATGTTTTTTATTTATTAGTAATCAGATGTTAGGAGGATTGCCAGGGTTCCAAGTTTTGGCGATTAGGAACCAAATTGGCCTTATTTTTGTTTAATTTATGTTTTTTAAAATTTATTGTAAAATTTTCATATTAACATACAATAAAAATTTAATTTTGGTTTTTGAGGATGAGGTACCCGACGATTCTGAGGTCCCTGCTTTGCTGATGAGGTCCCTGGCACGCGCCTCATGCGCCTGTGCGGTAATCCGCCACTGGAATGCTGTGATCTGCTATTGTTTTAGTCCTGTAGGAGAGTCGGTTCCTACATTGTTCTGTATGTCTGCCTGCTTTTGTCTAACATTTCAGTTTCGTTTTTTGTATGCTTACCCGCTTGTCTTTATTTTTTTTAGCTAAGTTGTGTTTTGGCAGGGGTTTGATTGTTTCTATGTCTGACTACCTATCTGCTTTTAAATTTTTAATACATACAGTTTGTCTGCCTTCCTGTGTTTTGTCTATTCTATTCTGTGATTATGTGTAATCGTTCGAGTGTAAAAAAACACACTACGCGAATATTTAGGTTCAACTGAGTTTTCAGTCTAAACTTTTTGTGCTGTACGTTTTTTACAGTTTGTTACTTTCTATTATTTAGAATTTTTTTCAAGATCTTCAATAATATAAAGAAATGGAAGACGTGGTGGTGTAGAAGACATGAAAAAACCTTGCGAACGCTGAACAGCGTTGTGAAATGGCCCCTGCTGGTTGGTACCTATGTCTGTCCATTCGTTCTTCTGTTTGTGTGTTCCGCTTTTCTCATTTCTTTGTGTGCCTGTCCGTCTTTCTATTTATGCATTGAAGTAACAATACAAATTTTAAATTAGTGTGTAAATAAATATTTAATTAAATGTAGCTTTGCCTAATATGTAATTTGTATAATGGATTTGAAAATAAATAAATAATAAACTCTGACATTCAATTTCATAATTGCATAGATACAAAATGCCTAAAACTAAACGTTTTCATTATTAAATTAATGTTCCCAATTTTAGATTTAATCATAGGTGCAAATTGATTACACCTCGTTCGAATTAGCATAATCATTAGAATTTATTTATTAATCCTCATTTGGATTTTTTTTATGTAAACTAGAACTACGGTGTTATAAGATAATAAGAAAACGCTTGCTAAGGTAAAACTTTATCATAATCATATCGGAGTTTATCGTCGCCAAAGTTGTACTTAAAGTTAATATAAGCTTCGATACACAAAGCGATCTCTAGGGTAGTAACTGTTTGAAGATCATGAATATACAAAAGGCTAATTTACAGTAGCTGAATAGAAACCACAACCATTAGTAGAGCAGCTGGGAAAGGACTCGTTAGAACGTAATACAACAGGATAACTAGTGTTTGCAATAATTAAAACAAATGCTTATAGCCATATTACCTTGCACTTAGTACAAACAATTTATTTCTTCTTTGACAGTTTAGACATAAGCTTCCAAATATTTTCATAAATTCATATTACGTTGTGAGCGGTTTTTATAGTGCTGTAATTATGCATTATAGTAATAAAGTAAAGATCCACGCCGATTTTCATCCGACAATTTTATTAATTGTTAAGAATTTTGAGATTTCACTTAAAAAAATTTTTTTTTCTTCAAGCGTATCATAATATCCGTATTGTTGTACAGAACTGGCTATGTAGAAGGAAGTCATTTTGTTAATAGTCAAAAAATGAAAATAATGTTACTATAGTCTGTTTTTTAACTAGGAGGAGTGAATACAAAAGCCAGATTCACACTAGAAATGTAACTAGAAAAGAAGTCTTCCATAGTTTTGACGGTAAATTTGAATTTCATGTTTAAAATTTACAGCTGAAATGAAAACTATAAAATTTATTGTATTTTGCTTGAATTATGTCACTGTCAGCGCCTAGAGAAATAATTATCAAATCACGTCAAACGTCAAAATTTATACAAATTACTTAGCGGTGTGAAACCGGCCTGGCCGCAGCCAATCACAGATGTAGATTTTGACGTAACATATTTGAATCGCTCCTCGTAGTTAAAAAACAGACTATAGCACAATAATGTGTTTGCGTATCCATGGTAACGGCAGTATTTTGCCCATAGCTCCGCCCCCAAGGTTGGTAGAGGGGAGATCGTTGTCCTGTGTAAATGACTTTTTAGGAAATATTTATTTACAGCAACAGAATATATTTACAGTTGAAGAAAAAATAGTAGTATACCTATATATTATTCGGAGTAGAACGTCTTATTTGTGTTTCGCTCACTTGCACAGCCTCGGCGTGTGCGCCTCGGCCGCAATATGAGCTCAACACAAAAAGAACTCTCTCTACTCCTAATAATATAGTAATATACTATTGTTCTAACATCATCACAAGAAGAATGCCCCTACACAGAATGATAATGAATTGGGTATGGAATGTTTAATTTTCTCCCTGTCTTTCCGTCTGAAAAGTTTTCTAGCTTTTACCATATAAAATAGTCAATTAAGATACCTAATTTGAAATTTTACATTTTGTGCAAACCCGAACTTTCCATTAACGGAATAATTTCTCCGAGATCGTCGTTGGAATTTGTTGACATTTCTGCTCAACCGCTTGACCTCTAATTTAAAATTCATCTACATTGTTCTGTATAATTTTAGGACTGATTGAATTTAGTTCTACGACAACTAATAGGAAGTTATTTTATAGTAGGTAACCATTTGAGGTTAAATTAGACCTTTATTGAAACAAGATTTCTTAGTTTCTCTTTAACCTTCCCTTTACGTTACAAAAAACTCGCCGCTTTATAGCACTTCCAAAGTCTAAGTTTGCTTAGAATATTTAGTATAACAACACCAAGATGATTAACGATCAATTATCAAACACAAACATAGCTTGAAATTTCACAAATTTGAGAAACGTTGGCAGGAAGCGATACTGATAAAACAAACTAGCTTTGGTACGCTTCCTTCGAACTTCGTCGAAGTAAACGAACACACTTGTTGATGAACTTATAAAACATTACCAAGTTTTATTGCAAGGAGTATTAGAACCGACTTTACAGGGCACTTAAGAAATGTTGGTACGGCGCTTCACGTAAACCAAGTCTGTTAAATGGTAGGCAAGAAGATTAAGGGTAAGCATACGCTCGACGGTCTTTTGAATTATTAATCGCTGTTTGCCTTCAGATTGTTGTACAAGTGAACGTGTCTATGAAAATTTAAATACTTTCAACGTTGTCATAATAAAATATAAAGTAGTATATTTTCTATTTAAGGCCGGCATTTACTTAAAGCAAAATCCAATTTGATGTATGGAAAGTTGCATACCTACAATAACAAGAATAATGCTTGCCTTGGAATTTTGTTTCATATTTTTAAATATTTCAGATTCTTCTGACGTTACCAAAATTGATAAATGCAATAAAGAATAATGAATTTACTGTATTGAATATCGATTTTGCCGTTATATTATTTTAATTTTTTTTTGTCAAACAACAATACCTAGTAGAAAGTTGTAATCCGTCTTTTGTGTATTGCAAAAGGTGAATTATATTGATATTTCTAAAATTTTATTTCCATTTTTTCCGAATTAATTTGCATTTTAGAAAAAAAATTCTTGTGGCATTTGAAAGAGCGTGGTCATATCTATCTATTGATAGAGAGAATTTTTCGATATCCATATTTTTGTATAAATACTACTTGAAAATTTTAAAGTAAAATAGAGTTGTACATTTTTTAATGCCGAAAAGTTATTTTTTAGAAGTTAAACAAAAACGTTCTATGTGTAGACAGATAAAACACCAATAATAAGAAAAAAATTTCGCCCGCCCTTCCTACTTTAAAATTGGCTCTGAAAAATTGGAACAAAATGTGCATAAAATGGGGTATATTCAAGGTGTAAACTCCAGCCTTAAGCGGTTTTGCAAGTGTTTATACTTTGACTTCAATGCTTAACAGTTAATATCAATAAATTCTTTTTAACTACTAAACGATATAATGCTGGAAGGATTTACCAGCCACTGCGCCATCCTATTGGAAGTCTTCGTACAAGAGCTCATTAGTCTGCAGCAGTGCATTCATAAAATTGAAAATGTTTGCTTGTTGATGAGATCTTGATTTACGTATATTCCTAAATCCATTTTCAAAGGATAAAGTCGGATAAAGTATTGCTATAATAGCGAAAATGATGTAGAATTATACTAAAAACGTTCCATGCTTGTTATAAATTGAAAATACCCTCTTTATTCTTTAATTTACGGGTTGGCTATTACAAAATGAATTTATGATCTACAATAAAATGTGTTTTGACCATTCGTACTCGTAAATTTTGTTTTTTTAAATTTATTGTTACGTTGGAAAACTGGAAACTACAAGAATTTTACAGGCATTCTTGCCCACTTATTCGTTAGTTATTTTACAATTTGCTGGAAATATAGTACATAACATAATAGTATATTATGCAATCAGCAATTATTGACAGCTATTACGACAAGAATATATTAGAATTACGACAGGAACCTTGGTCATATTCGTGTCTTAATAGCCATTAAATGTGAGTTGCATACACTAGTCGTAATATCAAAGTTTATTTAATTTTAGAACTTTCATAAATGGTCATGTTAATATTTGATACTGCGCATTCTAACAGGGTTACGTGAATCGAGACCGGTTCGAGATCCCCGCCTATTCTGGGTGTGGATATATTAATTTCTATCATAATGAAAAATTTGTATCATAATGAAATAGAGATAGTAAATATCTAATACATCAAGTTTATTAAAGTATGGAAATAGAAAAAATATGTTATATTACAGACAACAATAATACGAATATTAGGGTGTTTATATGCAGCGTGATCTTTTGAAAACGATCCACCCTTAATATCTCGCGAACCGCGTCGCGCTAATACTCATCCCGCCGCGCCGTCCCCTCCTAACCAAACTTTGAAAAGTTTAAATGACACTATACCCTTTGTGCTACCTCAAATTAAACGCCTTTTAATACCTATGATATCTTTTTTCGCAAAGAAAATTAAAATCAATGGATTCGTTTTGGAGAAATTAAAAAAAAAACATGAAAAAGGTGTGTGTGCTTAAGACGTCTGTATGTCACAAGTGAAAATCAAATGACAGCTGTCAGATTATTATTCGCCGATAAAGGGGAAAAATGCCATTTGCAGGGCCGAAACGTCCGAGATACCGAGTCTTGCTAGTGCCCGGCTGGCGGCGAGTCGAACGCACGTTTGATGTAAAAAGATAGGACGGCAAATATTTTAACTAACTCAGGTGTTAATCGGCGAATAGTAATCTCACAGTTATCATTTGGTTTTCACTTCCGACGTGGTACGGACGTCTTAAGCACACACACTTTATTTAATTTTTTTTTATTTCTCCAAAACGAATCTATCAATTTTAATTTTCTTTACGTAAAAAGGTAGAATTTTAAAAGACCTTTAATTTGAGGTATCACCAAGGATATAGTGCTATTTAAAGTTTTCAAGTTTAGATAGGTGGGAGCGGCGGGATAAGTATTAGCCTGACGCGGATTATGCCATCGAGTGTCCCCCCATCCTCTATAAAAAGGAATTTTTACATTTATTTGATATTTGGTATGGTACACGATATATTAAGGGCGGATAGTTTTCAAATGATCGCACTGTATGTAATTATTGTGTTTCTATTACCTCAACCAATTGTTGCGTCTCTAAGGCTTATTCCCAGAGATTTAATGGAGTTAAACAAGGTTTTTACATCTTTTTTTGTATTTTAATATCTCTCAGTATTTCTAATTTGCAAATGTTAATATACTCCGCGTGACCTATCCCCTGGTAGCTGTAACGATTTTGTTTTAGGCTTCAAAAAACAGGAATATGCAAATACCTTCATATAGCTACAGATAATATATGCAAAATAATTGGGGTTGTTCCTATACCCGAGTTCTCTGTATTCCAATATGTATAATGTATATATCCTATCAAACAGTTAAGGTTGAAACATAACAATCGGGAAAATTGTATCCGTTAGATGAAGCGCGCACTGATATAAGGTTATCGCGTATTTCTGTGAAAACGGAAGCTGAAAATACAATTATATAGTACCCCATGGTCCATTCAGCTATAGAATCCGATTATAGCTCTATAACCTCAATATTACGGTAGGCTTCTTATTTTGAAAATTGAAGTGAAGAGATGATGACTTATAAAATATTCAGGTTGTAAGGTGTATCTTACGGGTGCTCTTATAAAATGCTCGATCGGGCAGAATACGATAAAAGCTTTCGGCGAATCTGTTCAAGTGTGCCACCATGAACGTAGAAGTTTAGCGTTGGCAACACTGGAGGTCGCCGCGACGATCGATAGTACAATTACACGACGCCGTGCTGCCAGGAGACGACGACGCCCGGTATCAATCAACTTCCTCGAGCAGCTTTAACCCTGCTGGACCACCAGTTTATTAACAGGTGCCTGTATTTCCTGCTGCCAACTATTAATCCTGACATGGGATGATGGCATGGTTAACGTGGCGACATTGGTTAAACACTTTGATTGATTTACCGAATCGCTTTGTGTAAACGTTATTGCAACAATGATTCCAGAGTAATATGGGACAGCACAACTACACAATCGCTCCCGATAATCTCATTCATCATGTTGAATTTAGCTGAGCTATCAAATTTATTTGCGAGTTGACAGATGCTGAATTGACGCTCTTTGCTGCCTTGTGGACATAAATGGAAACGGACGTTTGGAGACGACTAGACTGCCAACAGAAAGCACTACGATATGACGTATGAAATTCATCTCAAAACTAGTATTATTATACGCCGGGCTATTTTTTTATATCCGAAAATTACAAGTGATATTCCATTTTTTTTTTCAAAAGACAAAGAATTTTCATCTATATCTACAAGGCACATTAGTAACGACTGTTGCTACATTTTAATACAAGATTGAAGTTACGAACACGGGTGATCTACATATTATGCAATCGCCTGGACCCTGTTCATTACTGCTCCAACGTTCCCGAAAATTGACAATCTGGTTTTGTCAAATTTTTATTCTATTGCTGCAATACAAACTTGAGAAAAACATAACAATGTACGAAGAACAGTAGGGATTGTGGACAAATTAAAGCACACTAGGCGCGATTTTTATATCCAGACAGATAGTTGAAATGGAATGTAATGTCCCGACATGCATGTGTTTCGTTGACTCGACGAAGGCCTTTCATAGGATAGAACTGGAGAATATGTTCAACATATTACAGGAAGAGAGTGTCCCTTCGCAAATAATTGCAGTAATAAAAGATTTGATTGGAGAAAGACTCATTAAGGCCTGTTTAATTTGGAAAAGGACAAAATAATAAAAGATATGCGAACGAAACCGGGATACAGAATGGCCATAACATCAACACCATGTGCTACGCCGATGACTCCATACTAGTTGACGAGGAGGGCAAACTACAAATACTTTTGCTACAGTTTAACCATATTGCCATAACGTAAAATATGAAAAAACAGCAGGCAAAACAAAGAGCCTAATACCGGATTTCCACCAAATGGACAAAACAGAAACTCATGTCGAAGTTGACCAATGGTCGAAATAAACAAAATGCGAATTTTTAAAAACTTTTTGAAGACTCGAGCTTTTGCGATTGCTTCTGTTTTGTTTTTGGTGTCCCGGAAAAGGGTAACATCGAAAGGTTTCGACATGTTCAGCAACTCTGCTTATTGGAAGCAGTCAATAAACTTTGTTTTATCTAGTTTCTGATTGCAGTACCTAGTACTGCATTCTCGGTTTAGTGTTTACGTCTAGGAATAGGCGCTGACTATAATATAAAATATATTAAGCTACAAATTACATTCCGGGTGCTGGCCTATATTTTTTAGGTGTAAAAAAAGTTGTTTCTTTCACGTTTCCTTTGTATGTTCAAAGAGAAATATTTTTCATCTAAAATAGTATTAGTAAATTTTGTAGTGTTATTCTGTACTGAACTGTGTTTTTATACAGGGTGTCGCTAAAATATGGTGTCATAGCTTAACCACAGATTCCGGGGATCAAAATAAGACGATTTAACGCAACTTACCTCTATCCGAAATTGCTTCGTTAAAGCGCTATCGAACGCCAAAGATCTTCAAAAAATTTCTATTTTTTTAAATAACAAAAGATTGTTTTTAGCGATTAGGATGAAATTTGGGATGTGATTCTTTACTGGAAAAAGGTGTTTTTTGACATCACTTTTTTGTTCAGGAGTGTTGCGTAAGTGGTCAAAGGTTGATCATCCATAGGTAAAAAAGCTCATATTTTTTTAACAGTTCGGCCAATAGTTTTCAAAATTTTTTTACAGAGAGACATTCTTATTTCAAATATTTTTTGTTTCTTGTTCGATTTCGGTATCTCCCATAGTTTAGGCTGAAAAAAATTATTTTGATTGGCCGCAGTGTATTTCTTAAAACGATGTACTAGTAATCTAGTTCTCCCGTATGCTGAGAAATAAATGACGAAGAGACAATTTTTTGCGTAGAATCAACTTTTGCATCCGGGAAAATGGTGGTCACATTGAGCATTTGCTGTAAATCTATAAATTTACCGGTGGTACAAAATAAGCTGAACCATATTGGTTGAGAAATGGTTCAGATTATTTTGCGCCACCCTTTACATACTTGTTAGTAATAAACTTTATATCAAATTGTCTCTTCGTGATTTATTTCTCAACATACGGAACAAATAGATTACTACATCTGTTTTAAGAAATACACTGCAGCCAATCAAAATAATTTTTTCAGCCTAAACTATGGCAGATACCGAAATCGAACAAGAGACAAAAAATATTTTAAATAAGAATGTCTCTCTGTAAAAAAAGTTTGAAAACTATTGGCCTAACTGTTAAAAAGATAAGAGCTTCTTTGACTGTGGATGATCAACCTTTGACCACTTACGCGACTCTCCTGAACAAAAAAATGATGTCAAAAAACACCTTTTTCCAGTAAAGAATCAGATCCCAAATTTCATCCTAATCGCTAAAAACAATCTTTTGTTATTTAAAAAAATAGAAATATTTTGAAGATCTTTGGCGTTCGATAGCGCTTTAACGAAGCAATTTCGGATAGAGGTAAGTTGCGTTAAATCGTCTTATTTTGATCCCCGGAATCTGTGGTTAAGCTATGGCACCACATTTTAGAGACACCCTGTACATTTTCTCAGTAGAACGCAAGAAATATTCCTCCTACGCTGTGCTTTCATAAATCTTAACTAGATCAGGATTTGTATTTTTAATAATTATTCTACTTTAGAGCACCTGCGCCATATTTCTTGTGGTTCATTTAATTGAAATGGATACATATCCGAGTAGGCTAGGTTGTTGAACGAATATACCCTTTATATTAAGGCAAGATTCCTAACCCCTAGTTTCCCTTTACTTGAAAACAATTTTTTGTTTTGGTCATTAAATGTAAGGCTACGTAGCTTCAAATACCTTTTATTTCATACTCTCCGGTATACCACTTTACGGTATTAATTTAAGTCCGGGAAATGGCACATTACAGTACAAGGCCGAGAAGTGAAGTTGTTTATTTGTAACTAAGCAAAAAATATAAAATGGGTGATGTGATTTAAAATTAAATGCCACCAGACGATGTTTAATTTGACAGAATTTAAATTTTTGACGTTAACGTTTTATAAAAAGAAAATAAATACTCAAATAAAACAAATTTATTTTACAGTAATGAAATAAAATGTTGTACGATATACGTCCGTGAAGTTATTATTAAAGTATTCGTTTAGACATTCTGAATTCGGCTCCTTCGTCCCCTCATCCATAACCTTCTAAACTTATACTTTAAGAAGTCACTTCCCGGGCTTATAACGTAAATTACTATTTCCGACGACCACTATGAAATGTAACCAAATTCGCACCGTTTACTGTTACTGAAAATTGTATATTTCGCATGGCAACGAAACCGTGTGATATGAGCGTGTGCAATATATTTCACACGCTAGACGATAAAAAATAGTTGGCCACTTTGAAAATCGTCATTCATTTTATTAAAAATTAAATATTGAAACGTCAAATTGTAGCAAATGCAACGAAGTGCAGTACCTACTAACCTGTTACTAGCCGAATTTTTATTAAGAAAATTGGTAAATTGTAATAAATAAAAGAGGTAAATACATTTAATTCACATAATTTTATATTTTATTTAGTTTTGCTGTTGATATGGACGATATGGATGATAAAATGTTATAATTAATAAATTTTTTTATTTTGCTATTTTTAAAACAGAATTAAGTGGTGGTCGGAAAAGTTGTGGTCGTCGGAAAAGTACAGTGTACAACTCGTGCTGAATGGATATTTCAGCACTAGTTATACAATATACTAAATTACATCGATGCATAGACATGTGCTGAAGTTTGTAATGATTATTCTATTGGGTTAGTTAAAAACAATATCATTTACAAATGAATTGTTCGTTTGACGTATTTTCAGGTACTGGCGTACTGTAACAACATAGTGTGCAATAAAGCCAATGGTTTAAAGTCTTGACATGAACGTTATTTTTGGCAACAAACAAATGATAACGAATATCGTTAAATAAACAATTTTTATACGCAATAGAGCGGATTATTTCATGGTTAAAAGACTCTAATGCCCTATAACAGTATAAGCACTGATATAGTAAATTCCAAAACTTTATGTACTTCAAGGTCATACGAACTAAGTTATGGACATGACGTGCGCCGATGTAGCTGGTCCAGATCAGTGCAGGAGATATATATATTTTTTCGTTCCTTTTAATGTTCTAAGTTTTTCGCTTTACCCTCAATTTACAATTCTTAATGGTTGCTACACTTATTAAGATGTATAATTCATGTTACGCCGCTGTAATTGTCAGTTTGACAGTTCTTCGTACGTCGTTGTACACTTCAGTTGTATGACCTTGAAGTACATAAAGTTTTGGAATTTACTATAGATAGTTAATAGATAACTATACAAGGAGATAAAACTAATTTGTATTATCGTGTACAATACAAAGTTTAATTCAACATTTTTAAGGGTTTATCTTAATTAGAATTAGATGACATTTCTACAATAATGACAATTATTATATTTATTTACTCCAGATTTGAGTAGATAAAGTACAATTTTAATAGTAAGTGTTGAATAAACTAATTATTTGACGTTTATAAACTATTTTAATAAATGATCAACGTTTTATTTTCCATAGTTACTGAGATGTTGACAGTTTTGTAATGTCCGATATACAGTGAATATCATTTATTGTGCTATATAAGCACATTGCAAGTTAAATGGTCCACCCACTTTACCGTTGGAATATAGGCAACCCATTATACACTGCTATCGGACTTGCCCCTGCTTACCGATTTGTATTATTGTTTTGCCACCTGTTTTTTTAATTTTTAATAAAGAATAAGATTAAAAACTACCGATTTATTGAAAACATGATTTATACAGATGAAGGAAAAATAGAAATGTGTATACTACACTGTACCTATCACTCCGGAGTATCATTAGGTAATGTTACAATTTTAGTGTAATAATCCTAACAGACCAGTCGCTAATGTGTCTACAATATCAAGAATAGAAAATTTGCAGCTACAGGCTGTGTGGCACAAGATGAAAAAAAATTAGACGTAAAACAATAACACATGAATTTATCCAACTAGGATATTGTAAGCTGTTACGGAAAACAAAAATATCTTTACTAGAGCGATTCCCAAGTTATTTTCAAAGTATTTTTTTTAATTTGACACGAATATACGAAGACACCCTTATATCCCATTTTCTATACATAGTTTCAACATAATGTTTTTTGAACATTCGAATTCATGGGAAAGATTCAATCAACCTTACTGAATTGAAATCACTCAGATGTCTGGCCAAGCCCCTATACCACCAGACTTAAAAACAAGTATATTACTATACAATACCCGATACCTATCGTAAAATTAATAATACAAACTTACAAATCATAAGAAGTCGTCAAGTCACGGTTTTAATGGTCGGTAACAATCGTAACATCAAGAACGAAACCGTTGTAATAATAATTAACACTGAAGATTAGACACTTAATTGCTTGTATAGCGAGCTAAATATGAATGACTTATGATGATCAAATGTACACAACTGTTACACTTGCAGTTGCAACATGTGTCCTATATGAATTTCTTGTGGAGATGAGTAATATCTCGTTCTTATTTTACTTTCACTGCATTACTAAGACATTTATCAGTAGATATCTACTTCTACAGCTTTAAGCTTCTCTTTTGCTTCCTGTAATAGTTATAAAAGGATATTTTATTGTAATGAAGAGTAAAATTAAATTAATTTAAATTATTTGCCAGGAATCGCACATAAACTTTGTCGGTGGTGCATAATTAACAGTCACCCTGCACTAATTAATTTCCTATTTTAGGGTCACGTGGTGAAATTAAAAAAAAACTTTCATTCATATTTTAGGTAGGTGCCCCATTCACTTATTGTTATTGCAAGTTAAATTAGGAAACGTGAATTCGGAAGAAGACCACTTAGATGTTAATCCTTCTCAGACCTTAACTTCTTGCCTGGTAACATTTCCGGAATAGACTCTAAAGAGGATGTTGATATAAAAAATCAAACTCGTCTGTTGGTTTGGTGTAAATATATCAAAAATAGAATTTTATAAATATCAGTATCAGAGACACGTGGCCCTTTAGATATCACATCTCTGTTGGATCTTGCTTTGAATATAAAGGAAATTTTCTGATTGTTTATTATCCTCATAAAGTCGCAAAAACTCAACGCAGAACGTGTACAGGAAAAGTTTAGGTCTGCTCCAGAACAAAATGACAGCTTGTTTTTTCTAGTTTTGTAATTTATGTTAAGCTTCTTATTATTTTAAAAAAATTCTTTTTATAGACGACTCTAGTTAAAAGTAACGATAAAAATTGAACTTAGTAGGTACTACTGTATGTTTTAAGAACACACATTTTCGAAGTTTGTGTTACAGGTTAGAGGATTTAATCATACTGACCGATAACAGAATAGTTGGGTTGAAATCTACTTCATAATAATGTTTTTTCTTACCTGAAAAAAAGAAATAAAAAATTATTAATCAGAGCCGATCATCAAGCATACATTTGTTAATTATTGGTAAATAGATCACTCAAATAACATTGAACAGAATCGTTCAAAAGTATGGAAACTTGTAAAGGAGTAATTTTAACAAAAAGAACATTGAATAAAATTTTTTTGTCCAGTTATTAGCTACCTTCCTGTCAACTTATATTTTTTGTGATCTTACATGTTACTTTTTTTATTTGGTAGGACTTGTTTTTCTCTTTTCTATAGAATATACTAACAAGTAAAAACGAATAAAATCTCTTTGTCTGCAACAAAGCGACGTGTCTTGAAATTTTTGTTTTCAACAGAAATCAATCGACAAAAACAGAATTAAGTAATGTCAACAAGCAGACAAAACTAAATTTATTAGTACAAGAGTAGTGTTACTACAAGTAACTACCTTGAAATGAAAATAAACAGAAATACACGTTTGAAAATAATGACAGCTATTTATTAGTTGTACACTTGTGTACTGCTTTTTTTGTAAATCAATTAATAAAATAACTACATATCAGATTGAATGTATACACGGTTTTCCTCTGAACAATATGTGAAACGAGCCTTTAATTCCAAAGGGTTTGATAACCATTCTCGTTTTATTACTTCCATTTCCTATCTAATAGTTTTACATTTTTTAAAGTTCTAGGTCGATTGTTATAAACGTTATTTGTTAAGTTACCTCAGAAAGAGACGACGATAGGCGTTAGATCGGGTGACCACGGTGGCCACTCAATAAAACACCTTCTCCTAACCAATTTATCTTGGAAAATTGATTTATATCCAGACGAAATCTTCTAGTTTAGTGGCCATTACTTACGTTATGGGAATCCGTCCAGGATACAAGTTATTAAATAAATCACAAACTTTCTTGTTGCGTTCTTCATCGGTCGCCAACGCAAGTAACTAAAATTTCGATTCCTTTTTTTAAACTTGATTATACGAACATGTTAACAAAATCGATTTACCAAATTATCTGTAAACTGACTTACGTATTGTGTAATAATAATTAGGTAGATATTATTTGACATTGCTACTGGTGTGTTTTTTTAATTGCCGTTTACTACATCGTAAACGAGAATTTCAAAACACGACACACTGTATGTGATAGCCTTGTGCATCTAACAAGAGTCAAAGTTTTATTCGTTTTTACCTAAGCCTTTGTTAGGTAAGCGAGAACCTTCACAGAATGCGACTGAATAGGTAGTGTGCAAGTAAAAAAAAAAGTGGAGGTGCAAACCTCCCCTGGACTTTCCCATACTAAAAATAAACATTCGTTTTTGGTATTCAACAGCATTGTTCGCCACAACCGATAAACTAAACTTGAAAATTAGTATATGGAAAATTAACACAAGTGCTGATTGTGTTCATCTGCGCATGTGTGATTATTTATATTCATAGGCTGCTAGGATTAGCCGGCGACAAGGAATTCCCGTCCCGCGCATGGTCACTTGAACATATCGGCACTTACAAATTTCACCCTACACTGTTTTAAAGTTCAAAATTCACGAATTTCTCATTAACCGTACATTTTAGCCATATGAACACCTTATACTATGTGATAGACAATTCAATTTTGCATTCAATTGTATAATAATATATAGGATGATTTATTTAAAATAACAAAGTTGCTTATTGTACTGTAAAAACCAAACATCCTGTATACGTGATATAAATTTAGTAAAATGCAAATCTATATACTGAACAACTTTTGTATTTAAACTTCTTTCATATTTAATTTCTAATAAAGGCGCTATAGGAGCATCAATTTCCGATTTTCAAAATCTCGTAGAGGGCGCCACAGTGGAATTCTGGCATTCATCAAAAAACAAAAATGTAGCTAATACCAAGCTGTATAAGTATAGAAAATTTAAACAAATTCCTTAGACCAGTTTTTTTGTAATAATTTTCTTTGGTGTAGTACAGCCAAAGGGCTTTCAAACAAGTTGTTGCGGAACCTGATCAGATAACTGGTTTTTGAGTTACGGGGCGTTAAAGTCGAAATTTTGAAAAATTCATAGCGACCGCCATTTTGAAGTTAGAGAGTCCGGTAAAAAACTGTTTCCCTTGAATTATGCCCTTCTTTGATATCCCCTACTCAGATTTTCAAAATTCCGCTTCTGAAAAAAATGATACCAAAAAAACATGTCTAACTTCCGCTTCCGGTTTAGGATTTTTTTGAAAAGCTTATTTTGTCGATGAATTTTCGATATACCCCTTCATTTAAATTTTCATCAAAATCGGTTCACTAGTTTTTGCGTTACAGGCGTTACATACACACAGACACACAGACAGACATTTTTTCTAGACCACTTTTTTGGGTCCCTGGGGACCCAAAACACGTATTTCCGCGAAAATCTCGACTTCGAAAATTTTCATGATATCAATAGTACTTCCCATATACCAGTGGTGGTATGGGCAAGTAATAATCGCATCGTAGCACCTTTAGAATCGGCATACAACAAAATTTAATTTTATACGAAAGGTAGTGAATAAAAGTTATACTAAAATGCTTATATCTAAGGGGCCATTAGAACCAACCTTATTCTATGCTACTGAAGGATGAAAGTTTTATTATTTTGCTAAGAGGTAAGAATATTCAAAGCTGGTTAAGTAGGCTGTATTTCCACTTTATCCGGTTCTTCATTAACCGATCTTTCTAATTTTAATTATGATATCACGTTTTAGATGGTTTTATTTTTCTTAGTCGAACTATACCAGGGTGTTATGTCATGTTACAGCAATGTCTTATTGGGTGATTCTAGGGCGTTAAGTAAATAATATTAGCCTGCTCTTTTTTGTTAAACGTCTTCGTTGAATAGTTAGCGAAGTTGCAAGTTAACCAAGTCTTTTAAAAAATAAAATAAAATAAAATAAATAAGTAATTAATAAGGTTAAGTAAAATTTGAAGTTAAGATACAGTGGCATCAAGAAAATTTGGAAAAGGGGTATCTACGAAACTTAAAACGAACTCCCTGTTTATTTAAATATAAATCAAAATTTAAAGTCTATGGGCTGCCAAACCAATTCCATGAATTATCATTTAGAACAATTTCTCTTAGTACTCCAGAACCAAACGAAGGTAGGTAACTTTAAAAACTCTAGCATTCGTACTTAGGATCATTTGGTTCTTAAGGAAACACATCTTTATTTAACAAAAAAAAGATATTGTATCAAAATACCAACTGTATTAGTTAACCGTATCTTAAATGGTGTAACACGCGCTTCATTATTCATCTGACAGGACCTGATAAGCGCTTTTGATTTACGGACATTCTTGAAGTTAGTTAGCTGTCAGATAGAGAAATGGAACTAGAGAAGCTTTAGAATAGTTTTAGACACCCTGATTAGTTGGTAGGAGAAGTTAGATGCGTTTGTAGCCCTATAGATGCAAGGGATTATTCCGATATACATGATCCTTCGTTAAGGAAGATTATTATACCTAAACTGTCTTTTCCCTTTTATTCCTGTGTTTGTAAACTTGTATAACCAGCAAAACACAGACTGATTTGTCTATATTTCGACCAGGCGCAATTTATTTCAATGTTATTGTAATAACACCAAACATTTGGTGGCAGCGCGCTGAAGCTTGGTCGAAGAATGACAGTCTTTCAAGTTTTGTTAAGTCTCCGTTGTCGGTAATGTACTTATGTATGTCAAAAATATGTCGCACCACTTAAATTTCTGTTAGAGTCCCATATTACTAATGCTGTTGTGTATTTGGGTACTTACGTACTGTAACCGAATATACAAGGTAGGACCAAGGGCTTAAAGTTTTAACATGAAATTCATTTTTCTCGTGAAGTAAACGATAACGATTGTCGTTAAATAAACGATTATGATACGCAATAGGCCCGATGTAATATTATATTACACTGGGTGTAGCTTAAACTAAGGCTGCGAACTTTTCAGATGCCTAGTATTTGAATACTCATTATTCTGATATTATTAGTATTGTTCTAAGAAAATTAAATGTTAGCGTTATAAGAATCCGTGATCTCAATATGACCTGACAGTAAGGGAGTAATTCATATCCGAGTACAGTATAGATATGGTAGGATTTCTTTATTGAGGATTAAGTACTTATAGTCCAGGAGCTAGCGGTATATTTTAAGACTAATTTCTATCAAGCTGAAATTTTTTTTATGAGCTGGTATGGTTATGTCTGCCAAATATAGGTGGTCGGCAAAATAGGACCGCCGGACATAAAGCGCCCAGAATTTTTTTGTTTTTAATTATTTTTTGATGAAATTTACAAACTTCAATCAAGTTAATTCCTTTTTTGTTCGTTATTTAAGACATTCCGACAACAAAAAATTAACTGTCCGACATAAGAGTCGGAACTGAATCAGTGTCTGCCGTTTGGGGTTCGTATTGTTTTTAAAACATTTGACTTATTACCATCAACCTGATTTTTTTAATAACTGTATACTAATTTAACAAACACAAAAATCACCTTGTCCGACAATTTGAGCGGGACAGAAGCACTCTCTGACGTCCTGGATTGGTTAGTTGGCCAATTTTTTTTCTTATGTCCCGCGGTCCTATTTTGCCGACCACCTACATTTGGCAGACATAACCATACCAGCTCATAAAAAAAATTTCAGCTTGATAGAAATTAGTCTTAAAATATACCGCTAGCTCCTGGACTATTAGCACCTTCCCATTTCATTTAATTGATTGTACTAATGTGAAAATATTTGAATATCTGAGTTTGAACATTCGAATATTTGTTTAAATTATATAATCTTGTTATTTAGAATAGCAGTTAAAAAGATAATCACAGCCAACGTAATAGCTAACATTCGGGTAGCACGAAATGAAGCCGATAAATAAAACTTCTCCCTTTTCCCTATACCATAGTAATTAAGGTGTCGGCGTCGGATACTAAATCAAGGAACCCAACACAAATACTAGTGAAACGACTTTCATAAATGATATTCAATGCAATTATTCGAAATTTATACTCTTGTTACTAGTATTCAATGATTACTAAAAGAGTTCTTTCAATTCATTTTAGTTTGATTAACTTCTTATATAGAAATTAAGCTATTATTAAATTTAAAACGCTCACGCTAGTCAAAACAAAGATTCTAATCACCTGAAAAATGTGTGGGCCGGGACATTAAAATCCTAATTTGATACTATATATTCCAAATTTGTGATAAGAATCAATCATCATAAATCAACATTTATTACACGTCCTCCCTATTTTAGCAGTAAGTTCACGAATCTGCTGACCACAAGAAACTTTATACTAAATAAAAAACAGGGATCCTCGTCCATAACCACGAAGCTTTTACGTTCAGCTTTCATAACACAATGGATTCTAGGGCTTTATGGTGGCTATCCATTAGTAGTCACCACCAACACGAAGACGTAATCGACTCGATTTTAGAGCATTTGATTGATCGGCTCTTTGAAGAATTTAATAACTACCTACTAATGAATCTAGGAACATCAAGCATTTCCGAATAGAGATGATTGATTTTGAAAAAATAATGTTTTGTGCCTTGGAATAGAAGAAAAGTTCTATTTTAATTTTAATTCTGAATAATTACTTAACTTAAAGACTTGACGATATGCATTTAATTTTGGATGTCTGTGAATATATTTAACATTTTTTTCTATATCTGCACACTTTTCAATTTGTCGGACACGGGCTTCCGAAAATCCCGACGGTTGTATAGAAACAGTTTTATGTGACATTTAAAGGCCATTATATTTTTATGCACAATAAACACCTATCACTATATTGTTGTAAATTTGTTTTCAAGCTTGATGGATTTGGAATTAAATTAAGTACACGAAATTTTAGTAACCCAACAGTTTTTGCAATGGGATTACCACATTCCCTGCATGGGATAGTGAAAAATAAATAATGACTGGTAGGTTGGAAACTCCCTCCAGATAAGACACAAAAAACACTGCAAAATAGTGCCATAAAATTAATTATTACTAGGTAACTCTTGTGGAAAATGTAAGCTGGGTAAGCAATGTGGGTAAAATTAGTCCAATGACCGGTTGGAGCTTTTAGGTTGATGGGAGTGGAATTATGTCGAGACGGTGATAAGCTTTATGATAATTATTAGTGCTCAAGGTGGGGTGATGACATTATGGATATGCATCCGTTGTGTATACGGTTATGAGAAAGCAACTGTTGATGTGTAGTGCATGCTTGTCAAAAAAAAGTTCTTAAGAGGAAATTAACATGTTCAGTCTGTGTATCTCTTATAACTGAAAAATCTTCTCCAGCACTTTTAGAAAAATGGGTAATAGGTTAACAATTAAGGCAGAAGGATATTAGGTTAGAGATCTGAAATGTTTTTAATTCTCGAAGTACAATTTTCTAGTTAGAATCGCAACCCGGTTTGGAGAAGCCCGAGCTAAATAGTAGATTAACATCTGGGGCATCAAAGCTTTTGATAATGTGCTCCCATTGGCTTTGCTGATTACATTTTCATGATTAAGAGATAGTAGTAGAAGGAATGGAATTATTCGAAGAAAGTAAAAATTTGACACAAATTAGTTACTACTATCTAATAAACAGATAAGTTCCTGTTATTTAGTAATTTCAATTTAAATTAATTGTTGAGGATTAACCCTGGAATTGGAGTATTTGTCCTTTGTGGTTGCAAGGTTTTTTAAATCCCCAACCTTTACAAAGGGGGGGTTAAGATTTAGTTGAGATGCTGATGGAAAAGGCAGAATCGTAAAATTTGTGTCCTTGGAAAACAGGATTCAAAACAATTGCCTTTTTCTTTGATTATTTGCAACTGCCGCTTCTTCTGGGTAACATATCGGAGGGGCGTTTGTTCATGAGCGTAAGCTAGGAAGTATACTTGCACAATAGCAGTGTCATAATATTTTTTTCAACGATTTTATACCAACTGTTCCAATAGGACGTATAGTACTGATTAGATGAGTGCTTTAACCCACATTTGAAATCTAACACTCTTTATCTACTGTATCATGAAACAAAAAGGATTACCACAGATAAAGTTCACGCAGCGGAAGCTTCCATCCATGAGTTGGGGATCGGCCAAGGACAGTAAACGTAGCGCCCGGATTGTCCTAGATCCAGCTTTAAGGTCGAGGGTAACATCTAACAGTACTCTTCTAACCCGGGTGATCATTTGCAGCGAGCGTTTATCCCTAGACATGGACAAGTCACCAGAACTAATTTTGTTTTTCTCGTCTCACGAGGTTCTGAGATACGAGCAAAGACAACGCAGTTTTTAATTTAAACAGAAAACGTAATTTGAACTTTCTAATACGTTTGTCTTACGACGTACTTTAAGGAGTTAATCAAAAATTTAAACGTAATTGGTAAGAAAGGGAAACTGTTTGATGTATAAAGATGACAAAAAGTGATTCGCAATTTTAATAACTTTATTAAACTAATTAAAGTTAAACGACCTTTCTACCCATAATTACAAATTGTTCGTGTCAGCTGAGTCCATTTCGCGCTTCTCCCTTCAATTAAATTTTCTCAGAACATTCAGCATAATTTATCTTCACAGTTTCACAAAATTGGAATTGTAAGGAGTGAGTAAATCTCAATATTTGTATTTTCCTTACAATTGCCAGTAAAAATATTTTTAAAGTACTTAATACCATTTTAAATCCTACATCAACATTAAATATTTGTATGTATACGTCTTTTAATTTGAGACTGCTGAGGTTTCATGCACCGTTTTTGGGAACATTCTCAGAGCTGTCCCAGTTCAATTATACTTCTACAGAACACACAAAATTATGTTCTGAAGCTAGAATGTGTACGAGAAGAAGACTCATGGACTGGAATTGCTAACGTTTTATTCATTCAGGATTGCAAGGGACATCTTCAAGATTGTAGTTGCAATGTAACTTCGTTAAAAGTTAATTTCTCAAGCGAATGTTTTCAATGTGGAGCTTCCTGAATCCTGCATTTTTAGGGATTAACAAACTAGGAAAGATTCCAAATTTTATCCCAAAATACATATAAATTATATTTATTCTGATAAGGGTTGACATTATTTATGACTGCTATTATTTAGTTATATTTTGTAAATAAATTACTAATGAATGTTGACTTAAGCGTTTTAATACAGCAGCAAAAAGTTTGGAAAATTTTAATTGAAATTCCATTATCTAATTGGGCGAAATTAAAATTCTCTTTCGTGTATTATGCCACGTGTTTGATACCAAACTGATTTAATTATACAGCTACATTAATTCCCTAATGTTTATTTTATAGGGTCCTCTTTGCAATTTCTGTTTTATCTGAATGTAGCTTCATTAGAAAGTTAATTTCATGACGAGTTTTATACTATAAGTATTTAAATCCAACGCTAAAAATATGTAACAATCTGTTCAGGATTTTATCTGGAAGTTAAAATATATTAAACAAAAAGTTTCTGGTAGTTTCAAAGTTTCTGGATCAACTTCATTTTATTCAAGTAAAAAAAAACTAGTAAGTAACTGAAATGGATCACCATTTCAAACTTTCTAAATAAAATTATTTATAAGAACCAAAATTTTTTAGTATAAAAGCAGTTAGAAATTCAATCAACTTAATGTAGAATCAACATTCCACATTTTATAGCTTTTGTTGGGTGAAGTGCTTATTTTTTACAAAAGAAAAGCGAACATAAATGAAGTAGCAATTTCATGTAAAACTTCATAAAACTGAAAAGTATGATATGGAAAGGAAAAGTGATCGTTTGGAAAATTTGATACAGGATGATGAATATCTCAGACCTTTTTGCAACCCTTCAGCGTTTGTAAATGACGGATGGAGTTTTTCTTTAAAAGAGGTGAAAACGTGTTTCTTAGAGTTAGTTATTGAATGTAAGTGTAAGTGTAAGTAAACCCTAAAAACAATGTTTAAAATGAGAATTCAATCATTTTCTTCTAATTTTAGTTGCAGATGCCGTAACTGCTATGTGATGCCTTGTGTGGATACCAACCTCAACTAGTTGCTTCTCAATAAATTGTCTTCCCACAAAAATTTAACTTTCAACATTAAAAACAAATCTGTTATTTTTTATTTCTTTTAGTTTTCTAATTAGCCAAAATGCATTATCCTATTACCAGAATAATGCATTTTAATGATATTCGTTAATAGCAACTGTAATATTTACAACATAATTCATAATGCATTTTTGTATATCACCTGTTATTGCATTCGAAATGTCCATTGATGACAATTGTATTTGTAATGTGGCTCCACAATAACATGCATATGAAACCCTGTTGTATTGAATTTATGCATGAATATAAAAACAAAGATTTCCTAACACGTTTAAAATTCCCATATGAGGAAACTTTGATCAAACATATATTTTGAGAATTAGTTGCATATAGTTGTACACGACACGACCAATCTTTTGCTAGTTCTTCGTAACTGTAAACGGGTAGTGGAAAAAAATCTATAAAAAGAAACCAGGAAATAAAATCCAACATCCATTTCTTTACTTTTTTGTTTAGACAACTAAATGATTAAAATAAAAGGTAGGGTATCCAATATTCATATCAGACACACTTGTTGAAAACCTTAAAACTACGCAAATACGAAGAAAATTATTTTTTTATACTCCTTATGTACCTAAGACTCAACGGTAGTAATAAATAATAAGTAATTTAGGTGTTTTTATACAAAGTGAAACATACACACATAACATAATATGTGAATAATCGAAGATTGAAAATTTCTAAGCACTCTTGCCCCTGCTTGCTGACTTTAATTATTGTTTGTCACCTGTACTGCCCTGCTAAGCTGCATAAGCGAAGATGAAGATGAAGGTAGTACTAATTATACAAATTGTAATTTTTTGTCTACGTAACATGTGTATCTATCACCTAGTATATATATTTTTAAATAAATTCATTTGAAACCCCTTTTTTTTTAATTATTATAAAGGGCTGTTTTATTATATTATTATTAACTTGAACTTTTCGATAATGTGAAGTTACTTGAAATTTACGTAAATGATTCTTATCTGTATAATTATCTCCTTAAGTTTCTTAATACCTTGGAGGTCTGGTGGTGGTCGAACTGGGCTACCGGATTACGGGCCTACCTGCATTCGTGGTCGAACCGACCAACGCCGCTGACAATAACAAGGTTTTGAGTTAGTATTTGCATTTTTCTGTAGTGTAATATGCCATTCATGTCAGATTGGACAAACTTAACATGTAAATTAACATGATTTAGAATGCAGATAGGCATTTTTTTTTTTTTTTTCTTAATAAGATCAACCAGAAATACAGAAATACAGTCTACTTTACCGCTTAGCAGGGCAGTGTAATATTCGTTTTTTTTTTAATATTTAATACAGAACAAGATTGAAAACTACCGATTTATTGAAAATATCATTTATACTGACCAAGAAAAAATAGAAATTTGTACAAATTCATGTGTTACTGTTTTACATCAATTTTTTTTTCATGTTGTGTCAAATCTTCTAGATGATCTTGATATTATAGACACATTAGGGACTGGTTTGTTAGGATATTTTACACTAACATAATCCCTAACATTACCTAAAGATAACCCGGAGTGATACAGTATACACATTTCTATTTTCTTTCGTCTGTATGTATATAGATCATGTTTACAATAAATCGTTCGTTTTAAATCTTGTTCTTTATTAAAAACTAAAACAAACACTGTGTAATTTGACAAAATAATAGTAATCAAAATCAGTAAGCAGGGGTAAAAATGCTAGAAGTGTATAATGGGTTGCCTATATTCCAATGATAAAGTGCCCGGACCATTTAACTTGCAATATGCCTATATTGCATAACAAATGGACTTCAGTGTATATTTGTGTGTTTCACTTTACATGAAAAGGCCTAAACTATTTGTTATTTTTTATTACGACAGTATACAAAAAAATAATTTTCTTCGTATTTTCGTACTTCTTGTGATTTGCAATAACCTTGTTCAATACTTTTTTTCTCTATCTTAATTTCTACTATGAATAGTTGATTTTTATTTTAATCATAGTTGTCTAAATAAAAAAGTAAATAAATGAATTTCGGATTTTATTTCTTTAGATCTTTTTTCCTGTGGATTTTCTTTTCATGAATTTTTTTCGAGGATTTTTTTTCGTTAATTTTTTTCGTTGATTCATTCGCTGTAAACATTAAAGCTCCTGATTTTTTTTTGTTTGCGCTAGCCACTAAAATGAGATACGAAATATTATTCGATATGGCAAATAAGAACTAACTATCAAATTATTTTAAAGCAGAATTATTAGAATAACTAACAACAGATTGTAAAACCCATTTTCCACAAAAAGTTTAAAAGAAATCGAAACGCGTTTCGAGAACTAAGATCCATCTTCAGGAGATCTGTCAACTGTTTTCAGATCTAGTTTCCATTTTGCTTTAAGAGTTTTTAAATATTTTTGTGGAATTGTTTTATACATTTCCACGCCAACAAAATTATGTGACTGTATTCCAGAAACCTTTTATTTGTTGAATATTCTAGAGATCTTAATGGTATAGGAAAGCGATTAACGTAAAGTTACCCATTAAAAATAATAACTTATTCGTTCCTGTAATATTTAATGCAGGAATGCAATTAACAGCTAATGTTAAGTTTCTGAAAAACAGTGGAAAGAATAAAGTTATTTCCTATAAGACTTTTTCAAACGTAGTACATATTTTCGAATAATTATTTTTCAAATACAGATTGATCGGCTACTAGGAACATATAGGGGCATGCAACTTGATATTTTAAAATGTTAGTGCAATTAACTTGCAATAAATTGTCAAGTAAATTAATGATTAGAAAAATAAAGAGACAGATTTTATTTATTGAAGATTACTCGTAATCAGTAACATCAAGAAATTTGTTCCTCTTTCTATTCCTTTATTCTCCTATAACCATTATTTTATGTCGGCAAATGCTACTTATATTTGATATATAAAAAATCAAGGTGCATAGTGTAAAAGCATGCTGTCGTAAATGGTTATATATTAAGTTCTTACTCGATACAAATGTACAAGACTATTTGCAACTTGAAATTTCTCTATTTTTCATTGTTCTCAAAGAACACCTGCAATATATCCATCTTCGCGGATAATATAAAGTCTGGAAAACAACGCTTTATTCTCATACACTGAGTTTATATAAATTATTATTATGCTGCAGCATGCATTTAATGTTGACACACTGCATCAGCTTAAAATAATAGATTACTCGCTATAATATTGTTTTGTTTACTTGAACCAAAATCACAGAAAAGCTTGTCAGAATGCTATTTAAAAGTTTTAGAGTTAAACTAAAAGCTAAAATGAAATCTAGCGATAAAAGTATGGAAGAACGGGTATTTTTAAATAGTTTTCTGGAAAATTGTTTGGAGATAAGATTATGATACGCTACATTCATGAAATAATTAATGATTATAATTTTTTCAGAAATATGCGAAGGACGAAGGAAGATTAAAAAAGCCTCCATGGGGACAGAAAGGTAAATTTTGTTTCTGTCTACTCGAGAGTTACAAGTTATTACAAAAGAAAGTTTAACTAAGGATGATGTTCCAAGTCAATGAATTAAGTTTTGATATTTTTAACAGGAAAATCTCGTTTTTAGGATTGATATAAACTTAAGTCATTTTTTAAGTACACTAAACCAGAATTGTTTGTTAATATTGTTTGTTAAGCTATTATCTCACCCTCTCACCTGAATGCTTTGTTGTTTGCTCCTGTTAACATCTGACGCTTGTATATTGATTGCTAAAGACTGACCTAATATTTGTCTATACGGTTTTTGTTAGCATACCCATTTACACAATCAAATTTCGAGTATCTCATGACGTAATTATATTGTCACGGACTATTGATTTCAACATACCACTTTATTTATTCACGATTTATAACCTGAGGTGAAACGGTATTTATTGATAATTTCAAGTTTTATTAACATATTTTCTGAATATTTAAGTTTACTATTTTTTAATTTTTCCTGTCACCACCCAATTTAGAAAATTTATTCCATACGAGTTCATTTTGCTATTATAGCCAAAGGTCTGGTACGGCTAACTTATTACTAAAATGTATGATATTGGATACCGCTAACGTAAAGGTCGTATGTAAGGGGCGAGTATGAACACATAATTCAAAAAAGGAAGTATTTTTTGAACACCTACCAACCGAAATTACCTACTTGGATAGACGCCAAGACGTTGCTCATAAAGTGGAAATCTCGTAAAGCAGTTGTCAAACCATTCTAAAGCGAAATGCACAAAAATATCATCCTACACATTTGACACCCTACCTTCTGGCGTTTGAGATAAGAGACATGTTTTACGTGCTGCATATCGAGCTAGTGTTTATGGATATATATTTAAAGTTGAATTTGGTATTGGTATAGAAAATTCAGTTTCCTTTAATTTTTCTGACTGTTGTTTCTGACTAATATAGAAGGGTCTCAGTAATTATTATACAATTTGTTTATAATTTCTCTATAAGGGTTTTTATTAAGGTGACATTGCAAAAATTCCCCTTAAATACAGTTTATTGTAAAACGAATAAACAAATATCTTAGTGGGTACATTTATTCCTTGAAGGAATGTTCAGGTTACGTATTTACTTTATCTCCAAATTTATCTCCCTATTAGCAAGAAAATAAAATAAAATTTGACTTTGGAAATGTACAAAGTTATTAAGAAGTATGAAAACGCATAGGTTTCCCTATTGATACACGGAACGTTGCCACCTAAAAGTAGGACAGAAAATAGTTTTCTCTTCCTTTACGTTTACTTTAGGTTTTTGAATTTGACTAAATCGATTACGTTCAAGAAATAATGAAAGAAGTTTTTCATAAAAAGCATTTTTAGAATGACCGCTTAAAAAAGTTACATGCCATGTTCTTTTTAGCAGAGTAATTAAGGAACAGTTAACTGCTTTTTAAGTAACTTTTTTAAGGATTCTAAACTACTTCTGCTTCCCAGGATTTTATTTACGACCCTTTTTCTATTGCATTCGTTTAAAGAATTTTTCCTAAAGAATTGTTTTATTATCCTGTTATGTCCATGTCCAGCAGACTGTATTATAGGGTAAACGTTCCAAAAAGTAAACCAATTTTATAAAAAATAATTACAATAGATTATGTTCTACAGAATTGAAAAAAATTACTAAGAAAGAGGTACCTAATATACTTTTTAAATTTTGAGTTAATGTTTTACGGCTTCTGGTTATTTTCAAATTCTTATTTCAAAAATAAGAAAGTTTTGTCTCGAAATTCTTATGACTCATCATTAATCTAGGGCTACTTTTCTGGTTTCCTTCCTATTGGTGCATACTTTAGAAAAATTAAAGTTATTTCTAAAATTACTTTGGTCAGAGGGTGGTTCATTTGCAGACTACTAATTACAGTCCGGAATCTTAAAAGTCCACCAATGATAAAGCCATAACGTAAAAGATACTTATTGTATGGGTGGTAGGTAATTAGGAGTGATACCTATATAAGCATCTTGAAGGGTGTCTTTTGCTTTTATATTTAGTTTTACACATTACCAGTGGTGTTATTGCAGCTCGTGTTAAGTTTTGAAGTTTTGGTGATACTATGTTAGAACAAGTAAGTTTTTATATTTTATTTCCTTTTTTGTGCTCTGTGTACTATTTCATATTATAAATCTTTCTAAAAATGAATAATAATATATTATATTACAAGGAGTAGAAAGAGTTCAATTTGTGATGAGTTTATATGTTGCGGCCGAGGCGTTCACGCCGAGGCTGTGTAAAATGTGCGAAACACAAAATGAACATTCTACTTCGAGTGATATATATTTAAATTATATACAATAATATATACTTTTTAATTACTTAATAGGACATGAATATTATGACGAAGTAGATATAATTTTTTTTCTCATCTTATTATTGACCTTAATTTATAAAATGGCTGCATTTGATTTCTCAGAAAATAAATAATTTTTTATCTTCGTTTTAAATAAACATTTTCTAACGTTTTCCCTCTTCTAATTATACGTTTGTTTTAGAATATTGATATTCAAATGGAGGTGGAAATCCCAGCTCAACAACCTTTTGCTAGGTAAGTAATAAAAAAATACTATTAACTAATAAATTGTTTTAATAATTTACCTTTTAGGAGCACCGATTATTATTATTCAGCCGAATGTGACTGTGCAGTAATAACTATTAGTGACAGTGAAGGTGAATACGATGCCCCCAAATTTTTAGCGCCCCAGTCCAAAAAATTTGACGAAAGACGAACTTTTCGTGAAGAACTCAATATTCACAAACACAACCCCATTTGGGGGTTTGAGTATGGCCGACAAGTTTCCAGAAAAACTCAAGAAAACATAGCGAGTTTTAACCAACAAATTTTATCCCAAGATTTTCCATCAACAACAAATACCCCAATTTTCCATATACCGACACCTACCCCAATTCCCGAACTTGGATGGGGCGATAGAGAAATAGTATGGCAGGATATGATGCACAAAGATAAAATAGCTTCCAGTCGAAGAAGTAATAGGATATCTGAAAATTCCGATTTGCCGCTATTACGAACGGTTCTGGTAGATTGGTTAATGGAAATATGCCATATACACCTTCTTCAAAGACGAACTTTTTATTTGGCTGTTGATTTTGTTGATCGTTATTTAACTACGAAGCCTTTCATTCCTAAAAATTACCTGCAACTACTTGGAATTACATCGCTTTTTACCGCTGGTAAAATAGAAGAGGTGCAGACACCGAAAATAAAAATGTATACTTCGTTATGTGATGGGGCCTACAGTGAAGAAGATATTTTGAGTTGCGAAAAACTTCTTTTAAATGTAAGTGACATAATAATCATCAAAAATTTGTATTGTATGATTAATTTAATATTTTTAGACATTAGGATGGGAAACCAATTTGATGACTCCACCAGAATGGCTGAACCTATATCTTCAAATACGTTACAATGACCTTCAGGTTCCCAATGGAAGTTCTGACTTTATGAACCACATGTACTCAGGTCATCTGTATATCCATATCTTGTATCTGATTGATAATTTTGCTTTGGATCCTGGATTCATAAATTTTAAATACAGCGTTATAGCGGCTAGTGCTATATATTTTTGCATTGGGCGGGATACAGCTTATCGAGTTTCTGGTAATACCAAAACAATAAAATGAATGATTATTATTAACTAATTATAATTATTATTTATAGGTTTTAGTTGGGATGAGATTAAGGATTGTGTGGATTACATGGCGGTGTACTACGATACTTTAATCATGTCTACAGACCCTGCCCATAAGTTCAATGTTCCATGCACAGCCTGCCATTATTGTTTTAGTTCCATGGAGACCAAAGCGGCAATTCCATGGCTTGATGTTAAATTGATTAGGTCCGAAACGTTTTCCTTGCAAAATTATGTTAATAGCATTAAGTATTTTGTAAGTTATCCGAATTTACGTTTTAACTATTTGAATTAATTAACTTTTTGTTAGAAACAGACCATTTTCAAACGTTTAGAAAGAATGGGTTATCATGTACGATTAATACCTGAAGAACATCGCGAACCAGAGTTTACCTGCCACTATGAAGTTAAGAAGGTTTCAAGTTTCTTTGAGAATACAAATAGTATTTTTTATTGCAATAATGCTCCAGTGTTTGCCATTGAAATAATGACATTTCCAGAAATTGTGCACAGAATAACTGATCGTGCCAACAGGAATTTAATTTTACTCAGACATACCCAGAATTAAGTTTGTAAAACGAATCGAAACTGTCCCGTTCCTTTATTTAATGTTTCATTATGAAATTAAGATTTTTGTTGTGTAAACTCCGTAAAATTTTGTATTAAGTAAATTAAATGATTGCATTGATTTTATATTATGTTTTATTATTAGTGGTGGATAATAGTGCCTACATTATAAAATTAATTTAGAATCCTCAATTATTAACGAATTTCCTAGCATTCTAATGATTTCTAAGAAATGTTATTTCTGCTAATGTAATTTTTTAAAAGCAATTCGTGTAAACATAACTATGGAGTTGGAAAATTATATGGAGATTGGCAGCCAATAAAGCACAAATTAAGAAGAAACAAATTTGTTTCAAAAGAACATAGAAAAATTAAATGTATTTAACGTTTCACTTATGTATAAGCTTCATCAGAAATAATGAAATAAATAAATAAAAAAAAAAAAATGCAAATACAGTATAGCATAAAATTAAAATATTATTTTAAGACCTGCAAGAAACAAAAAAGAAACGATATAGAATAATGAAGCGAATACTTGTTTTAATGTTATTTAAAAAATTGAAAAACTTACCATAGTAGTTGGTCAAGAAAAACAACCGAATAATGATTAATAAAATTAAATTAATAAATATAGTGAAAAATAAAAATTAGAATCTCCAAAAGGAGAGATAATTAACGAACTACATATTAAATGTAGCGATTGTTAAAAAATATTATAAAAATTATTACGAACTTAAGCAGTAACTATGAGCACGTTGTGAATGGAGGTTGGAATGAACGAGGAAGAATTTTGATAAAAATAATATGGGCTGCAAACCTTAAAAATGAAAAATCACCAATAAAAATAGGTGAATTTGAAAATAAAATAAAACAACTAACAATTGAGAGAAAAATTTTTAAAATTTAAAAAATTTTAATTTTAAACTGAAAACATTGAAAAATTTTTTTTAACAAATTTCAACAAACGACCAAAACGTAAAGCAATAAAAATCAAAAAAGAGCATTATAAGTGGTATTAAGATTTTCAATGTCTGTTCTATAATTAATAGATGTAGGTGATTTCTTGATTTCTATGCTCTCAAGTAATAATCTTTTATTCAAATTTGCTTCATTATGTAGGATTGACGTAGATGGGTAGTTGAAATTGTGTAAATGATCAACCGCGTGATCAGAAAGAGCTGTATTCGGTTTATTAGGTGATTTTAATTTATTTTTTACTGAAAGTTTATGTTGATATAAGCGGGTTTTTAAGTATTGTTTAGTTTGGCCAATATAAGTGGCATTACAGTTATTGCATGGAATTGAATAAACAATATTAGATTGAAGATCTAGAATAGTGTTATCTTTTAAATTAGTAAAGAAATTTTTACCAAAGGTATTATTGTTAGTGAAAGCAGTATGTATATTGAAAGGTTTGAGGACTTTTTCTATTTTTTCGGATAAAAGTGGTATGTAAGGTATTGTAGAGTAGATTTTGTTAATGTGGGTGGGATTATTGTTAGACGTGTTAGTAATTGGTTGAAGAATATTAGTGGTATTAATAGGATCAGGATTATCATTAATAGTATTAGTGGTGGAAAGGTGGGTGTTAATTTTGTGAGTACGAGCAGGATCAGCGGAGGGAGTGGTAATAGTAATGGGATGGGGGTGAATTAGAGAACTTGTATTAGTAGAAGGATTATTGGTATTAGATTTATATTTTAAAAAGTTAAGCCTTTTTTTAATTTGATTATTAATAAAGTTTATTGGGTAATCATTTTCTAAAAGTATTTGGGTTATATGTTTAAGGTTGGAGTTATGAAATTTTGGATGTGATAAAATAATAGCATGGTCAATAAGACTAGTTATAATACTTGTTTTATATTTTAGTGATGTATAGGAATTATAATTAATATAACGAGTTGATTTGATTTTTTTACGGAACCAGTTAGTAAAGATAGTACCAGAAGGGTGTCTAGTTAGAGTTAAATCAAGGAAATTTATGGAATGATTGGAATTTTCTAGTTCAATAGTGTATTGAAAGTGAGGGTGGTATTTATTAAATAAATCAAATATGGTGTTAGTATAATTAGGGTGAGCACAGATTAGAATATCATCAACGTATCGTTTATAAAAAGATATGTATGGTTTATTATTAAGTAAGGTTTTTTCCATATCACCTAATACTAGTTCTGCAATTGTAGAGGAGAGGGGTGAGCCCATGGGAACTCCATATATTTGAGTGAAAATTTGGTTTTTGTATGTAAAATATGTAGAATTAAGAACAAAAGTGATAGCTTCAACGAAATCATCTTTTGGAATATTAGTGAATTGTTTAATATTATCCCAGTTATTATTAATAGCTTGAAGAGCGAGATCTAGAGGAATGTTAGTGTATAAGGAAATGATATCTAAAGAGAAAAGAATGTGATTATTGGGAATATGACAATTATCAATAAATTTTTTGAGTGACCAAGAATCTTTGATGCTGAAATCATTAAATTTAGTTATATTAGTTAAAATGTTAGAGAGGTATTTGGATATATTGTAAGTGGGGCTATTATAGGAAGCAACTATAGGTCTTACGGGAATGTTTGTCTTATGTAATTTGGGGAGGCCATAAAATTTTGGAGCAGTACTGTTGTGTATAATTAAACGTTTATAGGTTTTTTCATCAATGTATTTATTAGTGAGCCATTTTTTTATAATTTTATTGTTGTTATTTTGATATTTTGTTGTTAAGTCTTTAGTTTCTTTATTATAGGTATTGGGATCGTTAAGGAGATTTTCTACTTTTGTATTATAATCAGAAGCATTCATAATGACTGTTTTTTGGGTTTTATCAGCGTTAGTAATAATAAGATTGGGATTATTTTTCAAAAAATTTTTGGTTTTTTTAATTTTTTCTTGAAGATTTTTATTGTATTTAATTTGGTGTAGAGGAAGTTTGTTATTATTATTTTTTTTAGAGTAATTAGTGAGTATATTACATACTTTAGAACGTATATTATTTTGAAAATTAGTATCTAGTTGATTTATGCTATTTTCAATATTGATGATAAATTTTTCTATGGGGATTTTATTATTAGGGTTAAAATTATTGAATTTAGGTCCAAATTGGAGAATATATTGAATATCATCAGGAATTGGAGTGTTGCTAAGGTTTACATCGTTTCTTTTTTGTTTCTTGCAGGTCTTAAAATAATATTTTAATTTTATGCTATACTGTATTTGCATTTTTTTTTTTTTATTTATTTATTTCATTATTTCTGATGAAGCTTATACATAAGCGAAACGTTAAATACATTTAATTTTTCTATGTTCTTTTGAAACAAATTTGTTTCTTCTTAATTTGTGCTTTATTGGCTGCCAATCTCCATATAATTTTCCAAGTTAAATATAACAACAGCCGTTATTCTATATTTGTTTGAACTTTATTTTGTTCATTCGAATATATTCTTTAAAATAACTATGGAGTATTTGTTGCTATGATGAGGTGGTTGCTGAGCTATTGTTTATTGTAACAATGTAATGGGAATTTAACGCATGGGTGCCATAATTAAGGTGTTTAGGTACGATTTTATCTACAATAAAGATAGCATTCTGACGGTAGTTGACGACAAATACCATAACTGCGTTCAAACCTTGCAACCTGCCGATAGTTTTATATTAACCTATAATAGAAGCGCATTAAGTAAATCATAGGCACTATACTATATAACACCCGGTAACACAAATCCCTGGCAATTTTATTAACAGTATCTTATTGCACTAGTACAATAAGAAGGTCTATTTTAGCACGAGTGGGTTTGGGGTACGACGAGCGCAGCAACCAGCAAGGGGTTTCCAATGGAAAGCAAATGCCTAAAATATCAGTTTTTCTTATTTGTGTCATTTATTTAAGAAAAATATGATTTTTTTTAATGAACTTAGTATTTAGGGAGTTTTGATTTTAAAGTACTACCTATAAAAAATATTATAGATGTTTATAAATTCATTCCGTGGTATTGTGGAAAAATATTTTGTGTCTAACACGAGAGGAAAGCACTTTTTTCCACTCTCATTCGAATGCCTCAGGAGCGTAGTGAGTTCGAGTAGAAAGAAGAAGTTCTTTCCTATCTAGGTTGACAAATCACTATTACTAATACTAAGAAAGTAGCCTAAAAAAGCTTGGTCAAGTTGGCGGTAATTCCATGTATTAAGCCCGTATGACACGGTGATAAATTTGAAACAAAATTTGCGTGTAAATTGACACGTAAATTTGATGTCAAATTTAACGCCGTGTCATACACAAAATTATTTTGTAAATTTTCATGTAAATTTTTATGAAATTATTTTGAACATCCCTGGTACTCCTGCATTGCCTATCTTTTCCCTATCGTAAGAGTCTTTCAAGACTAGGTACGTAAAAGTGTCTAAGTTTACCAGGGATGTTCAAAATAATTTCATAAAAATTTGCATGAAAATTTACAAAATAATTTTGTGTATGACACGGCGTTAAATTTGACATCAAATTTACGTGTCAATTTACACGCAAATTTTGTTTCAAATTTAACACCGTGTCATACGGGCTTTAGTCAAATAAAACCATAGTCAACTGACCAAGTTAATTTTAGATCACTTCGTAGTAGATCTACAGCCTTTGAATGCAAACCCCTCCTATGTATCCTTATTTCTAGCCCTCTTCCTCCTCTACAGTGAGCTAGTTATTTATATGTGGTATTTTTTTAATTATCCTGTAAATTCGTGAATAATAGTACCTATATAGTTTTATTACGATTAGAAGTGCAACTTTTTGGATTGTGTTTGTAAGGTTTAGCGAACGAGCGTCAGCGAGTTCGATAATTACAGATTGATGAAACTAGTTGAGATGAAAATAGTTATTTGTTTAACAAGGCAGAAAAGTAACAGATTTACTGGCGCAGCTGGTATTTCACAGCCGAATCCGATTTATTCAAATGCAAAGATAATGCATCGCGAATGGGATTAAAACACAGATACAGAACAGGGAAGCAGCATCTAACACGGAACTGCATTTCCAAGAAGATAGTAGGTACAATTGTACAAAGGGCACAAGATAATGGATACAGGGCAGATGACCTATAGAATAACGAGGAATACGGGGTTAAAGTTGACAAAAGAAAAATTGGGTTAGAATTGAGCAAAAGATTAGTGAACGACAACAAAGAATACAGGACCGTGGAAACACATCCTAGGATACGAGGTTGATAATTAAAAGGCGGTTTGAAATTCCAAAAACAAATAGGAAAAGAAGGTAGAGGATACACGAACAAGACAACAGAGCAAAGCACGCAAGACGGAAGATACAGACTATAGAGCTAGAGAAAAAGGACACACACACAGCGGAATGGAGAAATACGAATGACATACGACGCCGAATGACTGAGGATATTGAAAGAGGATGGAAAACAAGAGAGAAGAGAAAAGAACAAAGGACACGTGGCATTTTCTGGCATTGTCTTTCCAGCTTATGGCTGTAATATATCGGCGGTGTTTTCTCTTAGATACCGCTTTTCTGCAGTATCCATTTACTACTAAACTGTCTGCTTGATGGGCGGAATACCTACTTTAACTACCTGTTCATTTAGTAATTTTATCAAGATATCAAATAGGTACCTATGCTTATTTTACAAGTGTTGAAACGAGTATAACCAATAATAAACGCAAATTAAAGTAAATGTCTGTCTATTATATTGGGTGCATTAGTAACGTTCCAATACCATCGTGATGTAGTATAATAAGAAAACTCAGAAGCTACGATATTCGAATGCAATTCTAGTTTATTTTATGATATTATATTTTCAGATATGAAGCTTTTATTATATGGTAAACGAATACCATAAAAATATTCAATTCCGTCCAGTAAATGAACATGTCAAGGGGTTGAAACATTTCAAGTATTTTCTCGTTTACCTTCAATTTTAGGATGTTTCACATGACTGTACATGGTGTCCGAGATAAGATGTATATGGGAAAAGCTCGCCTACATAAGTATATAAGAATACCGAGTTTTAATTGCACACTTAATAATAAGACACCTATTCTAGATTTCTTAAAAAGATAAATTTCAGTTTTTTCAAGATATTTCAGAAGTACTTACAGATATTTTGAACGACTTTTCTCTAATTTCAACGAGTTCATGTACATCATCTTATCTCGGGCAGCCTGTATAGCCTTTATATTTATCAAAATTGTAATAATATTCCTGGTATCATTAAAAGTATAAAAGATATGCCACTGCTAACAGCGTATTCTCAATTTAAAAAATCTAGTTATCACTGCCCTTGTCTCAAATTTTCACAACCAACTAGACATTCAAATGCTCAAAGAACGCTGACAAATTTATTGAATAAAATGTACAAAAAAGCTACAGGGTGATCAAAAATGATTGAACGTGCCGCTTCATACTGATTTTTTGTTGTCCGCTTACTGCTGCTGTCGGTACTTAAATAACCTTGGTAATTTCAGTGGTGTAGACATTGTAATTTAAATGACAGATGGAAATGACAGATGGAAAATAATGCGCAAGACACTGAACAGATGTAAGTATTGATAAACAACAGACTGTTTGACAAAACGGAAAGTATTTTTGATAGTAATTGGACCGACTAGCGGTCATGTGACCTTCAATCATTTTTGATCACCCTGTAGAATGGCCTACTTCCAATCTATCTGAGAATTTGTTAGTTCTAATAAAAATGTCAATATCCATTTCTGTAGAGATAAGCTCTATAAAAGTCATGCTGTAATTTTTCATCTGATCCAAAAATAGAACCCTGGGAGGTAATACAATATAACAAAAATGTCTAGATAGAAAATCTGCGCAATATCGTACGAACAAAATATTCCAAGCTATTGACGCCCATAAACGACGTTACATCTGAGCAACAAGTCGAGAAGTACGTCAATAAATTTCATCAAGGTAGATTTAAAACTCTGGAAATCTGAACATTTTGCAGCCGCGTCTGATGAATTGAAAGCTTTCTTGTTTACCAAAAAGCTTAAACGAAATATTGAGGAAGTTTAAGTTTTAATTAAAATTATGAAAATATATTCTGTTTTTATTGCAGGTACATCGAATTTAAATCCGGTTGCTGTACGGAAGGCTATAAAGGGGTAGGATTTTGTTGATTATGTCTTTCTCTCGCACTTTTTCGTCTCGCTACTGAAGTCAATAATATACAACTTACAACTTTCCTGCTTCAAATATCATGGGGTAACTAGTAACTAGTAACACTGAGTTTGCTTATGTAAGAAAGGTACACATCTCCGGTGGAACGCGTAAGATCTGACATTTATAATTCTGACACAATTTATGTATGTATGTATTTTATAGAATTTAATTTGGTTTAGTTTAAAAGTACCTTAGCTATATATGAATATTTATGTATATCGTAAGAAAACTTTGATAACTTACTCTATTACAAAAAAAATATGGTAAGTTTAGGTACAGTAAAGTGCAAAAGTAATGTTCAACGAACCGGAATTCTGCCGTAAACTACAACAGGGAAAATATACAGATAGGTATAAGAAATACGTATGTCGAAGTTTGCAGCTGAACGCAGAGGCGTTGGATATTACTTTTGCACTTGACTGTATCTAAAGTTAGGTTAGATTAGGTTAGGTTGGGTTAGGTTTGGTTAGGTTAGTTACGGGTTTATCGGTTTATCATTAAAATAAAGTATAAAAATATATACAGGGTGATCATTTGAAAACGATCCACTCCCAATATCTCGGTGCACGAAGCTTTCTAAAGAAATCGCCGAGACACGTCAACAATATTAATGAGGGGGACATATTTTTACATAAAAGTTACATAACACGTTTTATCCCCCCACCCTCCAGAGCCTCCTCCTCAAAAATTTTAAATGGCAAGGGGGGTTATGTGATACCTCATTTGAAAGGCCTTTGGATTACCTACATTTTGACGTTTTGCTTTTTAAAATCGGTTGATTCGTTTTTGAGATATTAAGGGAAAAGTGTTTAAGTTTATTAAAACAAAAGGGAGCTTTTAAAACGCATAGCAGGCTGTGCATTACTGGATGTTTTTATTGTCACTACTTGTCAAAGTGTTTGGCAATAATAATTGTTGATGTTCGTTTACTTTACTTTACTTTACTTTACTTTAGTTCTTCGGTCACACTGATTTTCGGCACCGTAAATAAAAATAATTTCAATTCTTTCAGCTAACGTGTAAACCATTTTTTAAATTTCACAAAAATCTCCAACCGCAAAGTAAAACACAAACAAACACTGTAATCACTGTAACATTAAATTTGCACAAACGTCAAAACATCATTTAATTGTTTCTGCGCAGCCTGCTATTTTGTTTAATTTTTATATTTCTTTAAATTTCTGAAAAACAAATCTATCGATTTTAATTTAAACGAACATCAACAATTATTATTGCCAAACACTTTGACAAGTAGTGACAATAAAAACATCCAGTAATGCATTATGACAACGACCTGCTATGCGTTTTAAAAGCTCCCTTTTGTTTTAATAAACTTAAACACTTTTCCCTTAATATCTCAAAAACGAATCAACCGATTTTAAAAAGCAAAACGTCAAAATGTAGGTAATCCAAAGGCCTTTCAAATGAGGTATCACATAACCCCCCTTGCCATTTAAAATTTTTGAGGAGGAGGCTCTGGAGGGTGGGGGGATAAAACGTGTTATGTAACTTTTATGTAAAAATATGTCCCCCTCATTAATATTGTTGACGTGTCTCGGCGATTTCTTTAGAAAGCTTTGTGCACCGAGATATTGGGGGTGGATCGTTTTCAAATGATCACCCTGTATAACAGGTCAATGTGAAGCCAAGCACTAGACTTGCCTGAAAACTTAGCTTTGTGTGGTAATATGCACTTGCTTCTGTACTTGCTAATGTAAAATAGAAGCAAGTTACTTGCACACTTGCCTTGCCTCTCTACTGGTTTAACTAAACCAGAAAATAGAGACGGAAATCACAGAAAGAAGACAAACGAGGGACACAAGACAATGGACACAGAAGGCAGAATAGAGGAAAGTAACTGATTTTAGTGCGTCATTTAAAGATATACAACTTACTGCATAATTTCTAGTCCATTCTGTTAATTAAATTATATTGTTCTATTTCCCTTAATGGAATTGCAACAGCTTGTGCTATTTACCCGACACTCCTGTAGTTTCGCAGCCGCATTTACAAGGTTTGGAGGACTAGAGATATTTACTCGACCCAGGAATTCCAATTACAAGAATTGTACGATGTAGGTGTTAATAAAAGGGAAAAAGTGGGAAAAATCAACGTCATTTTCGAATGTGCGCAATTTACGTGACCATCTACATTATAAGAACAGCACGAAGAGTAGATATTGCATCGGGTTGGGTTTTCAAATAATCCAGGAATTCACTCACGGACCCGTTCACGAGGCGTTGCTAGGTAGCAGGATTTATTGGTCCGCGAACCAATAGAGCAGCGCGTTACCAAAAAGTAAACCCGGAAACCTCCAGTACAATACAGTTTTATTATCTCAAAATGATTTACAGTTCAAAGATATACATTCTGTTGGTTTTTCTTCTCGGAAAATCTATTCTTTTCACGTTTGTTTTTAAATTAATCCAGAACAAGGTTTAACTACTAAAGTTGTATCTGACTGAAAAATCGGCTATTTTCCCTTCTTTTATTAAAAATTATTCTAAGGACGAGTAACGTTCATTCTGGCAGAAACATTGTATGCAACCAGTCCTGTGAACTTATAAAGGCAAAATTTTAATTAGCATCGTATATCCTGGATTCTGAGGGAGCTTTAACGAATAGATTTAAAAGCACCAGTTCCAGATAACTTTGAAACAATGTAGAAACAATAGTCGTAGCTCTATCTGATTTGGCGCTTTATTGTGTGGGTTGAAAAGCTTAACTTTTCTTTGTCCTACTGCAGAATAATCTGCAATTATGTCACTTTGATGGTTTTCTAAGTTAAAAAATTAACTCCCACTTGATTAATAGTAATGGAGGAGATAAAACTTTTAACGAGCATGTAAGCCTTTAGAATTTAGATGTTCTTAAACATGTAACTACAAGAAGCTCTAAAGTTTCAAGTTGTTCAAGTTTAAAGAATAGTAGGAGACGTACAACTAATGGGTAAAAGTACAGTCACCACCGTATGGACTCATCGGTCAGACACAGATCTAATAGAAAAAATAGTTTTCGTTGGTAACTGTCGTACTGTAAAAGCTTAGTTACTTTGAAATCTTTAGTTATTTCAAACTACTTTCTAGAATACGAAAAGCCTTTTTCTGGCTTTTTAATGTTCGGGTCACACCTGAAGGGTGTAGCTGAGCACGATCTATTTCTATATCCTGTTAAATATGATACTCTGAAATGACATCAACCCTCGAGACCAAAGTTGTTAAAACCACTCAGATCTTTTCTACGCTTAAGGAATTCGAAATGTCAGAAAGTACGATTCCAAGTGTGAGTTGTGGGCATTATAGGAGATATTCCTTGATCTAAGTGGCCTCAACGTGAAAAGCAAAAGGAACATCGAACTATCAACTGCGAAACCTTGACTATCACAGCTGTCGCAAGTTTCTGATCTTTTTTAGAATTATGAACGGCTATTGGAAACGTACGAAAGCCATAGCTATAGCGAAGAGCTGCGGAAGTTATTCAATTGAATTGCTTGGTTAGATGTGGAAGATTGAGGGAGCGTCCGGTTTTTATGGACAGAAAATAGGCGCAATTTCTCTAAACTAATGCTATACATCAATCAGGGTGTATTTTGCTCTGAGCTCATCGCCTACGTGGATTTCCTTTCAATATCTAACAAGATTGCCTTTTAAACCCGTGGTAATAAAACAATTAGTATGAAGAAGACGTACCATCAATAAATTAATTCAATAAAACAGAAACAAACTTTCTGTTAACAATTTTGTAGGAAGGATAAACCTAAATTCTCTTTACACGAATCTCATAATCCCCTTTATGTTTTACAGCCTCCCTTCCTCTACATAAAACTATACGGCTTATGGGGATTTAAAAATGTATAGCAGAAATTTTTCAGTGTGTATCACGATAATTATGTTTCATTATATACAAAGTTATTGTAGATGTAAAAAAGTGTAAAATAAGGTGCAAAACACGACGCTTCTGTACCGCTGCTAAGTGGTCGTGAAAATTTAAAGATTTTTCGTGAAAAATAACCCATTTAGCTTCCAGGTAACAACACAATTTCCAAACCCAAGACAGCTATATAGCAACGTGGGAATAATAATGTTAGGAATTTAAAAAGCTCCCGAGTTTCAGAATTGTTTGAACCGACTGCTGGAATATATATAATACAGCAAACACGTCTATTTAATGGTGTCATAATTCAGTTTTATAGATTCTCTTCTTTTAAGGACAATTTTTGTTACAGAGACTAGAAAATTATATTTATGTGTTTTTCTAAAGTAATTTTAAGTTCTGATCATGCAGAATATTTATTTTATTATTGTTTTGGACATAGATTTACATAAAAAATTTATAGAAATTTTCAATAAATTTACGTCATAAAAGCCTTAAATTCTAATACGAGTACTAGTTCTATTCTGAAGTGTTACCAAATTTGCTTACAGTTAGTAGCTGATATTAATTTCCCTAGGGCTGTTAAAAAATATTCAGGACGTTGTTTCATTTTCTATTCTGAGATGTATGTAGAAGAAAATATTTAACAAAGGTTTGTTGTTTGATTTATTACAAGGCACGAATTTCTTCCAAGGGAAAATGCGTTATTATTAATGTGGGTGTAACGTGAACGAATTGCCAGCAAAAGTGCTGTAATAAATTCAACATATAAATTATAATGGACAATAAAAAAAATCTCAAGATGTACAAGGTAGAGAAATGCGGTGGTGATGAGAGCACACATCCTTGACCTGTTAATGGACAATAAACAACTCTTTCGTGTACCCTTGTTTTCAAGATGAATGATTCTCGACGCTTTATTTATTTCTTTTGCGCCTGAGCCCTTTAACAACAGATTTTTTCACTTATCACTTTATATATTGTGTTCACGTCTTCTTAGGTAGCTGCAGGTTATATACAACAGAAAACAATCGTATTCGCTCCTTTCACTGTGTATTGATAAAATACAAAACAGGATAATCTACATCTATGTTGATATTTTTTCCTAATTTTAAGAAAAGCTACTGAGATAGTGTTTGGGGTACCCAAAGGACAAAATTTATTTTGTCCAGTAAAAGCTTGCCATGTCTCCACTTACGTAAATGAAAGAACTTAATATTTAAACCATTTAATTCTTGAATAATGAATAAAAGTTTGGCAGCGTAAGGTAACAAAAACCGTTTTACTTCTTTTCCTTAAAAAGAGACGCAGGTGTTTTCCGGCGGGTACCTGATGGGTTTTTAAAACTCTAGGATAAAGATAGGTAGTACAATATAATTAGCTACTTAAAGGTTTCAGATGTCTGCACAATTGGAAGAACTTTTCAAATAAAGTCTTTACAAAATGAAATTAAACGATTAAGCGATAGATTCAGTTCATTTCAGAAAATTCAAAATTATGTACGTAAGAAATAAACCATATACTACTACGTATTACGGTAACGGAACTCGCAAAATTAAGCTGGCAGCAAATTCAAGCAAGGTTATAGTGAAAGAATTCTTCCTTGCTTAAATGTTCTGTTAGAAGTAATACTCAGGGGATTAAGGAAAGTAAACAGAAATACGAAAATAGAATAAGAAATGGCAAGAATATCGTTTATTAGAGTAGAAAGTTACTTCTTGGAAAAACCATAACCTTATCAGCAAAAAAGAAAACTGTGCTTTTAAACTTTTCAAGGAAATTAAGATGGCGTCTTTGATACGGGAGTGATTAACTCAAAACCAAAAATTAATAAACATTATTGTAATTTACTTGAATTTATGCTACGACGCATTTTGTTTTTGTTTCTAAAAGCAAAGTCGCTTTTAAAGTTTTCAAACAAAACAAAACTCGGAAACTCATCAATACAGGACAATATACAGAAAGCCCGTTCAATTTAGTGCATGTATAATACATATAAAGTAATAATAAACCTATCAGAATGAATCAATAAATTGATAAAACTAAATATAAACTTTTAAGTATTCCTGAATCAAACGACTAATAAATATTGACCTTGTTCCGAAGCAAACTCCACCGAATTTCTAAAAATATTCATTTATTGACAAATTTCATGAAGGTTAACCCGACCAAGTTAATATCAATGGTTGATTAATAATTATCGTTGTCAAGGGTTCATTATGGACATTTCACCTACCTTGTCAAAGGCCATCGGCCTGTGGCATCGCTCCCGATCCGGCTCCATGCGACGGCCGGGCTCGGCGTGAGAGCAGAGGGGCCGGGCAGCCGGGCACACGCTCCTAGCCGAGCTCCATGGGGCTCTGCCCCCGCCCCATCACGCTTGTAGTCACCCCCACATACGCACTGAAAAGGAAATTCAGGTGTAAATCCCATACTACGGATATAAAAAAAGAATCTTTCTAGAAAACATTTATTTAAAGGGAAATTCTAGGCTACATAAAACAATTTGGTAACATTAAAAAAATGTGAAACTAAAGTAAACCCTTGTGACTTAAACAAGCTTTTATGACAATAGGCTCGGACACAAGCGCGTATTCGCAATGTTAATGTGAGCCACAAAAATTTAATTTGTAAAGTTGCTCTTACATTATTAAGTTGCAGAATTAAAAGCCTCTCCTGTTAAATTCAGTGTAATTGGACGGTCTGATATGTCCTGAAAATGTTCGTTTACGCAGAAATTAAGATGAAAGTTAGTCATATTTTCAAAGATAAAGTAAATGAGTTAAAATTCAAAAAGGGAAGCCAATTCTGCAAAGATAACGAACTGAGCTGTCTTGAATTATTTAAGTGCGACGATTTTTCCATTTTCTACTTTGTTGGTCCGTATTTTAAAATATTTTCCGTGACATGTCCGTTTTCCATAATTTGTTTTTTCTGCTTTACGTTTATAATGAACTTATTGTAACATCGAAAATATAGTTTTCTAATATAACCTATTATTATAAAAAAAATTGGGTAACATTTTAGCAGCGGTCTCGGAACTTGTTTGAACCTGGGGAGCTCATAGTGTTTGTCACAAAGTCACATTTAAAAACACGTCAATATAGACTTCTTTCCGTAATTCTTAAATTTCCATAAGTTCGACATAAGGCAGCTTTTCTATATAAGTTAAGGGTAAGGTACCTAGGCCCTAAAATCTGCGTTATGAAAATATTTTTTACTGTTTAGTGGGGTACGTTAACTAGTATACCACCATTTAGAAATGGTTTGTCAACAATTGATGCTCACATAATGTACAGTTTTATTCTTGTGGAAATAAAAATATGAAAATTCTGTAGACCCCTGGAGAGTAAAGGAAATGATATGTTGCTCTAGCAATTGATATTTAGATTTACTTTTTTCATGTTAAACAAACTTTATTGCCTGAACAACTCACCGAATACACGTCAGCGTCACATAAAATCAAAATCGTACATTTAGATTTTCGGCCGGGAGAATTTTTTTATACATTTCTAAAGTAAACTTCGTATTTCCTCGGCTGAAAATACTGGTCAACCCAGGTACTACTTTCTATCTCGGGGATTACCATAATCGTTTACTGCCTTAATGCATAAATAACTATTTTATTAAAATGTGTATAATATGTATTTAAAATTACTAAGATAATGGATTTTATTGCACCATTATTAAATAATAGTAATATCAAAGGAACTATAAATGTATAATAAAGATAACTACGACGGGTAGCGAAGCGGTGGAGCAGCGAGACTCTTTTAAACTGCGACTACAAACGCTGGTGGTTCAAATCCGGCTGTGGACCGGAAAAGACTGTTCGTCTATGGGTAGTAGTTTTAGATGGGGGTACATGTGACCTTAGCAGTTAGCAGTTGCTTCCACCCCCACCCCCGCTATTGCATCATTGATAACCCCCAAGGAAATATTAAAAAAAGCCTAAAACAATAAAAAATAAATGTAAAATTCAAAAAATTTTCTAGGTTTGTAGCAGGTCCATATATAAAATAAATGAAAAGAAATTAGATAGTAACGTTTCGGTTTATTAATCTTTAAAGCATCTTCAGACAGAACATATTAAGTAGGTAATTAATTATTGTGCATCAATAATCAAAAATCTAGAAAGAATTATTAATCATTAATATAAAGTTAATTTAAAAATACGCAAATTTTAAACTTACAAATAAGTGGAAAATTCCTTAAAGTGAAAAAATATATAAAAAAGTGAAGGCCACATCAGTGGGAACTTCATTGAAACACAACAATTTTTTGAATTTTACATTAATTAATAATTTTGGTCAAGAATAATTTAAAATTTTTTATTAATAAAAAATAAATTGGCAATAGTACAGTTTTTACTAACTGAATTTTTGAGCCACATTAACTTATACAAAGGGACGTAATATAAAATATACGTCGTCGCCCTAACTTGTACTACAACATTTGGTCACATAATTTATGCAATTTTTTCTATGGATGGTAACATCAACATACGATACAGGCCGGTAACATATACAGGGTGTAACACAACTTATCCGAAAAAATTTAACCATATATGCACTTTTAATAAGAAATCGATTCGTTAAAAATTTTTTTAATAAAAGTCCTACAGAAAACGAGATAAAAGTGCATATACCTATGGTTAAATTTTTTCGGATAAATTGTTTTTTTTTCTTTCGTTAATTTGTAACTTTAACAATTATATCTCGTTTTGTGTTAGACTTTTATTAAAAAAATTTTTAACAAATCGATTTCTTATTTAAAAGTGCATATATGGTTAAATTTTTTCGGATAAGTTGTGTTACACCCTGTATATTCCAATCAATTACGTAAACAATAAAACTGTATTATACTTTCATGTGGAAAAGAGGTTTTACAATATTGGTATACCTACTTTCAATTTATTTTTATGTAGTAGCATTAATTTTTTTATTTCTTTTCTGGAACTCTTCCATAACCGGAAAAATATCGTATTTGGCTCAAACACAAACGGCTCATTTAATACTGAAATTGTTGGAAGGCAATTGAGTATATACACTTTGGCATAATTTCAGATTTAAATTGGCCAGCGACCTAAGTCAAGCAAATCACTTCAAAGTTACACTGAAAAAGTGTTTGTGAAAGAAAAACTATGAAACTAAACGAGAATGGAGATGGTTTATTATTATATCAGTAATTTGCAATAATTGACTGGTTTGAAGTGATTCTTGTGTAAGAAACCTGCATTGAGTCGTCAAGAGAGGTATTTAAGTAATAAACAAGTGGTTCGAATTGTTACTCTCCCTCAAGAAGGTCGTAGTCAGAGATATATGGCTGGGTTGTGTGGAATCCAGTAATCTTCCGTGTCTAGAGCAGCCAGAAGATACAGAATGGAGAATATCAACGTCGACGTGGACAAGGCCGAAAAGGGCTACATGCGAATGATACAAGACGATAGAATCATTCGAATGAGTACTCTTCGTCAACGTTTTGTGACATATTCAAAATCACCTTTCTGAAATACGACGAGTAGGAATAAGTGATCAAACTGTTAGAAGACGATTGAGAGATGTAGGATTGAGGCCTAGGAAGTCTGCTACTGAATCCCAGTTAACCAGAACACACCGTGTAGTCCAGTCAAATTAGATTTTTTGCTGCATTAAATCATGTAGTTCCAAAAGTTTCAGGAATGTGTAGGGGGAGGTTCCCTGAACAACGCCTAATAAAGTCCCATCGATTTCAGGTGCCGCGCGAGGGGGGGGGGAGGCTCAAACGTCCCATTTTTCAGTTATTGGCGTATATCTCGAAAACGATGCGTCGCACAGCAAATTTTATGCTATTCAAAATTAAAGGTTACTAAATTCCCTACAAAATGGTGTATTACTTTTGTCTCTATGTGTTACCGTCTCCGATATATGAGCCGGCAAAAATGGAAAATTTGCAAAAAAAATTGAAGCGCCTCAGGTTTTTGTCAAGTTTGCCCTTCCAACTCTTTTTCCTTCCATTTTACGTGAAACTCGTGAGAAAGGAAGTTGTAGAGCATTCAATTTCCTTCAATAATATATATACTTTTGCTAAATTATCTTCAATCAGTCAAAAGTTAACATAAGTTTCGGGGTCGATTTCGAGATTCTGCTAGTAAACTGCTGATCATTTTATTTCCGTTTTCAAGGGCTTTAACTCTCTCTATCACGTTATTTATTGTTTATGTAAACATAAATGGTATTTATTACCCATATAACTAATAAAATATATATATGTATGAAAGTAGAAATATATAGGGGGTTTCTTAAATAGCGGACACGGAACACAGTACGCCATTCCCCTCCAGATACTGATTGGAAAAATATAATACAATAATGTCTGTTCTTAGCTAGTTTCAAATTTATTCTTGCAGTCAAAGATTGACATTTAATGAAAGTAGAAATATACAGGGTGTTTCTTAAATAGCGGACACGGAGCATATGGAGCTTTCTGAACACGATTCTGTCTCCATACTTAACAGCCAGTCTGTTCATCACGGTCCTCATATCTGGTTTTTGCCTACTTATCTCTTCCATAAGCTCATCCACGGAGTACTGCCCTTTATCCTGACCGAGCCTGACCATCTAAATAGGTACTGGAAAATCTCCTCCATGGCTACTGAAAAAATTCTTCCATGGGTCTGCCTCTCTGTTGGCCAGTCGGTTTACGCAAGTAGAACTCTTTGTCTTCATGATATATAGCATCTGCAGCATATAAGTCTCCCACGCCACTAATGTGGATCAAGACATTGTGCACCTTGCGGCGTTTGTGAAGTTTTTCTTTTTTTTTGTTTCGCGAAAAAGCTGTGAAAGTGTTTTAATATGTGATGAATCAGCTGAAAAGGAATGGAAACGTTGTTAAGTGCTAGTGTTACAAGAAGAGATTAGCTGTGGTTTGATGTACAAATTCTTTATGGGCCATATGCAGAGACCTCTTCCTTAAATATTTCGTAAATACTTTTTAGTCAAGAATTATTTCATCTTATATTTTCCTTTTAAAAGCATTTCATCTACCTAAGCTAACCTGTCTTTCTTCATTTGGTTCAGGTGCTTCTACTTCCTTGCGAAGTTCGTCACAACCTGGATTTGAATTCAAAACTAAATGTTTCCTCTGTACTACTGAAATTATTGATGACAGCTTTTTCGCGAAACAAAAAAAAAGAAAAACTTCACAAACGCCGCAGGGTGCACAATGTCTTGATCCACATTAGTGGCGTGGGAGACTTATATGCTGCAGATGCTATATATCATGAAGACAAAGAGTTCTACTTGCGTAAACCGACTGGCCAACAGAGAGGCAGACCCATGGAAGAATTTGTTTCAGTAGCCATGGAGGAGATTTTCCAGTATTTAGATGTTCAGGCTCGGTCAGGATAAAGGGCAGTACTCCGTGGATGAGCTTATGGAAGAGATAAGTAGGCAAAAACCAGATATGAGGACCGTGATGAACAGACTGGCTGTTAAGTATGGAGACAGAATCGTGTTGAGAAAGCTCCATATGCTCCGTGTCCGCTATTTAAGAAACACCCTATATATTTCTACTTTCATACAGATATATATTTTATTAGTTATATGGGTAATAAATACCATTTATGTTTACATAAACAATAAATAACGTGATAGAGAGAGTTAAAGCCCTTGAAAACGGAAATAAAATGATCAGCAGTTTACTAGCAGAATCTCGAAATCGACCCCGAAACTTATGTTAACTTTTGACTGATTGAAGATAATTTAGCAAAAGTATATATATTATTGAAGGAAATTGAATGCTCTACAACTTCCTTCCTCACGAGTTTCGCGTAAAATGGAAGGAAAAAGAGTTGGAAGGGCAAACTTGACAAAAACCTGAGGCGCTTCAATTTTTTTTGCAAATTTTCCATTTTCGCCGGCTCATATATCGGAGACGGTAACACATAGAGACAAAAGTAATACACCATTTTGTAGGGAATTTAGTAATCTTTAATTTTGAATAGCATAAAATTTGCTGTGCGACGCATCGTTTTCGAGATATGCGCCAATAACTGAAAAATGGGACCTTTGAGCCTCCCCCCCCTCGCGCGGCACCTGAAATCGATGGGACTTTATTAGGCGTTGTTCAGGGAACCTCCCCCTACACATTTCTGAAACTTTTGGAACTACATGATTTAATGCAGCAAAACCACCTTTTTTGGTCTAATTTGCCTGGACTAGTGTGGGTCAGGTTAAGGTTTGGTCTATTACCGACTAGAGCAACGTGCTTTTCGAATCAAGATTTTGTTTAACATGGTCTGATGGACATATTAATGTGTGGCGTCAGCGTTGTGTGGGAGAACGGGGGACGACGCTCCAACAAACATTCTTCCAACTACGAGTTTTGGAAGTGGTTCAATAATGGTATCGGGCGGAATTCCTTTGAACGTTCGTACGGATTTAGTGGCAGTGGATAGGGGTTCAATGGTAGCAAACAGATATGTGGCGGATATTTTAGAACTACACGTAATGCCGTTGCTCATTTATTGGGGATAACTTTTTACTAATGCAGGATAATGTCAGGCCCCATTAGCTCGATTCTCGCTCCATTATCTTCGTGATACCGGAATTCAATTCATGGACAGGCCGGCTTGTAGTCCAGATCTTAAGGGGCATGTATGGGACATGACTGGAAGGTGAACTAGACAAAGAGCCGCTCCTGCTTCACTTGCAGACCTTGGTAGGGCGGTGACTGAGAAATGGGAGGATTTTCCGCAGGAGTCAGTAAGGAACTTGTTTTATAATTAATTTACTGAGAAGAATGCAAGCTGTTAGTAATCCCAGAGATGGTATTAGCTGTCAGCGAGTTAGTACGTTCTCTTTTTTATTTTGTAACCATGTGCTGTTTGTTATATATTTTTAGTAAAGTACTTTTCATTCGATTTTATATTTAAAATGAAGAATCTATCTAGCATTATAACATCGAAGAAATCTATAAATATTGAGTACTACGATAATTTTATTGAGCACTGTACCTATGTAAAACGAAAAGAAAATTATTAGATGACAGTTTCATTTAAAACATTAGCAAACTTTTTTTTTACCTAACTTACGGTTAGTTGTTCTTTTTACTAGTCACTTTGCATAATGAAAGAAAAGGTTTTTTTAACTTGACCCGACTTAAAACTTTCAACATTATTATTTTTTACAGTTCCCAAGAAAATTTCAATTTCACATACATTTTCCCTTTGAGGTTCTTTTGAGCTTCCCTCAACTTGAAGAAGTAACTTTTTATAACATTCTGCTGAAAATTTAAATTTCTGAAAGAATATTTTTATAAAACCGCTGCCGTAAAAGCAAAAATTTAGATAAGTTTAATTAAATAATGTTTGATATTTTTTTAATGCGAATATTATACTGCATGAAACATTTCTGTAATTGATTAAGCAAATGAAGGGGCTTTATTGAAAAAAGTGAACTAAAAAAAATTCAAAATAAATATAAAAATATAAAATATTTAAAATCAGCTAAGGGAGATATTGATTAGAATTACTAATTAAAGTAGCACTCAGTAAAATTAATTAAATATTCATGTTAAATGCAATTAAAGAACCCGCGGAGATAACGGAATAAATTTAAATTTTTGGTGGTGTTTAAATTGGAAGCTAATTCAACAATAAAAGTACTTCGTAATAAAACAGCTTAATGTATGAATAAGAAAACTACCTGAAACGAATTTAATTTTGGCCATAAAACGTTCAGAATAAGAAAATATCCGCTTCGTTCTCCGCTTTTCCTAAATCGATTCGTTTCACATCTACTGATTAATATTATAAGCAGCGATTTTCATGGCCGTAATATTTATTAAAGTTTTTTATGACAGTATACGTCCCGGAGATGTGAAAAATTGAGGAGGTTTCGTTTTCCGTTTCCTCTCGAATAACTGTTAACAAATTCATACTTTCATCGTAAACATCGTTAAAATCAATTTATATATTCCGGAATATCATATAAAGAAGCGTAGAAAAATGAGAATAAAAGAGAAGAGATTCGTTGAACTGAATTGTGTTTAATATCCAAGTAATTGTGAAAGAACATTAAAAAACTGTTTATCAATACGTCTGTCAATCATGAGTAACATTTTTCCTGATCAAGGTCTATACGCTTGTCAAATCACAATCCAACTGACTGTTTTCCTCAAGAAAAAGCACCCCTTCTAAGAAGATTAACTGCTTACTTTTTTGGTAATTGTTATTATCAAAAATTTAAACTTAACATTCACATGTATGATTAGGTCCTACACGTTGATATTAGTTAGTGTTAGTAAATAGCAGCGTAAAGCTGGATTCAGAGTAGCCGTACCGTATTGGACGTACCGTACCGTACCGTATCAGTAACCGTATAGACCATTTCAACATTCATAGTTAAGTTGACGTAATACTTTACGCATGCATACAGCAGATCTGTCAAGTTCAGATATCGGCTGACGTTTTATAACCTAACCTCCTTGTTTTAAGTAGTAATATTTATTTCATAGATTTAAAGTTTTAAAAACCATCCAATATGAATGAAGATGACGTAATTGTTGCTGCTGGAGTTCTTTTGTGCTACTTAGCAGCCAAAAAACTTGATAAAATAGTACGCCACACGCGTTAAATCCCTCGATTCTACACGAGGTTGTACGATTGCCGTACCGTAAGACGAAGAAATGAAAATTGGTCAATTGCAACGGTACGGTACGGATACTACGTTACGGTACGAACAACTATGAACTACAACATAAGAATCTACGTGTTCAAACGTTACGGTACGGTGCGTTCAATACGGTACGGCTACTATGAATCCAGCTTTAAGGGTCTACCGGTTAAACGTGGCGTTAAAATTTTAACCAATCGCTAAGCATAATTATAACAGCTAAAACTGCCATTTAACTAATCCACGCCAATGTTTTAAACTTACGGTTAGTTACAATTTTAAAGCCACGTTAAATTTGAACAGGTACAGTCAGTGACAAATGTTTTCACCATTTTTATTCCACTGTAACCCGTTTTACTGAGAAAGATAACATTTTTTTATATTTAATTTCGGTTTGTTAACGGCGTTACCAACACACCTATGTAAAACAATAAAAACGGCGTTATGTTACCTCTTATATTTCTTAGAAAAGCGGGTTCAATGGTATAATAATGGTTAATACATTTGTCACTGACTGTACAGTCAGTGACAAAATGATGAGAAATAACAGGGATATTAAGAATTAGTCGCAGGTTTGTCCAAGTGATTCAAAAAGGCGCTTCTTCTTCATCTTTTTAGTCCTCATTCGTCCATCTTTGGACAAAGACCTCTCCCATCTCTTTCCAGTTCTCTCGATTTTGGACCCTGCCTTTCCATGCCAATCCCGGCAATTCTTTTGATATCATCAGCCCATTTCCGTTATGACCTGTCTATGTTTTCTTTGGCTATCCACTGTTTCCATATTTGTATTTTTTTGTTCCACCGATAGTCGATTCAAAGCATTCTGGCTTGAATACTAAAAACTGTAACTTTGAATTCAAACATTCGTCGATCATAATCTGATTAGCGCTTATACCGAAGATTTTGGAGTGCCGACTTAGGTCGCCTACTTTTTCAAAATGAGAAAGCCACTGTTAAGCCCTGTTTTCCTAGCTGCGTAATGCGCACGGCGTATTACGCGTGCGTAACACGCTTTCAAATGCCGCAGCGTGATAGTGTTTTCCTACCTGCGCGATTCAAGGTGTAACGCAACGTCTTTTTAAATCAGTTGGGTGCAAAGAAGTTCATAGGATAGACATGTTCCCATAACGGCTTCATTTAAAAAGGAGAAATTAAAAATGTTAGTGGATTTCATGATGGATCTGGAGGAGGGGGAAGACGAAAAGTTATTACTATCTGTTTCTTCGTCGCGAGAGAAAAGACACGGTGAAAACAAACTTTTCCAAACATGGAAGTCAGAAGGTTACTTCAAACTGTTGATGCGAGCATGTCTGCCGAATCTTCCATAGATCAAAACTGGTGTAGTGGTATATCCAAGGCTCTATCACGCACTGCGTCGCGTCATTGACTGCTCTCGGAGCAGTGCCTGCGTAATGCGCTGGCGGAACACGTTGAACTCTGCGTAATACGCAATGTAGGAAAACAGGTGCATTTAAATAACACTAGACGAGTACACTGCGTATCACGCCGGCGTAACACGTCGTGCGTATCACTCAGCTAGGAAAACGGGGCTTTAGCCTCCAAAATAATATGAACGTTTGTACCAGCACAAGTTCAGATTTTTTAAGCTTATGGTAGCGTCAAATCCTGGAATGGCATCAAGAGTTGGTTTATTTTCTACTAATCCTGAGCTATTAAAAATGAATACAATAATGTAGATAACTACATTCGTCATTTGCGATCAGGTCCGGATTAAGACTCGTGGGGTCCGGGGCTATAGGTTTAAAGGGGCCTTTTATAAATCGAATCTTATTTTTCTTCCCTAGAGCCCTAGCCCCCTTAATCCAGGCCTGTTAGAGAAACGATTTACAACGCAGATTGTAAGCGAATAATGCGTACATTCAAGATAGTGTACCGTCCCACAGAGTAACAAGAATGCAATACCTATTAATAACCACACGCCATTGTTTATTCATGCAAATTAGTGGTTGTAGTCCTTGAGATTATTTTGTATCGAATGATCTGACGCGTTGCAGGAAAAAGTTTATCCTCAAAGACGGAACCCACTTGCCAACCTGGAAGAACTGCGTGACGAAGAGGTGCAGTCAGAAGAATTTATCCAAAGGAACAATTTGAGTATAGATTAAGGAGTGGCAAAGTAAAAATTCGTTTTTTTAAATAAATGTTTGAAATTTGGTCAACATTATTTTCAACCTTGTGTCTCTAACACAAAAAATTTAAATCGATATCTCAATGCGCGTTTTGGAGATATGAAGAATAAAGTAGGGTTTGTTTTTGTCTGCCCACCCAGTATAACATTAATTTTCGTGTAGTCTATTCAACAACAAGTCAACAACGAATGAATAATGAAAAAAAAAACTTTCACAAATTCCTTAAAAAAATTGTCGAGACGTTACTGTTAATGAACTGTTTTTCAATACAGCAAAGTAATCAAATACGTTAGGTTTCTTCCGTCCTTACATCGCATCGACACAAACTCTATAAATTACTTTTCTCGAGCAAAAACAGTGTCCTGGCAATTATAAGTTAAGCTTAAATCATGGCCAGACCCAAGAGAATGTGTTTTGCCAATTAATTACATTTACACTCGAGTAAATGTTCCTAACTTATACTTAATTGAATTGATTGGGGCAAAATATTTAAGCAAATTACTGTTAGCCGAACATTATGTTATTAAAGGTAATTTTCATTTCGACAGTTTGTGTGTAGATTGTTACTTGATTTAGTCTGAGTTAATATATCAGGGAGCAGTTGGTTTAGTAAATATTGATTCTAAAGGCAAAATTAATTAAAATTTCGTTATATAATGTATTTGGCTCAAAGACTGTATAAACAAAAATAAGAAAAATCTTAGGTCGAAATGTACTCAGATCCTGTTCATTTTATTATGTTATCCTTACTCAATCATTTTTTATTTTCCTTGGAAAATAAACTCATAAAATGAAAGCTGAGCTTTTATTTCTAGCCATCAGATTGAGATTAATGACTCATAAAAATAAATTTGGGAAGCATCCGGTTTTCACACGGTCTCTGTTAAAATCGTTGTGCTTTTTAAACTGGTGGAGGTTTGTGAAGTGACAGGTATACTGCCTACATAGTTTCATGTAATTTCCTGGTTTTTCTTTCATTATAATTATAATTTGAATACCTGTCAGAGTTAAAGCTTCACGATGATAATTTTTTATCATTAAATCCTAGCTAGTAAAAACTCAAGGCTCAACAATAAATGGAAGGGTAGGCTATTTCGGAAACTTAGAATGTCGAGCCCTTCATTTCTTGATGTTTTGGAACCGGGATATATCCAATTTTTCCATTTTACTTTTTATGTGGAAATCTAGACCTGACCTACTCTGAATTAAAAAATAATAGGGCGGTTGTAAATATTGTCTAAGTAGAAAATAATAGTTAACAATGGTCATTATTCTCCAGAATTAGGCGAGGTTCGTGTAAATGCAAGTAAAATATTATAGTATGTCCACGACTGTTACCACTAAATTACTAACAATTATTTACACAGCGACGTATGCAATGAAAAACATTTTTAAACATTTGATCAAATAAGTCATGATATTTTATATCAAAGCGAAAATAGTATATTACAAATCAAGTGCGGGATGGCGAGGTTCCCGCATGAGCGTTGGTTGATTGCTATGGATATGGATAACAATATTATCCTTGATCAAGCATAATATAAAAAATAATGAATGAAGTATTTATTAGTCCTAGACAAAATACATTTCACTCAAAAACATATCGTTACAGTTAGTTACACTTTGCAGCATATTAGAAGTAAAAGCATCTATTTTAGTAAGGAATAATACTAATATAATCCCTATCAGTTATACTAATGTATCCATTTCTAAAGAATCTTCCGAGTCATAGCATCCGACGTTCCATTAATTATATAAATTGAGAGAAGTAAAGAGATAGTTAGTAACGTTTCTCGAAAATGTGCGATCATATTCTCTGCGGAGTAGATGATATTCCCTTTATTCTGTATTCTACTCTAACAACCCTTAGCTGTATGTGCGTAATTAGGGACCTATCCACATACTTAAGTGCCCATTCCGGAGTAATGTTGTAATCAGCTTGCAAATTTAAGGGATATGTGGAAACTATGTACCTACCATTCGAATAACGTAAAACGTTCTAGTGCTCTTTGGATCTTTGAATATATAATCAGAATACCATCGGAGATTTAAAAGAAATACAAACACTTCTCTTGTAAGAGAACTGACTAAATAAAAATGAGTACCTATTTTTCTAATAAAGATTGTGTTTTAATAGCGCCTCCTGTTGTAATACCATTGCAAATAAATTGGAGCGTATTCTATTACGATTTCATATACTATTCCAATATACAGGGTAGGATCTAAATTGCTAGGCGAAACTTTACCAACGTGATGTATATTGAACAAAACTGTAAAAAAGTTCCTAATAGGCATGTTGTCCAAAAGTGCTTCTTTAAAAAGTTCATGCACGACGGTGCTTCATTACATTTTAGCCTTGTTGCTAGGGAGTACCTAAATAATAATTTTCTGAATCGCTAGGTTGGCAGAGGTGGACCGGTTGTGTAGCCATCGCGCTCTCCAGACTGCAATCTATATGATTATATTAATTATTTGTAATTTTAAAGATCCTTTTTAATGAAGCATTAGAACGAACACTCATCCTTTTAAGGAACTTGTTTTTGGTTCTATTCATCCATTGGAAAAGTTTCGCCAAGCAATTCCGATATACCCTGTACATTCTACTGAGGAAATATTTTATTATTATTACAACAATTATTTCCCCTATTTAAAAGAGTTATAGCGGTTTATTAATATTAATTTATTGTAAATCAACCTAAAACTTGATATGCATTATAAAAAAGATGTAAATGTGTGTTTTATATCAAACTTCTCTATATCGATTTTACCTCGAATATAAAAATTCATCTTCATATCTCGAATGTTATGAATTTTGGGGAAATTTAACATTACGTATAATGACAGGAAATTTAATAATCACAATCTATCGGTTGTAGGAGCCGTTCTACAACCCTAGGGAACTGCCAGGAGAAGACAGATTTCATTCAAGTGTATCAGCAACTGCCGAGGCTTCTGTTCAGTGCACCTTTTGTTCAACTTCATCTTATTACAAGCAGGAACTGTCGAAACTCATTTTCAAACCCTACGATTTCCGCTGCACATATATTGAATTCTGATTTCTGAATATTCCCGGGAGAAACCAGAATAGAAGGATTTGCAGTTTTTTTTTTATTTTTTGCCAATTTTTATTAACTCAGACGGCAAATGCGTATAGGATAAGTAATCTCATTTTCTTGTCATTGTGATAAAAATCATATTAAAGTAATAATTTCTTAATGGAATTGCATGCTTATGTAGGTACTGTAAAAATTTAATTTCAAAAATGATTTTCCATTAAATAAATTGTCTTGATTAAAAATATTAAATGGAAATTTCCTCTTAAAGATATTATTTAGATTATTAAGAAGTTTTACAAAAAAATTCAAAATATAATTTATTTTCTAGATTTTTAGTAAAATTATGTACAAATTTCTTTTCTCGAAGATAAGGGTGTAATTGCTATCATATCATTACGACTGGCTATGAAAATCAATGCAGATGTAATTTAAAAATGGAGGGTAAGAAAATTCTCAGTTGAGATATTATACAGTAGGCCGTATAAATTTTCTAGCAAATAAATATGAGTAATTTTTCGTTGTACATATTACGTGTGAAATGTCAATACTGAAGAGATAACGAAGTAATAATCATAGAGTAGCATAATTCTATGATTTTAATTGTCTAGAGAGTATTTAACGGTTTACATGACTCGCAAGTGCAAATAAAGCTAAAAATATTATGATTTTAATTACAAAAGTCTGCCAAATTGTTCAATGGCTATTATTAAGACTAAATAATCCTAAAATGCATTGAGATGAAATTTATTATCTGCGGTACTGGCCAGGTACCTACTGGAAAGGGCTCTCAATTCGTTAAATGAAGTAGTAAGTGAAAAGCTGACTTGTATTTGAAAATGTGACCGCGATTGTATTATGAAATTGTTTTTAAGGATAACTGCTAATGAAATGAAAATTAGAAACTAAATAACTTACTTGATGGGATCTGATTTCGGTGTGTCATGGCACTCTAGGATAAAAAATATTTTTGTAATTAAAAGTTTTTAGGTTTTTTTACATACAATTCTTTTTTACATAACCCTAACCAAAAATAAAATTTCGAGTCAAAATATAAAAAATGGTAACATTACTTCCGGGTAATAAAAGCAAAAAATATATACAGTTCTAGAATATAATAGCCATAATTTAAATTCAGCCTTTATGTTAACTAAAACTTCGCGGTTGAAAGTTTTTAATCCTTTATATTAGATTACGAGACATTAATTAGTTTCCGCTTTAATTTAAATAATTTTCAACAAACATTGGAGCTAAAAATAGAGAGTTGTCTTTTGTTAATAAAACCTGTTATGAAATATAAAATAATAAGGGTTATAACTTCACAAAAATGACATCCAGTTTAAAGGAAAATAACGACGGTGGTAATACATTTCACAAGCGAAATCCTAAATACATGATACTTGATATTGTTATCGCTACTATATACTAACTAAATAAAGAAGAGGCGGACATGCAAAGTTCAAAGGTTACCTTTCAATAGGAAATTTTGTTAACTCATCAAAGATGTGTGATTCAGACCACCCGTCCCACCCTAGCTTTTCTGAAAAGGATGAGCAATATAATTATTGTTAAACATTTTTTTATTACCAAAGTATATACACAGAATTTATTGACACTGCTAGAATTTTCCGGACATTTCCTGGGAAAACCGGAATTAATTATGAAATTTCGAATGGAAAACTTAGGCCATGTTTGGTATCGTATGGAATAGTTCTTTTTTATTTTAGGGCTTTTGTCTTTTACAGTTGAGGAAATATTTAAGAAAAAAGAATACACTTTTTTATATTTTCATGGTTACAGAGTTTTTCCGGAAACCTTCTTCAGGGAAGACGGACCGTCAAGCATCTTGAGTTGTTTGTATCATGTTGGTGGAAGAGATTTTTCAAACGGTCCCATAAGGAATAACCTAACGGTGTCACGTCTTGATCAGAGGAAGCCGGGGGGCTTGCAACCGGACCTCCCCTTTGTATGGATTTCCTAGGGAACAGTGGTTCTACTAACCGTCGAGCAGTAACCGAAAAATGTGTTGGGCACCCGTTATGTTGCACCCACATGGAAGTTCTCCTTGCCAACTGAATATCTTCTAAAGTTCAATTATTCGATCTCTGAAGGCACCATACCCAACTTTGAGGCTTCGCTTCATATTGATTGCCATTTTTCTTCAACCACCGTAGATTTTCTTTACTCCATTAGAGCGTGTTGCAAATTTCCATTACATCGTTACTTTTCGAGCTGGCTTCGTCAGTAAACAAAAACGATGGTGAAAATTGCGGTAGGGTACGTGGGGATTACAACTAATATCGGCGAGGATAACAACTTCCTTTTCATTTCTAATTGGTCGTCTGCTTCTATGATTATTGCAGCGAATTTGATCGGTGGTTCGCACACGATTAGCAAGATGTTGGAAAACTCTGCGAGAGTGATGCGGCATAAAGACGTTAAGCCCTATCATTTTGACGGCATTCACTCACTCACATACCGTCAGTATATCAAATCCATCTTCGTTAGAAAAGACATCTTATTTAGGATAATAAGGAATAAAGAATGAAACTACTTAAGAATAATACTACATAAAAAGATTAGAATTACTGAAAAAAAAAAATCACGAGTATTGAAAATCGGAATAACTGAAAAGATATAAGTCGCAAGGTTCAGAATAACCCAACAACAAATTCTAAAGCTTAAATCAATTATTGAAGGGCCAGCTTTTCAATTCTGGTTTAAATTCCGGTTCAGTTAAACCAAGATTAAATGCCATGGATATAATTGTTACAAGAATTGTATCCATAGCAATAATGTTGGTTTAGCTGAAGCGGATCATAAAGCTGAACTGAAATATCTGTACCTAACAGTTAGATGGCATATGTACCTATATACCTACTCTACCATGATTTGTAAATCATAAAACAATTTATTAAACGTCATTAAACAATCACATTTTATTTTATTTTTTTAGATAATTCCTTCAACCGCAAGAGACACGAAGTATCGAATTAAAAATAATTCTTTCGAAGAGCTTTATCCAACGATAGCCAACATGACCTTTGTTTCCATTTGAAATTTCAAAGTTGCTTTCGGTTTTCTCTATTGTCGTATTTACCTGGAAAATTTCGGCAATACCACTAAATTCTTTGGATATTCTTTAAAATTATATTTATTAACTTTCTAGCTCATCGCATTTCAAAATCCAAGGGTGAGGCCAATAAGTGATTTGAGTGATCATCTTCTGCAATTCTTTACAAGAATTTTAAGGCGTTTAACGAAAAGTTCATTAGAATGATTCTTGATAAGAAATTATTACTTGTAGGCTTTGTAAGAGACATACTGTTTTATCCTTTGTAGGTTTTCCCTTGATAGAATTCAAGAATAATCCTGTGGATATATAAATATGATGTGTCAACTTAATTCAACGAGTAATCAATCATAATCCTACTAAAAGCCGAAATCAGATTTTCCGAAAGATCTAGAAATTATTTTTTCCCGAAGAATCGTGCAATATTAAAAAATTCTGACCACATACTACAATTTTTCAGCATAAATATCCAAACAGAAACAAAACCATAAAAAATTTAAAATAACACTTCAAAGGAGAATCCTAGTAAGCTGAAGTCTGTGATGGGATTTTCTACTGATAAAAAAATATTCTCATGTATGCGCCTTTGTAGCTCGGAGCTTTTTTTACTGATCTTATATCTCTGGAGATTCTAGCAAAAGCCTTTCCTTTGATAAATGATAGAAAATTGTAAATTTTCTCATGTCTCTGACACGAAGATCTAAAGCTAGCTATGTAAATAAAAAGAATAAGTTTACTGTCAGTTCTATGACACACTTTAGACGCAATTGTGTACTTTGTTGGTCTAGGGTAAATTATTGAAATAGAAATCGAGTGTATTTTATTTACCCAACTATGGGGTACAACAAGATGAAAGTTAATTTTTCTAGACTTATTTTTGATTTATTTTATGATGATTTACGAATGTCTAATTTTGGCGAGGTCTAATCAGGGCGAAAATAATAAAGTTACCTATAATAAAAAATTAACCTTCCTAAATTACAAAAGCTATCAGTAAAAGTGAGTTGTAGCTATCAAGCTGGAAAATGTGTAAAAGCAAACGCGCTCAGGCCTCAGCATATTATGTGAGGAAATCGTTTTGGTTATTTGGTTGTCCTTGGCTTTGAAGTACTATTCAGGACTAATTAAGGCATAAATAGAAAAAGGGGGATTGTATCGGTGCGGGGGGCATTAACATAGCACTAGCAACCTTTAGAGTAAATTTGCTTTTTCCGTCTTCATGGGGATCGTTGTGGCCTCACTAACGGAAAGAAAAGCTCAGATATTGGTTAGAAATATAACTACAAACTACCCTAACACACTTGGGATGGTGAAAAGAAAAGGTTCCTTTCTGATTTGAAAACAATTTTTTATATCAAAATTGGGGCGAACAAAGTGGAAAAAGCATTTGTATAAAACATGTAATGTCACAGTTGTAGATTTTTCAGTCAAAATCGACAATTTACCAACACGCGTACAAAGCATCGACATTCTTTGATGTTGACGGCGAAACTCGAATAGCTGGTCCTTTTTCGGCTTGAATGTCACATATCCCCATTTTAAGACAGAGATTAGACTGAGCGATCAGCGTCGGTCGTCCGCGAACAGTCACCGTCGACCAAATTTCCAACACAAGTATTCTAATGGGCAAAGTTACATTGATCGGTCGTTCACGAACGGCCTCGATCGCTATGCAACGAACAGTTTGAAATTAGAATCAGTTCTAATTTTGATCGGTCACGAACGTTCAAAAGTAACGTAACCCAACTTTTTAAAAGTACCCTTATTTTTTCTACCAATACAAGTAAAGAACGGTCACCATTTGTTCCTTTTCACTTGAACTGGACATTTTTTAATGAATTTAAAAGAAAAAAATGTATTTTCCTAGTCTTCAGTGCAATGACCACAAACAATTTTTTACCGCCACCGGTCGCTCAGTCTAATGTTACATTTTTAGAACGTTGCTAACCGATACTGAACGATCGAAGACGTTCGCGGACGACCGACGCTGATCGCTCAGTCTAATCTCTGTCTTAAATTGTAAAACAATATTTTACATTTGTATAATATAGACGTTGATTATTATTTAACATCTTAGTCGTATTTTCGCAGATTTTTTGTCTCTTTAGCTAGCTTTCTTAATAATTAAATTTTTACTTGTTGTTTAATGATTCTAGCATTATGGATACCTAATTTAAATTTGCGTTTTGTCTTTTTATTCCTTGTAGGTAAGCCAACTGATTAATTGTAACATTTTTTTTCAATGTACCTACGTCAGGTCGTGTGGTGAGAGGAAAAAGGTACAACCTTAAATGTTTTACATGGTTTTGTGACGTCACAGAAGAGTTGAGGGAACGATATCAAAAATGTATAAGTAAACTGGATTATTATCGATTAGCAGTCAACTCAGTTTTAGTATTTAGTTAAAAGTTTCAATTTCTAAGAAGAAAAATGTCGCACTTAAAATATTTCAAATTACCGAACAGTAACAAGAAAATTTTCATATTTCGAAAATATCCGAGAAATATAAATAGATCGAGTTATTTACTTGAAATACTTAGTTCTACCATTACATTAATTAGTCCCTAAACGAAGAGTTAACTTAAAAAGAAATAGAAATGGAAAACTGATTTTCTCATTTATTGATGTTTGAGAGTTTTGTTTATACACAGCAAAAGTAAATTTATTCTTTAAAAATACTCTTCGTGGGTGTTTCCTTATAAGTTATCGATCAGACTAAATTATTTTGAAATATTTTAAGAAGAAATTTATTTTTCAATATTAAAATTAAACATTTCAAAAACTTTATAAATTGAAGAAAAACGTATTTCGGATAAGAAACAGTCTCCAAGTACTGAACATAATCTAACTAATTTGAGACCGTAACACATTTTGTTAGTCTCGATCCTCAAACACTACGTTTTAGTACCTATACACAGTTCTTTTATGGTTTATTCAACCCAATCAATCAAAATTGAAATTTTCTTTATACAAAAAAAGTAGAAAATTGTTTCTGACAATATTTAAATTTCTTGAATTTTTTTGTAGTCGACAGTAAAATGGCATTTTTTGATTGTTTTTATTGATTGTGTTCCTTCGTGCCTATAAATACAAAGTCAAAGGTAATAGGTATCCAAAGGGTGCGGCTACAAAGTTCTAAATTGCCCTTTGTTAGCGTTAGCAACCCCAATTTTGTATACGGCTTTCCTCGAGTGCTCTTTCTACAATGAAATACACCTATGGGAAGGTTTATTATGTAATTTTAGAAAATGAAGACAATTGGGCTTGTTTTAATAGTTATCGTTATCAGTCAATTTCACGGTAAGTAACAAAGGATAATGCGTAAATATTATGTAATAAAAAACCATAATATGAGGTTATCTCTAGTTTATCTGTATATTTTATTACTATATGACGTGCTTGCTGTAACATACTTTTATTTTGTTATGCGTGCAGTACTAAAGCTTTTAACGTTAACATAAAAATAAAGATTTTCTTGTAATTTATTTACGTAATTAAAAGTATACGGTTATTCAAAAGTAACATTTATTTAGAAATCCCAAGAATGTTCTGGTACATAGGTACCTACTATAAAACCAAATAAACTTTCCTTTGAATAAATGACCTCAAAATAAAGTTTCAGCAACTATATTCCCCGAACAAATTGATTGTAAAGCATGAAAGAAGGTCATTTGGGCTAGATATTGCCTTTAAAAGGGATTCGAATATTGATACAATTACGACTCTGTTTGCTTACTTCTCATAGAAATCGAATAGAAATTTTATCGAAAAAACTGAGAGAGGGTGAGACAGTAGCAATGAGTGTTAGTAACACACAAGCAAAATGCTCGCTAGTAGCCAAAAAATTTCAAACTTCAAAGTGTGATATAACATTTCTCCCTTTACATACCTAGATATGTTTCACAATTCCAACAAGTTGCATTATTGGATGATTGTTCTAAACATAGAAAATGGTTAGAATTGCCAAGAAATCACAACAATTCGCGTTTTCTGAAAGAGAAAATAATATTTGCTTAAATTTGAATTTTTCATCTTAAATTTGGTACAGATTTTTCAGATACAGATCAAATATTGAAATAGTGACAGAGTTTTGAACATTTTGGATTATCCTTAAGCTTTTGCAGATATACATAATTATTTTGTATTGTCCGTGTTTGTCTCGGTGAAGATGAACGTAAGAATTATTGGGAGCCTCTGAAATTTCTGATTTATTTCGAAAAAAAAAATTGTATTTCATTGATAAACTAATCACACTTGCCTCTAAATTTGTAATATTATAATCGTTTTAACCAACATGAATAAAATTTGGATGCTGTATAATCCGGATTCCCAGATGAATTCCAGAAATTCAAGCGGATTGGAGCGCCATCTGATAACGATTTTGAAGTCAGTACCTACTGCAGCGTATTTTTTCTTAAAATTTTAATTTAAAATGTTAAAAATATTACGCCCTATACTCTTAATTCTTAACATTAATAAAAGTATCCTGCATTAATTTTATAAATATTTATTACGAACCAGATGTTGATTCAACCTCTTTGAAAATTATACAGAATGTTGTGCCATTTCTGTTTATTTTTTTTATAACAAACTAACCAGAAATAAATTTAAAAGTAAAGTAAATATTAGCACGTAATTTTAGGTAGATATAGGTACGCCTTAATTTTAAATCTAAAATAATGAAAAATGAGAAAAGTTTGAAAGAAAACCGAGTAATAAGGCGTTTATTTTATATTTTAGGGGTGTAAGTATTTTTCTTTTAAAGTAAGTTTAGTAACAACCTGTGGTTCACATCTGGCAAGGCCATTACCATGACTTACCGATAAAATAAGTCTGAGGCTTCATCCGAGGCCACTGTAATTTACACCATACACCACTAACGTTCGTGCGTTACAAAGCGCAGAATTTTTCTTTTAATAAAGAAACCACGCAAAAAAATCGCGTCGACCCCACATGAAGGGTCAGTCCGTCCGCGAGCTGTTGTGTCGCGGAAACGACTCTACAGCCTGATATCTGGGACGGGAATGGGTAGTTCTGAATCCAAGCGTCGCGGCGCGGGCGCCGTCCCAGGACAACATGGAGAACTATTGATCCTGAAATGCCAGACGAAAACATCCTATTATTATCGCAGAATTATATGTGAAGCATGGCGTTTTCCTCTCATTTTTTTTTGTGTTAATCATGATAACATAGTTTGCAAGGTATTAGTTCTCAGGTCCATAAATTATACTGCTGTTATAAAGCATGGGTTGCTGGGTGATTTATCGTTCCGGCAGGTTGTTACGTGGAAGTGAACCACAGTTTACTATGGAAACTTGTAATTTTCTAAAGCGTGCGCAACGAATGCGATGAAAATCGGGTACAAACTCTACGAAGGAAAAACCGAAAGTATATAATCAAACTAAGCATTTTATAGAAAATTAAAATTCAACCCCTTTTAATTTGTTAACAGATAAACGTCTCCTACCTTGGTTTTACTGAAAAAAATTCATATCTCTTTATTAAAACAGTTTTATGGCTGATACTTAGTCATTAAGTAATCGTTAAATTCTCATCTGAACATTTTTACCATCAAGAAACTCCAAGCATCATGCATTGGACGATTGCTGTTCAATCAACAAGGGGTATATGGAGACAGCGAGTAAATTTGGAACGCTTGCTTCAATAAATAAAATCCAGATTCGGAAAAATTTGTATGATGTATGAAACTTGATAGGTATATGGAACTAGGTTTTGTTGAGTTTGATGATATCATAGAAAAAGTGAAGGTGCCAACCTCCCCTGGACTTTACCATACTAAAAATAAACATTTCATTTCATTTTTGGTATTCAGTACCAGTAATTCGCGAGGCAGCATTGGAAATCACTTTAATACATAGCGCATTCAAATCATTTCCAGGGTCTGCCTCGCAAACTATTCTGTGAATACTAAAAACGAAATGTTTATTTTTAGTATGGGACGACTATACTAAACACCCAAAACCCGACCCGAAAAATATAAACCGAGTCGGTACAACCGTAAAACCAAAAACAAACGCCCAAATAAAAAAAATCATCCCCATAATTGTACGCTTGGTATACAAAAAAATCTAATAAATAGTTTCCCACTAGATATACGTACAGGATAAGTATTACTACAGTACATACTGTCCCACAATTTGCTATAGTGCTACTGAAAAAAAAAGGTTAAAAACATACTTACGACAAATAGGGAAGTAAAAGTCAAAAAAACTACACTACCACTGTCACACTCCGCGAAAATGAGGCAGTGCCTCCTAAAAAAATCCGATATGTTGCGTTTAAAAAATTGTGCGGAAAAATATTCCGCATTATGCGCAAGAATAACTCGCATGGCGCTCAAAATTATTACGCACTGTACGCAAAGGTAGTCCCAATTTATATTGTACGCTATAATAGTCCGCAGTACGTAAAAGTAATATCAAGTGTACGCAATAATAATCCGCAAAGTACTCCCAAGTACTACAAAAACTCATCTCAGAGAGAAATTACTAGAATCAGTTAAAAATATAAATATACAACCCCTCCTGCTACTATTGAGGAATCACAATTAATAACCGATAGGTTGAGATTGAAAAAAAAGTTAATAGCACTGACGTGTTTCCTCTACAGTAACAACAATTCAGAAAGCTTGCACTAATGTCCCGCTAGCGGAAACACAGTGCCAAAAAAATGAATCAGTAAACACACACATTATGGTACAGAATTTAAAAGATTAATCTCATTTATTTCAATTTATTTTATTTTTTTGGCTTAGGTAACAGTTATAATACAGTTACAGTTGAAATTTAGTATTGTTGCACCAAACAATTGATGAATCTTTTAATTCTGCACTAGTTATCGATAATCGGAAATGCACGTTCTTCAATGTTAGTAAATAATTAGAGTGAGGGGGAAACTAGTAGGTACAAAGTTTTACCAAAAACCCAAGAAGAAGAACATCTTCAGATTGCAAAAAACAATGTTTTGGGCATTTTTGCAGCTTATCGAATACTACACACCAAATATAAAGAAACAAAAAGACGGACCATTTTAAAAATATCATTGTTTGCAAAAAAAGAATAGAAATTTTACGAGAAACGGGGATGTAATAAAATCACATCCACGTTAATTTACCCAAAACTTCAAAAATAATATTTGATCTGTAAAGATCGCCAAAGATAGAAAATTGCTTCTAAACTTTTTAAAATGGCCCAGGAATAAAAAAAATAGAGCAGCAGTGCCAGGGTTGAACAGGTTAGAGGGAAAAAGACTTGCCAAGAACGAGAAACTCCGAAACGTATTCTGAATTTTCGTCAAGTTTTGTACTTTTAATTTTGAAGTATGATTTAACAAAATGTTATTGAGAATGGAAAGGTATTCGGTTAAAGCTCACCGTACTTCCTTTAATTTATGAAGAAATTGTTAAAACTCAATCATGAAAAAATATTTTTTCGAGTGTACGTGGAAAGAGAAACATGATCAAGTTGGTTATGATAGAAGTACACCAACCTGTTTTTACTGTGATCTGCTCCTTAGACTCGAAATACTATAAGAATTTTTCCGATTTACGCGACAATTTACAAGTACCTACCTAACTTCGCAGAAAAAATCCGAATCCTATTCCTAATAAAAATTTTCGTATAAAGCGTTCAAAGCATCCGCTACCTAGGTATCTAACGTGCAAAATAAAATACACAATATACAATTTTGCATTCTTGATCTTTTAATAATTTCCTAAAAGTTATTTTTTGAATAAAAGTCTTTTTTTCTATAGCAGATGTTAAAGTGTGCTTTGTTCGACTAAAAATAGTTGATCAAGTATTACTTTAACCGCAAGGGTAGATAAAGTAACACTTTAACCGCAAGGATAGATAAAGTAGTTTAATTTTCTGGAAACTCCATGGAAACCGAATGGAAACCTTTGCTACTGAGATTTTCGGGTTTAATATAATCTCATTTTAAATTGCTCTTTTTTACAAATTTTTCTTATTTTTTTAACATCTGCTATAGAAAAAAATTAAATAAAAATAGAATTTTATACACGACGATAAAATTTAAATATCGACTCGAGAAAATTAATTCACACTTTCCGCTTGTCGATAAAATACAATTTTATCGTCTTGTATAAAAAATAACTATTATATCAGTTTCTTTAGGTTTTGTTTTCAACGCTTTTTCAGTTTAAAAATTACAACTTTGATTCACAACCCTCCAAGGTAATATAGGATTGGGGACAGGTGTCCGCTTTGTAATTATAAAATTTTGTATATTGCATCTTTCTAAACTTGATTTTTTGAGTTCAAGGCCTTTCTACAACTTATTAAGTTTTATTTTGTATGCTTTTCATTCACAGTGAAAAAATGAACGCTTGGACCAGTTTCCTATTGTGCAGTTTATGATTTTTTTTGTAGAGGCAAAATTCTCGATTATAGGGTGTAAAATTGAAAACAAGGGTTGCCAGGGATTAGCATATCGAGATCTCGGGAAATAAAGAAAATAATTGATTAATTATTATAGTTCGGAACTTTCATCCCAATCGTTGATAAAGAGCAACTAACCGATATTTCGTACCCTCTGTATTGAATTCCTAGCACAGCTACTGTTAACTGTATTTGCAGATTAGATTTTTATCGGATTTTTACTTTTTAGGGATATGGTTGTTTCTTAGATTACTAGGAAAAAATTGAAAAAGACTCGCAAAGAGCTCTTTAATTTAAAAATCTTACCTTACAAGACATCAGACTTCTGTTAATTCTTCCATCACCAAAATTTAATGGATGGGGGTGCTAGTGCTAATGCCGACTCCTCGTCACATAATCTGTAAGAAAATAAAAATAGCGTATAAAATAACAATTAAATAATAATTTTTTGAAAGATCTCGAGATTGAACGTCGATAATTTTCAATTAAAATTATTACCTACTTACCTTATTAAATGGTCAATTATTATCCGAGGACAATTTAGAAATGTTCAGAAATTTTAAAAATGAGCACTACAAACACTATGATTTCTGACCATTCACGTCCAATACTTTACAAGAACTAACACGAAAATTGTTTTCTGATAAGGCCGGAACGTTCACCAGATCATATACCGACTGTGATTGTTTTGATTTGAATCGCACGATAAAGATCTTGTATAAGAATTTCTGTTTGGGGCCTGTCCACTGACACGTTCCGAGTCGCATCGCGTAAGTGGAGATGTTCAACAAAAATACTTATACATGATGTTTCTCGCGCCATCTAAATTTGGTGGACACCCAGCCTAAGTGAGCCGAGTAACATATAACAAACACCTGCAAAAAATTTGGAGTGCACGTGTGAGGTTTTGGTCATCGGAACAATTCTTGTCTGTTATCAGGTGATAACAGTCAAAATAACGTTGCATATTTTTACGTTAATAAATAAAATGCAATAAAAATTAGGAAACTATCTAAATGTAGTGTTGTGATTCATAAATCGGAAATTTTTCATGTACTTATAACAATAGAACTTCTTCCGATTTCTGTGATAAATTTAAAAATTTACATTAATTACACAATATTGTTTGAAGCATTTACAATAATTGAACTTCACTTGAAGGAGTGACGGACAATACGATTTATTAAGTGGATTATTATTCTGGGGTCGGTGTTAAGCTGTACCAACAGAAATTAATTCACAACACAATGAATTAAAGGTTTAAACCACAATTGCCTAAGTACCTACCTACTACCTTTCCACAGGTTTTCTAGTTTTGCTTTAAGTGCGTTTTAAATAAAAAAAATTAAGACTTTGAGTCACAACCCCAAGGTAAGAATCGCCGCAGATCCCCGCTAATTGTAATTTCAAAATTTTGTATTTCCGATCTCTAAATAAATTTCCTTTATTACCGGAATTAAAATAATAAATATTCGAGCTAACGAAGTTTAACATTTTTTTGTAAAAAAAGATGCTCTTCGATTGACGTAGGTATTAATAAAAATAGGGTTATCATTTAAAAAAGTCGATGACGTCATAGCTGTTAAAAAAGGGCAAGAAAAAATACAAAAACTTTAAAAATTTAGAATTTATTACAAACCTGTTGACATTTATCCGACCAATTTTGCGCAAACCCATTTTTATTTTCCCATACCACCACTGGTATAGGGAAGTATTAATTATTGATATCATGAACATTTTCGGAGTTTAGTTTTTCACGGAAATGCGTGTTTTGGAACTCCACTCTCCAGGAACCCAAAAACGTGGTTTAGAAAAAATGTCTGTGGGTGGGTGGGTGTGTATGACGTATATAACGCCCCTAACGCAAAAACTAGTGAACCGCCGCGATTTTGAGAAGTTTGAAGTGAATGGGTAGGTATATCGAAAATATATCGACAAAATAAGCTTTTCAAAAAAATCTCAAACCGGAAGCGGAAGTTAGACAAGTTTTTTTAGCCTTTTTTTTCAGAAGCAGAATTTTGAAAATATGAGTAGCGGAAATGAAAGTAGCCCATAATTCAAGGGAAACAGTTTTTTAGGGCCTTACGGGACTCTCTAACTTCAAAATGGCGATTGCTATGAATTTTTCAAAATTTCGACTTTAACGCCCCATATCTCAAAAACCAATTATCTGATAAGGTTCTGCAACAACTTGTTTGAAACCCCTTTGGCGGTACTATACCATGAAGAAAAATTTATTTAGTAAATTGAAAAACGATCGCAACGGCGCGGCGCTCCTCCAAAAATTTTGATATTTAAAAAAAATTATTACAAAAAACTGGCCACACGGTTTTGTTTAAATTTTCTATAATACACATAAGCAGCTTGGTTTTTGGATGGATGCCAGAATCACGGCCAACTTCATTAATGACAGCTTACGCTTTCCAAAGCTTTGAAGCTTTCTACACTGTGGCGCCTTCTACGAGATTTTGAAAATCGGAAATTGATATTCCTATAGCGCCTTTATTAGTCAAAATATGAAAGAAGTTTAAATATCATCAAGGTTTGGCCAGTAAATCTGGTTAATTCTGCCTTTCTTTATTTAAATATACTATAGGAATTCAGGAAGACTCTAATTACAGATAGTAGAAAAATATTCTATAAAACTCATGCATAGGTAATATAATGTTTCTTTTCCACTCATGAAATTGGTGCACTCTCCTGTGGTCAAAATTTCCATTTGTGAAACGAAATCTTACTTTATGGACTTGTAGTATAAATAACTACTTATTTTGGGTTAATAAACATAAAGAATAAATGTAATATTATACAAGGAAACTTTATTCGAATATATTGAATATTAACAATAATACCAACACAGTTAAGTCTTGCGTAATATTCACAAAGTGTTGAAATTTAGAACATGACAAACTTGCAATCTCAAAATGGAATTTCATCAGTTAGATAAGTAAAACATGAATAATAAAAGAATTATAAAAAATACACAGCAATAGGGTTCTTGCATGGATTCCAATTTTTCTGAATTATATCTAAAATTCGATTGGGCTTTGCAGATAGGCGTGTTCATATATATTTTTTTTTATTTCGTCAATATAGGATAATTATTGAAATGAAAAGGAATATTAATTTAAACTTCAAATCATAGTTGTAAATGGGTTTGCCTATGCGCCAGCATAATGACGTCATAGGACAAACTAGGACCCATATACTGTACTGTATTTATGGATACAGAATTTTTTTTATATACAATATAACTGTCAGGGATACAATTCTTGTAACAATTCATATTCATGACAATTGACCATTGGTTAGCTTAACAGGGAGTTGTCTCGGTGATGTCACCACACTGGCACATACGCAGATATAGTTTCGTACTGGCTTCAATTATTTAAACTTATTTTTGAAATATTTGCACTATTAATAATTAATATCCCGAAATATTTTATATTATGGGTAAAAACTTAAGTCTGGAATCTACTACATATCCATTTGAAATATCTGCAAGAATCCTATTAGGTAGCTGAAATATCTACCACAGATCTCATTCGAATTAATCTCTAATTAATATTAAATCACTCTATAGTGACTAGTCAAGACAATATTAATAGTAATATAACTTTAGTACGATAAAAAAGACTCGGTATTTTGATTTTAAACAACTTTTAAGTTCCACTGGGGTTCTAGATTCTTTTTTGATCATATTATCAGTTAACTTATGGAAATAAAGTACATTATATAATTAAAATATTAAATTTATCACGAATGAATTGAATACTGAAAATAAACGCTTAAAAATAATACTGACTTAAAATACTTATCACTTTTTAAATCCCCAAAAAAAATTAAATGATTAAGAAAAACTTAAAAAAACTAAATAACAAAGTTGTAAGCTTAAATTGCTACAGATTACATTCACAAATCTGAAGAAAAAATTAGTCAAGAGGACACAATATTTTGTAAAGCTAAATTAAATAAATTTCGTATCATCACCAGCACAATAATTAGTGCTCCTCACTTTTAGAATAAAAATAATTTACAGCCCGACATAAATCATAATCAGCAGCTAAAATAACTTGAACCAATTTTTCTCTTGGAGCTGTATCACCAACAATGTCTCGCAATTGAGACAAACAGTTATCTAAACGGGCCGTATCATGACTCATGGCCAAATCTTCAAGAGAACTACTATTTGAATGGCCTCCCTATAAAAACGATTGTTAAAACAATTGTTTACTTAAAAATAAATTAAATTTTACCTGCATCATTAAATGCAAGCCAGAACTTGTTTTCTGCATGTCGGAAAGACTTGAATCAGGACTTGTAGGTGTACCTGACATGGGCAGTAACAGATCTGTGGTTGTTGATTTTCTTGGTGGCGGTTGAGTCCAGATGCAATCAAATATTTCAGCTTGTAAGGCAACAGGTAATTCAAAAAACAATTCACTTTCAGTAATTTCATTGTGCACTGATATGAAACTGAAACAGGCATTCTGAAAAAAAAAAGAAATAAAATAGGGAAATACCCAAAAATATATCCACCTCTATTTTGTTCTTCTCTATTTCTTTTGAAGAATAAATCAGGAAATATCAAGAGTAACAAAATTATTATCTAAAAATTTACTCACCCTTAGAATTCTTGCATTGTATTGATCAGCCATGCTAAGAAAATACAATACGGTATCTTCATCAATACTAGAATGTAATCCATATTCACAAGCCTGTTTCAATGAATCTACTTCATAACGGTCACTCAATAATAATAATTCAGCAAGTTGATCTGTTGTTAAAGAACTTTGACGCAATCTTCCACTGTATAAGTACTCCAGGAATACTCGAAATACAAAGGGATTTGTATCATGTACAGTAATTTTCCTAATGGAAAGGTTTAGTTTAATTTCTAAACTAATATAAACAATTATGAAATAAGAGAAGCTACTGCGAATGTGTGGGAGAGAAGAATGGGGAAACAGGAGGAGGGGGAAACGAAGAGAAACACAAGAACCAAGGAATGCACAGAACCCTTTGAACATACACTACTCCTTGACTGGAATGAGCACATGACCCTATACTGCACTGCACAAGGGATGATTTAAAGAAGATTGACAGAAACCAAATACAATGTCTAAAAAGTGCAAGAAGGATAAAATAACTTGAAATAATGAATAGTGCGCATGCGCAAACAGCTGTGGGCGTGGCGCTATGGACATTATCACTTAACAGCAGCAATAGTTGGGGTAAATGGGCTCAGCAATTGATATGAACACCGAGGGGTTTCGCCTTGAGTTACCCAGAACTGGAACCTGGAAAGAGTTCGCCCTGGTGTTAGATGACTTCTGGTTTGGATCAAGGAAGTGTTCAACATACAGCAGCAATTGTTGTTGGGCTGTCAGCAGTTTTGTGCTGAATTGATTCAATTGAAAGCAGCTATGTCTGTCCTTGTCAATCTTCTTTGAACCAATTTTAAAGCAGTATGCTTTTTCCAGTCAAGAGGGTGTATGTTTGAAGACAGTACTAATAAGAAGAGTAAGAAAAGAGGAAGGGAAAGGGAGGCATAAGATTAGTTGAGTAGAGGAATACTTAGTATTTATTACACAGGGTGTTCTCAAATTATGATGCAAAATTTTTGAAGAATACAAAAATATGGGGAAGGATTTTTGCCAAAACAGACACCTTCTGTCCTTATATATGAAACATTTGCTTACTTGTCAATGGCTTCTCTCATGCCAGATAACAATGCTCTACGAAACCAATCACATCTTGCTGCTACTATTACTCTGTGAGCACGAATAGTGCAGCTTTCATATTCAACAGGGCTAGTAACTTCACGTGTATGTTCTCTGACTGTTTGATCTGAAGCGCTGTTACTGACCATTATTTCAAACTCCATATCTGTACCAATTCCACTTTTGTGTAGTTGCAGGCACAATTTGGAGAGGTTACTATTCATTGGTGAAGGAGGTATACATAAAGATTCAACTAAATTTAACTGGAATGTAATTTAATTATTGGTTGATATTGTAATAAATTAATGTCCCATACTGTATATCCATGTTGATGATGTTTTGGTGTTGATGTGGATGCACCGGAGGACAACCTTTGACAATCCTCTGCATGTGCTGTTACCTTACTTGCATCAAGTAATCCCAAGCTGTATAAAGATTGGGTAAATGCATCTCTTTGAACTAACTCACAAACTTGTACCATAACATCTTGTAAGGTACTTCGATGGGCTACTAATTTTTGTAAAACACCAGACTAAAAGTGATTGAAATTAATACCAAAGAATTTTGAACTGCTTTTAAACGTACCACTTTACTGGTTCCTACTTTAAAACAAAATTTGAATTCTCGCCATTCTAATTTTTCATCTAAGGCACCTGTAACTTCTTCAAGGCGCAATAGAAATATAGGCAATTCTTCTATTAACTGTTCCAAATTTCGGGCTACAGATCTAACTTTTTGAGCGGGTGTCATATCATAGAAGTTTTCCCTAATAAAAAAAACAAAATAAAAAATATTTAATATAGTTGTAAACTTTTACAATTTTAGTTTGATATTTCTTTTCTCATTCTGCCTCATGCTTATTTTTTTTTATTATTTACTTACTTCTTATGTAAAAGTAATCCAAGGCTGCAAGTTATATGTTCATGAAAATTCCTAAGTTTTGTCAATTCCCGTATATGCAAAACATTCCTCAGAGACTTTCCTAACATATCGCCAACACCAGATTTTCTTCGAGCATCATCATGAGGTGATAATACTTGAATAATCTGATGTAAAGCCTTTTCTACTTCCACAATTAATACCGACACAGTGTCAAGTATTACTTCAATCTATAAAGATCAAATAAATAAATTCTTTTGTCTGCAAACTATTTTTTACTTACCTCTGGAACAAGGTATGTTGCAACTTCATTTCTTTGTAAAGCAGTCATTGAACTAAAAGTACCTTTAACTGCTTGAAGGAACTTGTGAAGTTGGGTCATAAATATAGGTAGGCGAGATTTTGCATAGCGTATAATTTCATGGCGTTCTTCCCTTGAGAGTTCATTTTTTCGTTTAGTAAATAAATCACACAATAAAAGTAATTTTACTCCAACTGTAATAATTGTTTAGATAAAATATTTAAAAATAAACTGAACATATTTTTAGATATTACCTACGGCTGCATCTCTAACAGATTGTTTCACTACAAAACATAATTTGGCAGGGTTTGCAGCTATTGTATCGGTTGGTGAATGATTATGTCGAATATTGAAGTGTTCAATTATTTGATTTGCACATGCATGCATGTCGTTAACTAACCCTATGATTTCTGTAAATAAATTATTAATAAACAAGCTCTTTTCTTACAATAAAAATATTTACGCTGCTTTAAAGCCATATTTTTTAAATACAGCTGACACATAGTAACAAGTTTAGCAAGGCTTTGATATTGTGCTCCAATTGAAATAACTTGTCGGGCAGTAGATTCCGTTAAGGTTTCCGGCAAGCATTCGGCATATAAAAAATTAAATATCGTTCCCAAAACATCTTCAGGTAATCCAGTAAAAGGAGGTGGTTGTGATTGCCATGCTATTTCACTACCAAGCAGTTGAACAATGCTTGAATGCACATGAAACTAGAATAAAATTTAATTAACAAGTTATTTCAAACACATTTCCACATACTTGTTTATTATTTGCTGCAAGAACTTTAATGTCACCAAAATATCCATCTTCAAGTGCAGGTAATAAAGAAAAAGTGGTGTTTAAAGTATATTCGGAAGGTTCCTCCTGAATTCTTTTGCAATGTAGCATACACCAGCCTTCGCATGTTAAGACCACACTATCCCTTGGTTCTATTTGATCACACTACAATATACAATTTATTATTTAAAAATCACTTAAAGCTGTAGCCATACTTTGAATTCAATAACATGTCCGGCATATGCACCGAATCGTAAAACAGCTCCCAAAACTGAAGTGCTGTAGATTTCATAGGTTTCACAACTAAATAAAGGAACTGCTTTAAGCTCCTCGGAGACTGTCCAGATAACATCTCCTGTTTCATCAAGCCGAAATCTAACTCTGTAAAATATTTACGTTTAACACAATTACAAGCAAAATTACGTTTCCCTACCCTTCTAATCCAGTGTTTTCACTATGACCTCCATTAATATACCCATATCCTATTACCTAAATAAAGAAAGAACTAATTTTAATCTAAATCAATACAAAAGTTACACAAATATTAAGACAGCTGTTAAAGGAGGTAAGAAAATGAATTATAAAAGGGTCAATAAGGTTTAGTTTTGTGATAAATATATTATTACTAGGCAATAAAGTTTTATAATTGTTTATTAATGATTTATTTACCTCCCAGGTACCTATAAATGATCGCCCAGCCATTATTTCTTGACATTATGTAAACATCACACTTATGACATTGACAGCTGCTTTGTTTATTAGTTCAGAAGGTTGGTGGACCTGTATTCTGCAATGCGTCATACCTCTAGAGCTAATTCTCATTTAGACTAATATCTGAAAGATGTACGAAAATCTAATATTAACTGTTTCCATGGGGTCTAACATATTTCCCCTGCTTAAGTACCACGTATACAGGGTGTTGCGTTTTGGATCTCTAAAAATTGGATACTAATATCCCCTTGGCGTGCTTGATCTGTAGATTAATACCCCATTGTCCCATATTTATTACTACTTGGTCTGTTATTAAATTCTGTCTATATGTTGGCAATAAAACACAGTATAAATTGAAATGCAAATTTATTTAATCAGAATAAGTCGCACACACTGTATATTAAACAAAATGTAAACAAAATGGCATTGAGGAAATAAAGTTATTAGAATCTAAAAATTAAAACACTTGAATTCTATGATTTTCCCGATCACACACTAATATGTTTCCGCTCGATGTTACGGCCACACCTTCCAGACCTTTAAATTCACCGTCCATGGAACCCCATATACCGAAAGATTTAAGGAAAGTACCATCGGGATGGAAAATCTGAATTCTGTTATTGCCTGAATCTGCCACGCATATAAAACCTTGATCATCTACAGCTACACCTCTGCAAAATTCATTCATTATAGATTTTTATTGCAACAAACATCTCTTAATTTTACCTTGGGAATTTAAATTGTCCTTCGTTTGAACCTTCACTTCCAAATGCCGAAAGAACTTTACCATTAACGTCAAATATTTGTATCCTATGATTGTTTGAATCAGAAACAATAACTCTGTTAGTATTTGAAACTGCTATGTAATGGGGATGTTCTAAATGTCCCGGTTTGTTACCCATGGAACCGAATTTGCCTACGAAGGTTCCATCTGATTGGAAAACCTAAAACCAAAATGCATTATTTCCTGCAAATGCTTGATTTAAAACTAATTTTACCTGAACTCTATGGTTTTCTTTATCACATACGTAGATAAAACCTAAGGCATCAGTCGTTATACCCCATGGATAGTTAAATCTTCCATCAGCAGTTCCTTGACTTCCAAAAGATCTCAAGAAACGACCAGAAGGATCAAAAACCTATAAAACCATATTAGTATACAAGAATTATTTCCAAATTAAATCAAAAGTTTCCTTACTTGTATTCTGTGATTGTATCTGTCGGCAATAATATATTGCCCAATTCTATTAACAGCAACTCCAGCGAGACAATCAAATTCTCCTTCACCATTACCATATTGACCAAATTCTTTAAGGAAATTACCATTGGCATCAAAAACTTGAACGCGATGATTTGATGAATCTGCGACTACAATTGAATTGTCGGGCCCCACAGCGACACCGCGGGGCCACGTAAATAATCCGGGCTCGCTCCCCCGCCCCCCTATCTTGAACAACAAGTGACATTTTTGCAGATACTGGTCCTTAGGGGAGGTACCTGCTGCCGCCGCTGCGATACCTACAAGAAAATATTATTTGTCAGCTTTTCCCTCGAGTCTTTAAGGAAATTATGTAGGGGTGGATAAATGTATTGGGAAACTCAGAATCAGATTACATAGCAATTCTTTTTCGTTCTACTGAATTTTGCGAATTTCAACCCTCGTTAATAGATCTCATAGGAATTATAAACATCCAATTCTTTATTTGAGTTCTTCTTATTTAGTTATTATCAACTAATTATTTGGAAAGGAAAATGGAATCATAAATAAAAAATGTGCTTACCGGCTGCTGCCACCGTAGCTGCTGTAGGGGTAGTGGGGGAGCCTAGCATGTTTTTTTGGTCGTCGTCAGAGCTCCCAACGTCAGAGGACCTCAAAGGAAGTCCTAAAGAAAGTCTACGTGCTGCAGATGAACTGCTAGCGGATGGTGAGGTTGTACCAGATGCTGCATCTTTGTCTTTAGCTGAGCTTCTGTTTCCATATTTATTTTTTAAGTATCTAGCCCAAGAACTAAGCGCCGCTCCATCTTTCTCCGTTCCTGTACTACGATCAGGGGAATTTTCCCGGGATTTAAGGGCGTGTGAAGAACGGCTACGTGCAAGATCATTGCTGGATGATGTTGCGGAGCCATATCCTCGCGACTGCATGTAAGCTGTGGGATTTGCAGTAGTAGGAGAAATTGGTTCGTCGGTTTCATCTTCGTCTCCAAACGTATGGCTGCTTTTACTTCTCGCCAAACGTTGTCTTCGATCCTTTAGGGCGGAGTAACGCGATTTGCCGCTGGAATATTTGCTATCGCTATCGTCTAAACCATATTTACGGTCATCATCATCTGTTGTGACACCCGGTGTGCTTTTGCTCTTGTTCACGAAACGACTTGTGTATCCGTAAGATGGTTCTTCATCCTTTGGTGTTCGTGTCCTGGTGTATGAGTTGGTAGAAGGAGAGTCATCGTTTTGGTATCTAGATCTTCCATAACTAGGCTCTTCTTTGGGTTTCGGTGTGATGTCGCTGGTATCCCTAGCAACAGCACTACGTGCCAATAGAGGTCCAATGTCTGTTTTCGCCATCTCCTTGTTGGTTGCCTTCTCAGTTTCTTCATCGGATTCTTCCTCGCTTTCCGTTTCTTCTTCGCTACTTGATTCCTGTTCCTTAGTTGGAGCTGTGGATGTAGGTGCTACTGTAGGAGTTCGATTGGGTAAGAAACGACTTTGAAATGTTTTTTGAGTAGACGAACCTTTACTTGTATTAGAACTTGCCGAAGAAGTTCGTGTGCGCGCCGCTTCCGGAGTGGTATCGGATGGATTGCTTCCTTTTGAAAGAAACTTTTGCTTAACTTCTTCCGTTGTATAAGCAGCTCCGGTGTTTCTTATGGCGCTGGACGTGGACGATTCCGATGAGGTACTGGAGTCTGAACTTGGTGAACGTCCTGTTTTTTTGTGTGGAACTGGTAGTGGTAGTGGTTCTGGTCCTGAGGGCCGTCTCGCTGGGATGGCCGCTTTCGCTGTTTTTCGTTGCGCTTGCTGTAAGGAACCAACAGATGCATCGGATTCTTCATCAGATGACGCAGCCTGAAGAAAACAGCGTGTATTAGCTTGCAAATTGTTATCTTCATGCTTCACACACATAAACACAAGGAGTGGGGATCTTCGAGTAGGTTTGACAACTTCTTTTTGTACAAGAAGATTTAAGACAAAGGTACGGACAGAGCAGAAACATGCCAATGTGTGATCGGAACTGTATGTTCGAATGATGTATAGATGTGTTATTGAAAAATCACAGCAAACAACATTTAACAAAACAGCTTTTTATTCTGTTATTTATTCTACTACGTTTAATCAGGTACGTGTTGAGGTTACGGCTCGTCACTCACCTCTGAGGCTGGAGTTTTCCTCGTACTTCCATGCCTCTCCTCTGTTTCTTCTCCACGCTTTATAACGGCTACACGATCGGGCGCTAGCCGGGTTTCGGTTGTTTCTGTGGCTGCAGTTGAGGTAGTGGCGCCTTTGTTCTGTTTCTTAATCTTAGATATTTCATCATCTTCGCTTACTTGTCTGTTAGCTGGTGGAGGTTTCTTTGGGGTCGGGGTAACTTTGGGTTGGGCTGGTGGTTGAGCTGGAGGGGCATCTTTTTCTTTCTTTTTGTTGGTTTCATTCTCCTGGAGTTTCTTCATTACCCTTGGAGAATCTGCTAGACGTTGGATACCGCTGAGTGGTCCACGAGTGATCTCTTCGGTGTCTACATTTTTTGGTTGCTCCTTGTGCTGTTCGCTGAATCGCACACCCCGCGTGGCGGGTTCTGTATCGGAATCGGTTTCTCCAGCTGCATGGCGATTAAAGCGAGAACGATAACGTGATCTAGCAGGTCTACTGCTATCATCGTAGTCATCACCACCGCCATAATCAGTGGTACCAGAAGATCTATTGTAGCGATCGTATTTATCGGTATTAGCCGTGGTAGGCCTTGTAGTTCTGTCGCCAAACTTTCTACCTCCTAAAGGAAGGTCTTCTGGGTTTGCGTCTCCGTAACCTTTGTCGTAACCTCGTTCCTCTTGTTGTCTAAATTGGGATGCTAATCTATGATCACTTTTTGAACGCATAAGACCGGGTCCACCAGGTGGTTGTAGTAAGCCGCTGCCAACCCCAAATTGATTGTGCGGTGTGTTTGAAATGTTTAAGTCGCCGAAGCCGGCTACATGTAATACGAGCTGATTGGGATCGTGAGCTAGAATTAATCTTACTTTCCTACTGTAATCAGAATTTTCATATTCAAAATTTCTTATGAATTCTACAGTCTTAAGGAAAATCTCTTTGGCGTCCATTAATTCACAATCGTCCCAATCTACGTTTTCGTTTATGTGTTTGTCAGCTAAGTCACAGTTACTTAGAATATTAGCTATCTCTTGTTCTAAATTTTCTTTTAAACTTGTTAAGCTACGTAACTCTGTCCCTAAATATCTATCTACTTCTCCTCGCAAATACTCTGTTCGGTCTTTGAGCGCTTTTGATAATCTTCTGTAAATTTCTTCTACTTCTTCAGAAACTGAAGAGCAATTTGTTTGGATATTTTGGGTATTCTTTTCAACTAAAGATAAGGAGTCTTGAAGTCTGTGTATGCTTCTACGTATTTGATTGTTAATTCTGGAAATTTCTCTTCGTAGGATATCCATGTGAGCTCCTTTACAGTCGGGACAAACTTTCTTGTCACAATGAAAGCAAAAACTGCAATAAGCTTTTTCTGAGCAAACATTACATCTTTCCATCACTTGTCCGCTCGTGGGATCGGGTAATTCTCCTGTAATTTCTATGTGTAACTCCAAAAATCTTTGAAGGGTAACGTTCGTTGGAAATCCTTGCACTCCTTGATATGGGATGCGATGTTCTGCGCGGCATTCCGGACATTTTACCTAAAAATAATTAATTTAAAATAAGGAAGGCAGCATGATATTTAAGGGAAAAGATATAAAAATTCAAAATTAAAGTGTGGGTGCGGTTATCTGTTCCTGTTTGTGAATCTATTAGTATTTCTGAACTTGTGTTCATAATTTATTTTTAGAACGTTCGGGTTAAGAATGTGAATTTGCGTGTTACCTGACGTCGTACGTAGTCCACGAGTCCCTCCAAACAGGGTTCCATGCAAAAGCTGTGTTGACATGGCAGCAATTTCGGATTTCGGTATCGATCCAAGCAAATGGCACAAGTAAGCAATTGCTCGAATTGTTCCATGGTTTACTGCAACAAAGATAAAATTATAGGTTGTGTCGTTATAAGGATTTGGGTGGTGTGCAAAATGTAGCCAAATTTAAACTGAGCAGTAGAAGGCATTGTACGCAAAAAGTAAAGCGACATTTTCCGTATTTAAAATAGATTTGTTTTTGGTTTTGTATCTGGAAATAACTTAAATATTATTAAACAATTTTTTATTTAAAAGTGAGTCCATTAACTTTTTGGGTTTTGGAATTCCGAAATTTCGTTCCGGATTCATCCCACACGATCAATTTAAAGTATAAATTTTACGAGTGGCAACTATTACGGCCAAGATGTGAAACGGATCGGTGCAGTTATTAAATGTTGCTTTAACTTCAAATTTTTAAGAGATTTGTGCTGCAAAAATATTTAATTATCCTAAAAGCATTTTTTGCAAAAAATATAAAGAAAAAGAAGTACAAAGGGGGTTTAAAAGGGTTGCGGTATTTTAGAAATACCGTATTGTAGACTTTTATATTTAATTACTACGTAAATTAAATTTTATTTATGAAAATCCACCTAATTAATTTTTAATTTCAATTAAATAAAAGCAATTTATTTTTTGCAAGGGAGAGGGAATTTTAAACTGTTTCACATATGAATTTATATAAAGCTTTAAATGTGAGCATAAAAAAATAAATAACATTAGTATTATATTAATATTTCTCAAGAATTTAAAATTTTGAACAATGTGAAGGGTGTTATTTTCAGAGCTATTAACAAAAAGTTCGCTAAATAAAATTTCATTTCCTCTAAAGTCGACGAGCAAGAAGTAAAAGAGCAGAGAAGTTTTTTGTATCGCTTCTTCTCATTATTCGCTCAACTTTTTTTAGTCGTTCATTAAGGAACGATAAGCGCCTTACAAATTTCTTTTTAGGGTTAATTTCTCATCTACCAGTTCAGTTCACCCCCGCTATTCTAAAATGGAACAAAAAGGGAAAAACTTGGCATGCTGGTTTTATTTTTTATGCTTCGTTAAATTTATTTCTTGTAAAATTAACCTCAAAGGTATCATTAATTAAAGTGGAAAAACTAATTATTATGGTTCGTTACTAATCTGTGACGTAGTAAAGGGGTTGGGTAAGTTTCTACTTTTCTTAAGGAAGGTTTTTTGTATTTATTTATTTAAAAGAATTTCAAACGTAATTTTCCAAGTACAGTAAAGAAATTTCAAACTAAGACTGGAACGTGAAATAAGAATTCCTTTCTGGAATTCAGGAGATTTTGTGTTTGTCAGCAACTCAGCAGTGCAGTTAGGAAGGATTCCTTCGGAACTTTAGCAAGACGCAGTGCTACGCTTTGCAACCTAAAGAGAACATGACCGTAATTTTAAATTAAGCTACTTTTCTCTTGAAATTTTCTTCTCGTATTTTACCGTTGGTGTTGGCATTATATACGAAAAATATTTTCGGGCGAGAATGCTAAATAGTAGGACTGGAAAGAATTTTACCGTTTATTTTCCTGAGGGAATACGGGCCGGAAAATAAGAAAATGAATGCGATTTCACAAGACCTTCAAGATTTTAATTGTTTAGAGACTTAACCCTTATGGACGCGCGCAGTGGGTAAAAAATACCCACACCTAGGGTTAATTGTTCTAACCGACTTGCTTTTAAAGTTACGTGCTGCCGCTCCTCAGTACCTTCCAAATGGAGTATTCTGAAGACATACCTAGAAGCATGCTATTTTTAGAACAGTCAGTACTTGTCGGCTGTATGATAACCTACTTCAGGGTGAATTTTACCCATCGCGCGCTTCCTTACGTTTTATAAGCTGTCAGTTAGTACTTGTGACTAACACGTGAAAGCGGTGTGTCAAAATTGCTTAAATGACAACAATTTGAACATCGAGGAACCAGGCGAAAATTTAGAAGACGAGTAACAAACATTATATATCTTCTTTTTGTTTTTGTGTTCCTCTCTAAAAATATGTTTTTTATTTTTATAATATTTTGTTTGTAATGGAATAAAATAAATAAATATTCTTATTTGTGCACTAATGCCTTCTAAAACAAATTTTTTCAAGAAATTATACATAATAATAATTACAGTTTGTAATATAAGATATCCAAACTGATCTAACTGGTAGTGGGTAAAATATACCCTGCGCGCGTCTTCATGTCCTAAATATCCACGCGCGTCCACAAGGGTTAATTAAGTACTATCTTTTTTTTCCCCCATTTTGTTATTAATTATATGCTGTATTACTATGAAATTGTTTTTTCCACCAGCGAAACTGAAAGAATTTTGTTCAACATGTGCTTACACCTAGGGCATTGAAATGTTAAGCGCTTTTGGCAGACAATAATGTGCTAAATCAAGCTATCAGGTCTGAGTTGCCAGATATAGTAGGCGGAATCATAATTCTCTATAAAACAAATAAAATTTTTGATGAACAAGTACGTAAAGCTATTTTTGGCGAGAATAATGGATTCCCCTATGCTTGGTGCTTTAAAATACCGTCACGATCATGCTGAGATTAGTCACCCAGTTTCCTTCATGTAAAGACTACTTAAAGTAATTACAATTAAATTATTTAATTAAAAACGAACAGTGGTGTAGGTAGGTAAAATAAAAATTAAGATTGAGATGAAGGTTTGTTTTTTTTTGTACTGTTTCCAAGCTGAACTATTTAAGTGCTCTTTCAAGGCTATTTATTTGCAAAGCTAAAGCTGTCCCATCACTCAGCAAGTTAAATTTGTACAGCTTTTCAAATATAAAAAGTTTTGTGAGAATTGAATGTTAATTTTGGTGGCAGCGCTCAATTTCCTTAGAATGTGTACTAAGCAATTAAACGCCAATTTACAAAAGCATTTGCGTCGATTTTAAGCATGGAATGCATTAACTGGAAATCTGAATAGAACTTAAAATGCATCCTTGGCAAATGTCCACCTAGGCAAGCAGAAAAGCTTGTTACTTGTGGCTTGTTCTGTCCGTGAATAAACTCACAAATACTGCTCTAAATAACCCGTCTGCATTCCTATTGGTTATTAGACATTCGCGGAGATTCTCAGCGTCGGGACGCCTCGCAACTATTGACGTCAACACATTAACGAATCTAAAAAATTCTTCTAAACGAAGGTTTCAAATTTCAAGTTTTAATTTTAAGAAACTTTAAATATCTAAACTTGATGGTTAAATGCCTAAGTTATTTTTGTATTTTTAAATTTAAATAAAGGAGAGGAAAATTATAAATGAGCTTTACTAATGAAGACCCTCTTGACAGAAAGAACGACCTTGTGACGCTTTATAATTAGACACAAAGAAACAATTCCTTTGGTTTGTATTGTTTTTTGAAACTAAAAATGTTTTAAACAATAACGTATATTATTCGATCAAAGCGTTAAATATCAAAAAGCGTTTTGATACAAAATGCAACACAAAATTAAGATTTCTAATTGAAATACTGCAACACGCTTGCGTTTTGTATTAATTTAGCTTTAAGCAGCAAACATTTTTGTTACACTTACACTTTTATATTTATAACGCATTTACTAAAACTATTTTCATCACAGAAAAGATTTAAAAAAGTAACCAAAATGCAAAAAACTACAGTTAGCGTCGTAACAACCGCTGTTGAATCTAGTGAGCTGTGGTTCGGTATGTAGTCGTTAGCGATCTAAATCCACTTTTAGACTTTCAGTGCGGCAAACTATGATCTACTTTCTAGAAACGCACCGTTGTGGTACCCCACGAATGATCAAATTTTATAAAGTTGGAAGCTTTTGTTTGTGTGGGCTTTGGTTCGAAGGTGGTCATAATTTATTTCCAATTTGGAGGCTGTTATAATTTTGTGACGTGGCCATTGGCCCTGTCACCATTTTGAAATAGAAACAAGGATATGAACAACCAAAAATCCAAACTAAATTATCATAGCACAGGTAGAACGCAAGCTATCCAATCTTAATAAATATTATTAAAGAACCCTCCAATTTTTAGACAGTCTTGCTTTAAGGGTACATGACACACGGGGGCCTATACAACCCAACATGCAGCAGAGTAAATAAAATACTATGACCTGTACGTTGAAGGGGAAACTAAAATTTACAAATTTGCGGAACACCTTGCACAAGAATTAATTACGGAAGGGAGAAGACAAATTCATTTAACAATTCATTTAACACCCTCTATGGCAATGAAACGTAAGATAGTATTTTATTTGAAATTTTGCAAATTGAAGCACTGCCTGCAGGTTGATTTAATTTAATTAAGTTACGGCTTTACACAAAAATAATGTACAATAAAAATTTTGTTAATATTAAAATGCATACCCAATTTTGGAGAAGTCAGCAATTCAAGATGCACTTAGAATAAATAAACAAAGCACTGGATTGAACGAGCATTATTTTAGAATTGTACGTTGTTGAGTACTACAGGTTCTCTTAGTTTCTAATTTTGTTGCTTGCAAAACAAAAATAACAACTTGTCCATGAGGTGTTAAGTATAGGTAGTACTTTACGTATTACTCATGCTTTATGCTTCTTATTATTATAACGTGTACATACAGGGTTTTTCAACGAAAATTAGCCACCAGTATCTTTCAAAACCATCGTTTTTAATTAATTTTTTTATATCTCAATTTGAAGCGAATAAAAAAATAAACAGTATAAACAGTAATAAACTTATGAAATTATATTTCCAACGATTTGCCACACATGGTATGGTGCCATTTGAAATTTTAGAGGGGGTGGGGGGTGGCTGTGACGGCTAAAGGGTTGATGACCAACGTCCGGATTTTACGAAAAAAGATTTCCCCCTTGTTGTCTTTGTTGACATGTCTTGGCGATTTTCAACCAAACAATTTTGAAAGATGCTGAGTGTGGCTACTTTTCGTTGAAAAACCCTGTATATTGTGTTTTCATTTATGATTGGTTTTGCGATAAAAAACTAAAAAAGTGTATGAATCTGTTTACATTAAATTTTTATAGAAATGATAAGGGGTGATTTATTTGACTTGCAAACTTATGCACTATTTACGTAAATGCAGGCGTGGTTGCCTAGCTTTTTATATCAGAAGTTTTAATACCATTTTGGATATTAGGTATGTTTGAAGAGCTTTTTCAACATGTCGGTATAGTCATAGGTATAGCTATCTAACATCCACTGTACCTGTAGTAAATCATGGCCAAGCAGGATCCAAAATAAAGATATGGAATGTCTATGTAAGGTCGCATTAATAAATTGTATTTTATACTCTGTATAAAGTAGGATAATTTTTAAAATAAATGGGTAAAAATTACATTAATAAAACTGTTTGCTTACATGTTGAACATAACGAGTTCATATTGAATTTTCTAACATCAAGGAATAAAAACTATTCATTAAGTTTCCATTAAGAATATGATCGAAATAATATTTGTTCAATTTGTGGAAAAACCTATGATTGGCTTTTTTGTCGATTTTTTTCTGGTAATAGAACAACGCTTGGAAATTTCTGGTTTGTTTCCACGTCGATAGCTACGTTCAAAAAGCACGCATACGCCTATGCTACATGTTATTGAAATCGAGCCAAATACGTACCAAATTCATCGTATAGTTATTTTAAGGAAAATTTTGAAAACTTTATAATTTTACCGTTTTTGGAATTTTTGTATGCTGCCGATTTATACAGAATGTATTAAAAATAGCGGATAATATTCACATCACTCGATTATATGTTGAAAAACAAGCAAAAAAACTCTTAACATCAATTTGGTCTTGGACGATCAGTTTTTAAATTATAAGCAATTTAATAGTATATTAAGTATTAAGAACGGTAAGGACATTTTACCGATCGAAGACAATAGTTTGGAGGAGGAGCGCAGCGACGACTCCAATTATTGTCTGAGATCGGTAGTCCTTAACGTTCGTGATGCTTATGACGTTTTTTGCGCTACTGAACTCGGTAAAAAGAATTTTTAATAAATTAATAATTAGTACAGATTCAAATGCGATAATTGTCAGTCTCCACATCACGTTACCGTATTGTCGATTGATATATTGCGTTTATATAGCAATCTGTAAACAGTTACCGCCATTGCAGTTTTTTGTGAAAATTATTTTGAGTTCCGTGCTAAAAATTAATGAAAATGATTCAGAAAACGAAATAGAAGAAGCTTGGAATATGGGGTGTTCTGTTCTCATTCCTGATAAGTCCAGAGAGACGCTACGAAGGTACCTACAATCATTTTAAAAATTGGTGTAGGTACCAAGAAAAGTACAAATATTGATGAAAAATCTTTGCTGGCGTAGTTTGTTACAAGAAATGAGAAATTAAAAGCTCCAGGACTTGTTTTAACTAACATTGGAAATTGCATTCATTTTATTTTTGCGCTACTGTGCTCTATTTCATTGTTTACCGCGGCTGTTTCCAAGACAGTAAGTTATGTTTACTAGTTGCTAAGGATAAAGTCGTCGGTAAAATACTTTGGGGTTCTAGAACGGTAAGTAAATTTACTCAAAACGAATGTGCCATGTAATTTGATAAATTAATGTCAGTCACAAATGTCAGTTTAGTTAAATAAAATGAATGCAATTTCCAATGTTAGTTTAAACAAATCCTGCACCTTTTAATTTCTCATTTCTTGTAACAAAGTACGCCAGCAAAGATTTTTTATCAATATTTGTACTTTTCTTGGTACACCAATTTTTAAAATGATTGTAGGTACCTTCGTAGCGTCTCTCTAGACTTATCAGGAATGAGAACCGAACACCCCACATTCCAAGCTTCGTCTATTTCGTTTTCGGAATCATTTTCATTAATTTTTAGCACGGAACACCAAATAATTTTCACAAAAAACTGCAATGGCAGTAACTGTTTACAGATTGCTATAGAAACGCAATGTATCAATCGACAATACGGCAACGTGATGCGGAGACTGACAATTATCGCATTTGAATCTGTATTAATTATTAATTTATTAAAAATTCTTTTTACCGGATTCAGTAGCGCAAAAAACGTCATAAGCATCACGAACGTTAAGGACTACCGATCTCAGACAATAATTGGAGTCGTCGCTGCGCTCCTCCTCCAAACTATTGTCTTCGATCGGTAAAATGTCCTTACCGTTCTTAATACTTAATATACTATTAACTAAAGTGACATTTGTGACTGACATCTATTTATCGAATTACATGGCACATTCGTTTTGAATAAATTTACTTACCGTTCTAGAACCCCAAAGTATTTTACCGACGACTTTATCCTTAGCAACTAGTAAACATAACTTACAGTCTTGGAAACAGCCGCGGTAAACAATGAAATAGAGCACAGTAGCGCAAAAAAGTTTTTAAATTTGCCAACGTTGTCCAATTCAAGCCTAAGCGGACACACGCCTCAGTTACCCTTCATATGCAGTTACCCCAGTTACCCCAGTTTATAACTCATCGTTGCCACGTCTTCAAAAATTATGAACGGAAGATTTTGCATTCTTTAAAATTTAATTCTTCGTAATCTAATTGCCAATTAAAATGTTATAATTTATTATTGGTGACTTATTGTTGAACTAGACCTATAGTTAGAAGAATAGTGGGAGTGGGAGATAATTTTATAAAAAGAGATCAGAGAAAAGACAAGTCTATTTACATGAATTTCGAATAACGAGCAAACATGAAACACTTAAATTTTTTCAAATATACAGGGTGTTATCTAAAAAATGCTTCGAGCAATAACTTCGTTATTTTAAATTTTAGACCTCGTTTTGACATCCACCCTTTCTGAAATATCTGTCAACTGTTTTAAGCTACGATGTTAAACGTATTTATTTTAAATGGAACGCCCTGTATATTTTTACATATTTGAATTCAGGGTGAAATTCTGCATACATTGGTGTTTCTCATTTAGTTTTTTGATACGCATATCAGTTGTATTATCAACCCGGCCGGTGGCGGTAAATTTGAGCAATAAAGTTCCACCAAGCTTACAAATGCCCCGGAAAATATGTCAACTGAATTTTGAAAGACAAGGCGCGACAATACGTCAACCAATAGCAAACAATTATACTCAAAAGTACATTCACTGAAAAAAATCAATTGACTTTTAAAATTTTAATAATTTCAGTGTTTGTCAGATTGTTTTGACGTTTAAAATCTGTTAAGTATGAATGCTAAATCGAGGAAGAGAATTCATTCTGAAGCCAGAAATATCATTCGGAAGGTCCTGGAATTCTTGGAATGAAGAGTATTTACAATTATATAAATATGCCGCCTACATGTTTTTATTTTGACTGTACTTTGAAAAACTATAACAGCGCCGGACACGCCTCCTTTTAACTTTGTAAGCTTGGTCGAGCTGTACCTATATTTAAACATTTTTTCCATAAAATTTTAAGATTCCAGTTGTTTTCCATGGCAAACTTGAAAATTTTAACGTAGCATACAATTACCTGCATGCAATAAATTAAAAAAACTCTGAGTGCCTATCAGAAACACAAATGAAATAGGTAAAGCTCCACCAAGCTTACAAATGCCCCGGAAAATATGTCAACTAAATTTTGAAAGACAAGGCGCGACAATACGTCAACCAATACTAAACAATTATACTCAAAAGTACATTCACTGAAAAAATTCAATTGGCGTTTGAAATTTTAAAAATTTCAGTGTTTGTCAGATTGTTTTAACGTTTAAAATCTGTTAAGTGTAAATGCTAAATCGAGGAAGATAATTCATTCTGAAGCCAAAAATATCATTCGGAAGGTCATCGTATTCTTCGGATGAAAAATATTTACAATTATTTAAATTTGCCGCCTAAATCGTTTTATTTTGAGTGTACTTTGAAAAACTATAACAGCGCCGGACACGCCCCCTTTCAACTTTGTAAGCTTGGTCGAGCTGTACACTAGTATATGCAGAATTTCATCTTGAATCTAAATATGTAAAAATATACAGGGTGTTCCATTTAAAATAAAGAAGTTGAACATCGTAGCGTAAATGACAATATTTGATAGATATTTATAAAAGGGTGATGTCAAAAGATTGTTTTTGCCTTGCCATTTAAATTGAAATGGTTGGAGACGGTGGTTTAAGTATAAATACTACTAGAAACACAACCCCTACCACCAAAATATTTAAGTAAAACCTAAATACGCATTTCGGCAGCTAAGCTACCATCCTCAGTAGGAAAACTACTAAACTTAAACTAAGTAGGTATCTAAATTATAACTATGGTGTGAAGAGAGACCAAGTCAAGAATGGAAGTCTAATGCTAAATAACAGAAAGAGAAAAGCTTATATACTTGTAAAGGTGGCTACCTTCAATGTTGTTTGTTACTATAGTAAATGTTTGACAAGATATAAATATTTGTATTTTGAATTAATATCTGTTAATATTAATATTTAATTACTTATTGTTTATTAACGTGTAATTTAATTCTCTTGTAAAGAATAAAATCACGTAAGTTGAAGAAACTAATTTACAAATTAAATTACAATAAACAAGTAAGTAAGATGGTCCAGTTTTACGTGCAAGTGGTGAAGAAAACTGAGAAGGAATGTGTGATTCAATGTATTTCTACAGATAAAACAACGTGGTACTTTATTCCCGAAGAGTCCAATAATATATCATTTCACAAACATTTAGTAAGTAGAAAACCAATTTACAATGCTACATTAGCAATTAAGAACATAAATGGTTATCGAACTGTAGCAATTAAATTAGATGATGATATTCGGAAGGAATATTTTGATGAGGATGGAAATGTTTGTTTTCAAGAATACCCGTTAGAAGAGTGTGTTCCTACATCGAATTTTAAAACTATTGAACCTATAAAAATAGAGCTAGAAGAGAGAATTAAACAGCTAGAGCAACAATTAAAGTTAAATTCAAATCAAGATGTCAATAAACTACACCATATTGAAAAAAATTTTGTTTTAAACAAATTTGAAAAAAAACATGACCCTAAAGATTGGTTAAAAATTTTTGAAAGTGAGTGTGCACGGTTTCAGATTCAATCCGATAATTTGAAAATTCAGGGGTTACGTTTCTTTGTTTCGGGTTCAACAAAAGACTGGTATGAGGCTAATCTTAAAAAAATTGGAATAACAGGTTCATGGGATAGTTGGAAATATTCTTTTCTGAATGTTTTTGTTGATAAAGGTTGGTCTAATGTTAGAAAAGCTTTTAGTTACAAATACTTGAGTGGATCCTTAATTGATTACGCACTTGCTAAAGAAAAATTATGTTTAGAGGTGGAATCAGAAAGTACCGAGGTTTCTCGGATTAATCAAATAGTTTTTGGATTGCCAAGTGAGGCTCAACAAGAACTTGACAGAGAAGAACTAACTACTCTTGATAAATTGTATACAGCAATACGTAAATTGGAAGATACATTTTTAAAAAAGAAAACGGAGAGGCCTTCAATTACAAACTTCAATAATCAGAGTAGTTTTAATTTAAATAAAAAAATTGAAACTCAAAATAATGAAATAAAACGAAAACCATGTCCAAACTGTGTCGCCCTTGGTTATCCAAATCGATTTCATAAAGAAATAGATTGTCGCAATCATAATAAGACTGTGCAGGAAAAAATGAAACCAAATATAAAAAAACAAGAATCAAACTTTACTGAATTAGAAATAATGAATATTAACCTTGACACTGAAGATTTAAACTAAAAACCCGGGCGAAAGATGATCCACTGATAAAATTAAATGTATTAATAAATGACAAGATAAATGTAAATGCTCTTTATGATTGTGGTTCAAATGTAACCCTTATTAATAAACGAATTGCTGAATTGCTGAAGTTGAAATTAATAAAAGATAAGAGTATTTTAAAAACAATCAGCGGATCAAATTTCACGTCAGCCCGGGCCTTGATTAAACTTAGAATTGGACAGATTACTGACTTTATAACGACCTATGTGGTTAAAAATGATAATTTCTCCTATGATCTTTTAATTGGTGTTGATGCTATTAAGACTTTTAAGTTGATACAAGATGAAAACTTGAAAATTTATCAACGTATTAATAATCACAGCATATTAGATCTAAAGGAAGATCGATCTATTTGTGATCAGATGATTTTAACTTCAGATGATGATACTGAAGTAAATTTAAATGAAAATTTAAATATAAATGAATTCAAAGCTAAATTAGATCACATTGAGAATGATGATAAAAAAAGAATTATTTTACAATTAATTGACAAGTACAAACACATGTTTGCTAAAGACAAATTTGATATAGGGAAAGTTCGATCAAAAGAAGCAGAGATTAAATTAATAAGAAATGAATATGTTACTTCTCGCCCGTATAAATGTACAATTCCAGATGATACTGAAATAAGAAATCAAATAAAGAATTTATTACAAGTGGGTATAATTGAAGAATCTGATTCACCTTTTGCTTCTCCTGTGACATTAGCCTACAAGAAAGATGATGGAAAGAAGTCTAGACTGTGTATAGATTTCAGAAAATTAAACAAATTAGTTGTCCCAGAATGTTTTCCTTTTCCTACAATTCAAGATGTGATTGAGAAAGTTTCTAACTGTGAGTATTTCACAGTTTTAGATATTAACTCGGCTTTCTGGTGCATTTCATTAAAGTTAGAGGATAGAGAAAAAACATCTTTTGTTACAAAATATGGGAAATTCATGTTCAGGGTGCTACCATTTGGACTAAAGAATGCTCCAGCAACTTTTCAAAGAATACTATCAAATATAATTAGAAGAAATAATATAGATGACTTTTGTATAAATTATATAGATAATATTTTAATTTTTTCTAAATCCTGGGACGAACATGTTGAACATATTAAGAAATTTTTGGAAGTGACAAATTCCGAAGGTTTAAAATTGAAACTATCTAAATGTATGTTTGCTGCAAAATCTGTAAAGTATCTGGGACATACAATTTCTAAAAATAAAGTTTCACCAGCTCAAGAGAATTTAGTCTCTATTCAGCATCTTCAGAGTCCTTCCGATAAGTCTGGTGTACGCAGTATTTTGGGTTCCATTAACTTTTACTTAAAATATATAGAAAATAGTTCCCAGAAACTCGAACCACTTCACCAATTATTAAGGAAGGATGTTAAATTTCAATGGACTGATGAATGTGAACAAGCTTTCACAATGGTCAAAGATTATTTATGTTCTAAACCTATTCTAGCTATATATGATTTTAATAAGCCAGTTTTTATAGAAACCGATGCTAGTTATAAAGGTCTTGGTGCCACACTCAAACAACCACAAGAAGACGGAATACTACACCCTGTTGCATATTTTTCAAGAAAACTTTCAAATCCGGAGAAACGTTATGATATCATACATTTAGAATGTAAAGCAATTAAGGAGGCAATAAAGTTTTGGCAATATTACCTTATTGGACGTCAGTTTACAGTTTGTAGTGATCACAAACCGTTAGAGAATCTAAAAACAAAGGCTAGAACAGATGAAATACTCGGAGATTTAATTCTTTACTTATCTCAGTTTAATTTTAATATAATATACAAAAAGGGAAAGGACAACATACTTGCAGATCTATTATCTAGAAATCCGGTCCTTGAATATTTTGAAAATGAAGATGTAATCACAGTAATTAATTTAATAGAGTTACCAGCGATATTGGATGATCAATCCAAACATATGTCTGAAATGAAAGCAGAAAAAAATATTGAATTTAAACAGGGACTAATATTGAAGAGATTAAAAGAAAAATCAAGAATTTTTGTTTCTCCGACATTTGGGAAAGATATTATCGAGCTTGTTCATCAACATTATGGACATATAGGTCCAGCACAAATGCTCGCAACAATAAGACCACACTATTATTTTAAAGGACTTGATAAAGCTGTAGAAACCTTCTGTAAAAATTGTAAGGTATGTATAGAAAACAAAACTCGACGTATTCGTGCTATAGGGCTGCTCTCACAATTTGGTCCGGCCGAACGCCCGTTTCAGATCATGTCACTTGATAGTGTTGGTGGTTTCGGAGGAAATCGATCCTCCAAACGATACATGCATATTCTAGTTGATCATTTTACTAGATATGTTTGGATATCAACAACAAAGGGTCAGAATGCCCAAGATTTTATAAACCTAATAAATCCAATTTCAAAGAAACATAATATTTCGATTTTATTAGCAGACCAATATACAGGAATTAATTCTACTTGTTTTAAAAATTATTTAGATAAAAATGGAATTCAGATTGTTTTTACATGCATCGATCATCCAGAATCAAATGGTCTTAACGAACGACTGAATCAAACACTTGTAAATCGCCTTAGATGCAAAATAAACAGTGATAACAATACTAGAGCCTGGTCAATGTTAGCACAAGAATGTGTAAATGAGTATAACGATACCATTCATAGTTCAACACAATTTGAACCATCATATTTATTATTTGGGAAAAAACCTACAATTTCACCTCTTCAGGAAAATTATCAGCAAATTCTTGAAGTAGACAGAAAAAAAGCATTTCAAAATTCGATAAAATCTTTTAAAATAAATAAAAAACGATTGGATAAGAATCGACAACAGTACAACTTCAATGTTGATGATATGGTCTATATTGAAAATGGCAGTAAACTAAATAGAAATAAGTTAGGTCCAGTTCGAGTGGGACCATTTCCTATCGTTCGACAAATTTCTCCATCATTTTATGAAGTTGCAAGCGGAAAGAAAAAGAAAATTTCAAATTTTTTCCACTCAAGCAAACTTGTTCCTTTTCCCCACGCATAAAGCGTCCTCAAAGGGGGAGGTGTAAAGGTGGCTACCTTCAATGTTGTTTGTTACTATAGTAAATGTTTGACAAGATATAAATATTTGTATTTTGAATTAATATCTGTTAATATTAATATTTAATTACTTATTGTTTATTAACGTGTAATTTAATTCTCTTGTAAAGAATAAAATCACGTAAGTTGAAGAAACTAATTTACATACTAAATTCCCGTTAAAAGTTTACTTATGAATTAAATCGGAATTGGTCCATTGTCTGAGTTTAAAAGATTCCCCCCCCCATTTTCAAAAATGTGAATACTCTCGTAACAATTTAATTTTTTACTTGAAGACACTTCCCTTAACAATTTTAAATCTTTAATTTTTATGCCATGTCCCGTTTCGTAAATATGTTGAGCAACACTCGATTTATCAAATCTGTGATTTTTGAAGTGAACTACTTCATTGTTACGTTTAGTTTGCCCAATATATTTACGATTACAGTGGGAGTAGTTAATTTCGTACTACTTATACCTATCTATTCCAGACTTTTCCAAAGTTTTCACTTTATCTTTAGGGTTTCCTAACGCGTTTCGAATGTTGTTATTAGAACAGTACTATACAATTTTGGAATTTATTTGTGTACAAATTTTATCAATACCCTTTGTTAAGGGATGAAAAGAACCAAATTTTAAAATGGTAACGAAGTTATCTCTTAAAGCGGTTTGTAGGTAAGAGCCTGTATATCATATACCTATTTTGTTTTAATATTTTGAAAGAGCTTTAAATTCTCTACGTACCTACAACGATACCAAATCCAAAATAACTGTAAGTTACTACTTAAAACTATAACTTGTAATTTATAAACTCCTTCTTGAATTTATAATATGTTATTATGTTATGTCCATAGCTAAGAAAAAACTACCCCAACTAAAACTGTATCGTTTATATGAATAAAATTGACCGCTTTTTCACCAATGAATGAATAATTTAATTTGCATATTTATATTATGTTCTGTCACGTAACAATACTATTTTCAAGACGGCATAATATGTAACCCTCCTGTATATAGGTAGGAGGTAGGTATATTTTCAAATTTTAAATTTAAAAAGAAATTGAATATTATTCGTGGGAAGAAAACAAAAATCAAAAATTGTACCTAATATCTACGTATTTTTCCAAGTATAAGTTTATAAATTGTAATTATGTAATTATGTAACAAAATACTTTAATTAAAAATTATAAATAATTTAGAATAAAGTAAATCAAAGTATCTAAACGTGACTTTAAGAACATCATAAAATAAATACTTCTGCTGGTGATATCTGCAACTCTCATCCTCTATCACCAGACCGTGTGGCCTAATGGATAAGGCGTCGGACTTCGGATCCGAAGATTGCAGGTTCGAGTCCTGTCACGGTCGAAATAAATTTTTTCCTTCGTTACAATTGCAAAATTATAAAGTTCAAGTTAAGGGTTGAAATTTATCAAAATAAAAAGGTTTGAACTTATTCAGGAGTAATAATTTCTTATTTATTTTAAATTTTTCTGTTTTAGAAAATTAGTTAGTTTAGTCACGTTTAGGCCCTTAGTTTTATTTTAGAACAGTGATTTAGTGCCTACATCTTTGTAGGGATTTTATTACACTAGGTATCTTTAAAAAGGTGATTACTGAAGCCGTTACTTAAAAACAATAATAAGTAATTTTGCTATTGGTACCCAAGCTCACATGAGCGCGGTGTAACGTGAAAAGTGTAACAGGAATGGTAACATAGAAACTTCAAAAATTTCGAAACATCGGAATAAGTAGTATTCCGTTTATTTTAAAATTTTTTCCTAATTCGGTATCGAAAATTCTTACTTATCAACATTCATTTCAGTTAGGATAAGTACCTACTATTTTTCCTAACTTGTATCGAAAACTGTTTTAAGTTGTTTAAGTTAGGAAAAGTAAGATTTTTCGGTTTTAGACGTTTTGATTTTTTCGTTTTAGACGTTTTTTTGTTTCGTTTTTGACGTTTTGATTTTTTCGTTTTAGACGACTTTTTTATCTCGGCCTTTCAGAAAGTAAAATTATTATACCGAATTAGAAAAAATTATGTGTGCAATTCGTTAGGAAAATCAGATTTTTCCGTTCACGACGTGTTTTTGATCTCGGCCTCCGGCCTCGATCAAAACAACGTCTAAAACGGAAAAATCTTACTTTTCCTAACTTAGTACACAAATAACTATTGTACTGAGGTAAAATGGTGATGTAGTTCAAAGTCCTCTTTTATTTATTTCTTGAGATTGAACCACGTTTTGCAGAAATTATCGGTAGTCCCCTAAAAATGTAACTCAATTCAGCAACACATACTTTTAACAGAAGAAGAATATTATTTGGAAAAGACGGTATTTTCTGTTTACCAACTGTGTTTAATGTTAGAAATGAACAGCTGTTAAAAATTCCAAAAATAGGTTTTGGAAAATGTGACGTAATTCACGACGCAATAGGAATAGATAATATTTGCAGCATGGGAAAGAGGTAATTTTAAAGTAGGTAATTCATTTTTCCTTTAAAAATGTAGTACGACGGTATTCCATATTAGTTGTATCAATGGTTGTATCAATTAAAATTACCAAACTATATTCGTCGTGTTGATAGAGAATTTTCAGGAAGTTTATATAAAGGGTGTGTATCGAAATTCGCGCATAGGGACTGTGAGATGGTGTTATGCGAGAAAAACTGAACCAAAAGTTCCTGTACCAGTTTTCCAAAGGATCGCTATTTTTCGAGCTACCGCGGTTTTAAAAATCTGAAAATCGAAGAAAAAAGTGTTGAATCTCAACTTATGTACGTTTAATAAATTAGTTAAACTTAATAATAATAGATTTTTAAAAACCAAAGAAAAGTTGAAGACTGTTTTCAACCATTTTCAGATTTTTCCATCAGCGATAACTGAAGGTGCCGGTCTGATAAAAAAATGGTAGAGGAACGGCTTTTTATTCAGTTTTTGTTGTATATTGTCATCCTACTGTCCGTGTGCGTGAATTTCGAAACACCCTGTATATGTATGTATAGGTTACCGGCAATATTTTATTGCAGAAGGTTGGCGAATGTTCTATTAACCATCCAAACATAATTAATCGATCGATTTTTAGTTATTAAAACCTTTAAAAATGTACCTACTAGCAAAGTCGCTTAGCAAGGGAAAAGTAATCTGCTGTTATTAATGTTATTGACATAGGTTTAGGTATACAGTTGGAATAAAATATATTCTATTACTTACTATATTAAAAAATTATTATAAAAAACTTAATTTTAGGTTGTATGTAGAAATGTAAAAAGTTACTCCTAATATTCTTTTAATTGAATAACTCTCACTCCCATATTCACTGTTTATTAAAGGATCATTAATAATGTACAGGCGAGGCGGTGTGAAATATTATTTTCTATGGTTGGTAGGTAATATCATTATTTTCGATTCCGTTATTTATTGCTATTTAAAAAAGGATTTTCGTAATTATTATATTAGAAGTCAGTGCAGTTACTATTATACTGTAATGACGAAAATGGTTTGGAGTTTTTGGAATTATTGGAAGAATTGAACATTTTTTCTTAGGATAACTCTTGCAGATTAGATTTCATCAAAACATGTTGCATGGTGTAAAAGTATCCAATATCACTTTCTTAAAAAAAAAATCTGCTAATCGTCTTGCCAGTTTATTAAGAGGTTCTTATAAAACAATGCCCTTTTCCCACACATATTTCTACCTAGAAATATTCCATACCTGTGTTGTGCTGCATCGTATCAAGTTTTTCTAACAAATAAATCTGCAAAATTAATTTTCCAGGGTAGGGCGATTGCAGTTATGAATGATGATAAGCTACGTCACATTTGGGAGAATTAAAAATTGCAAGACAAACACACTGGTTGTGTAACTTATCAAAGTTTTTCCACATTTTCTCGGTATCTGCACTAAGGTAACCTATTGATTGCGTCTTCATACTTTAGCTTTAATTGAAGTGGCGAGCACAATAAAATTGAGCCAGTTTGGGTGATACCATATAAAACACTAAATAAATCAGCACAAAAAAGAACGTAGGTGGCGAGATTTTAGTAAAATATGAACATGTAGATTACGTAATTGTCATAAATATTTAAAGTAAACTTAATCGGGTTATATTTATACGTGGATATTCAACATATTATGGAACAGAAGCTTATTTCTGAAAAGCAAAGGTTAATGGATCATTACCTGAAAATAATTTTTGAATTGCATGTAACACATAGCTCTGTACAACTTATGTATAATTTAATGTCTGTTCATCTGTTGATATAAGAAACTGAATTGTAGCTGTAACAAGATTGCTAATACAAAAGTTATTGCCTTTGCATGTTTCATTTTTATAGTTAATCTGAACGAAATGATTGTGTTGGTGTATCAACAAAAAGTAAAGTAAAATACAATTGATGAAATAAATATTTTTGTAGTAAATAAAAAGCTTTATGATGAAAGGAATGGGGTTTGGTTATCACCGTCTACTACTTATACTTGGATATTTTGTCAATTTTATTATATTTTCTTTAGAGGGTTAGATATATATAAAAAAAAAGGAATACCTGTTAGGAATATCCTTTGTAGGAAATAAAATGTCAGAAGTTTAGTAATAATAATTTATTATTACAACAAGAGACCTTGACAAGTAGTACATGACACATACTTTCAAGTGTACATCATTATCCAAATCCAAACGTTGAGGGAGGTAGATTAATAAAAATATTATTTTTAAAAATCGTCCTTTTCCTTCTACCAAAATTTCCTAAACACGAGAAACTTAATCTGTTAATATATTTCGGAAACTTAGTTTCTACAAATTATTGAAATTAGTTCACATGATAAAATTGATAATCCTAGCTTTGACCTCCTCCATCATTCTTCTTCACTGATTTCTATATTGTACCCCTTGTTTTCAGTTTTGAACACGCATTTAAGTTAAATTTTCCGTTACTATATTCTATATATTCTTTATCTCTATTCTATCTATACCCTAATAATATTTTCTTCACTTTAAAGATTCAATACCAAAGAACTTCGAGTACAATCGTTTTTGGGTTCTACGATTTAAGTTTTGTGTATCCCAAGCTGCTGATCGGAACAAAACAGATAGGCAGCAATCTTAAGACTGTCATAGAGAATGAACTGTAGATAATAGTTTCTACAAACACAATTCGAAAGGCAATGATAATTTTGATGTTTGCCCAAAATAAAGGTGCTGAAAGCTCTGTAGATACCTCGAGTTGGAAACAATATTGTACATTAGTGTTTAGGCAGCGTCGTTTTAAAGCTTTGCTATAGAATTGCTCTTATTGTATCCCTGCAAATAGCAAAGAGGTCAGGAACTTTGTCCAGGTATTGAGAGTGAACGACGCTTACAACAATATAAGCTGATGTAACCACAAACCTCCTTCTACAGGAAAATTCCGAATGGTTTAATACAATGTGAAATTTCTATCGGGTTCCGGAACCGTGATGGTTGAAGTATTTATTTTCGGTTTTCTTGCTTTAAAAACAAATAATTCTATGCCAAAGGTTATAGTTGCAGTGCAGATACCTACAGCCCACAAAATGAAAGTTCCGATTAGGTGACTGACTGTAAGTACAACTCTTGAGGAATCTTCTCTAACATAATATTGTGTTGAAGCATCAGACATGATCTTTTTAGTGAATCCGGTTTCAGTTAATCTTCTTATAAGTGTATTCAAAGTTTTCAGAAAAAAGTGACCTTTTCGCAAACCTATAGCTACGTCAATAAACCCTATTCCTGCGTTGTGTTCTACTTTATCAAGCATCATATTTTCTATTGGATAGATCTTTAAAAAATCATATCCACAAATGGTACAGCAATTGCGATGATAAGCGACGTCTCTGATAAATTGAGTAGCATTAAATACAGCAGGATAAATAAATTGGCTTAACAGTATATTTGTGTTTTTTGCCATATTGTTCTCCACATCACCACTAACATTTAACATAAGTATTGGAAGTTTAGACTCTGCTAGTTCTTCTACCGTACCAATTGGATGTTCATATCCAGGATGTGTTAAAACGCTGGTTAGATTAGCTTTAAACAACGTAGTCACTGCAATGGAATAAAAGAAATAAATCATGACGAGAAAACGCAGCTGGCTAGTTTTTGGTAAAATATGTGTTGAGCCATTAATAGAAAGTTCAAAAATGGCCAAAAAGGTCCTTGAAATGTGTTTGAAATTCGCTTTCTCAAGATTAACGTTTGCAGTTGTCCATAAAACAGTGCAGGTTACAATAATGGTTAAAACAATAAGTCCCCAAAGATTTTTCTCAAAAACGGTTAAAATTATTTTGATCCCAGTAATATGCCCTACTTTAGGAACAATCCATATACCTTGATCACGTTGAATCAGATCGCTTATATCATAAGTCTGATCGATCCATTTGGTTCTGATTAATACAGGGGCTAAGACTATATCTTCGCTGAAATTGTATAAAGATTGTCTTATATGTGCAATATTTTCTGTTGAGAAAGTTGTTTTTAAAATCTCCCCTATTACACTAACTATTTTAACTGCAACTCCAGGACTACCTGACAATTTTAAATCTGTTGAAAGTTTGTAACGCTCTACGATTTTGATTGAACAACCATTTAAGGTTTTTATTGCATCTTTAAAAGAAAGGTTTGTGATATAATATGAAATATTTTCAAAATTCTTTCCACAATTTGTTGTTGGATTATTTACATACAACCTTGGAATAGACATATTTCTATCAATCACGATCAGTATTATTTTTCTTATATCGTAACTCCATAATAATTCAAATAGTTTATTTATATCCTTGGCTACCCTTGTAACCACAAGATACTTCCCTCTTGGACTATCACTTGCACTCCAGATATTGCTTTTATTGAGATATAACAAAGTATTTTTTAAATATACATGTCCGTAGGTGTAAATTACAAAGTTGTTGTAAAAATTCAAGAACATATTAATAGGTTTATTGACTTGAATAACCATTCGTGGTGTTTCACTCATTGGAATAAAAGTTTCTTTTTCATAAACAAAGTTTATTGAGTCACTAGTTGAAAATAGTCTATCGATTAACTCTAACACACAGTTTTCTAACTCGTCAGAATTTTTTAATGACTGTAGGTGTGAAAAGCTGCACTTTAGGTTTAATAAGAAAATGAATGTCAAAGTAGCTACCTTTACTTTTGTCATGTCTCTTAGTTCCTTTATAATGAACACAATACCAACGAGTACATAAATGTTGTGAATACAATATTGATTGCTTAAAGGTAATTTGGGGTTTACTCTGCGGTATAAATCTGGATGTTCTTAATATACCTTTTCACGTTGCCGGTAATGAAAGTAGACCTTCTGAAAACATTCGTATATCCTTAAGGGCAAAACTTAATGGTCGGTTACCATTGCTACCAACAATTACAGGACTGTAAGTGATTATTTTCTTAGGATTGTAAGTGACAGTATTAATTTAAATTTACGAATATTATTTTCGTATTCTTTTAAGCCAGTGATTACCAGCGGTAGTGTGAAAGCTATAATAAGTAACATGGAATGTATCGATTATTAACTTTCTAGGTAGGACACAAGCCTCAGTTACGCTTCGGCTCGTATTCCTATACCTCGAATATTAATACGTCCTCACATTGCTTGCTACTTAAATAAGTATTAATTTGATATATTTATGTCTGACTGTCATATCTAAGTGGGGGTACGCCCCAGACTAACAAAGAGCCTACCCGAAACAAACTGCCAGATGCGACACCCAACCCTGAAGTTAGGGTAACGGACTCAGTTGGCGGTATAATAATTATAAATTAGAGAGTTTTTGAGCACCGTACGCTAAGAGTACGGTTACGCTAACACCTAACATCTTTGCCAAGTATAACAATATGTTGCTTAGCAAAGACGTTACCGTTAGCGTTAGCGTACTCTAGCGTATAGTGCTCTAAAACTCTCTATTATGTGCTAGAGGATTGACGAAAGTAGCTTAGCCGGATGCTCATCAAACGATGGGCCCTAACATGAGTTGGAGGTGAATATGAAGCAATAATATGGAATGCTGTCCTATCCACTTAGGGAATGAGAAAGCGTCAAGTAGGATTAAATGTGTGGAAGAGGAGTGATAAAGCAGCCTCGCCAGGTTTCCCGTTTGCTGTGACAGAGGGAGCCCTGCCAGTACGGGTGGGTCGTGGGTAACGGCTATACCCCACGGCCGGGATCCATAAAACTACTTTTTAATTGCCCTATCTTACCGCACTTTGGGGGTAACGGATGTGGTAATGGTAATATGAGGTAGGGCAAGGCTCACAAGCAGCAAGTCTAGAGATGCGCAGCTCCGGCGGTAACTCTTCAAACGTGTCAGTTATGTGGCAATGAAGTCGAAAAAGGACAACATGAGTAGCGAGTGGTCATGGAAAAAAGAAAGCTTACCAGATCTTGGATATGGTCACAGTGTTATTTGAAAGTAGGTCGCGAAATCTATGCAGAGTGACACTATGTGCCGAATTGAGTACCCCGGGTTGATCTTGACTGTCTCTCGTTGTTCTTTCATATTAATTTGATTTTTTTTTTTTTTGTAGATAAGACTCCGAGTGGTTCAATGGTGGTGGATTGGGTTTATAATGTCAGAATCGAGGCCAGAACTTTGATGCTAATGGGTCGATGGCGGGTTATGTAGAACGGCAGACCCTTCGACGTTGAGTTACAATTAACGGCGCATGCTTTGATTGCGGGTAGACTAAGAAAAGCAAACAAGTCGTCACAACACTATAATACACAAATAAACACAGAAGAGACTAATACCAATTATAGAACAACAGCAACTCATTCTATAGTTTGTTGTATTTTTTACTTTAGAAATAAAACAATTTTACGAAAGAAAAGTACGTTTTGTAAACAGTCGGAAAACGTACTGGTTTCAAGAAAAGTATAACTTCAAACTTTAGGTAATGCGTCAGATTATCAATCATTTATGACTTCAAAAATAATCGTTATTTTTTGAAGCATTAATGTAAGGATAAGAATTAATACCGTGCACCTAAATTACCATCAGGTCTATTCTTTAAGGAGTTTCCTTGCAGTACCCTTTAATCTTCAGTTGAGTTTGGTTTGTAGACATTTTTCTACACTGAATCTTTTGTATCATCGACCCAGTCCTAGTGACCAGTATTCGTTTCTTGCTAACTGACTCAATTCTCTATCTTGACAACACGCTTATTATTCTTGCTATTTCCATCCTTAAAAGTGTTACGACTCTTTTATAGTTTTCAAGGCATAGGGTTGAAGCAATAGCCTTTACAGAATGTTAATTAACTGACTACAATTGTAAACTATTTGAATATGAACAGTACTATTCGAAAACATTGGTTTGTTTTGCCGATGGTTAATATAATGGGTATGTACAAGAAAACTAAAGTATTGTTATGTGCAGTCAGTAATGCATTAAATGATTAAATATGCAGATGTCATTATTGGATAGAATATTTACTTTGGGTTTATGAAAGAAATATTTATGAATTGTTTGCTGTTACTTTCCTGAGTTAAGTTTGAGAATCTCGCAAAATAGTGAGGAAAGTTAGTTTTCCCTCTCTAGCGAGGAACATGTAACAGACTGCGTTTCAACTCGGAACAATAACCTAACTTTTCTTCTTTATAAATAAAATGTTTGTGTCTAACATGATGTCGTGGAAAAAATTTTGTGTTCTCATAAAATAATGCCTTTTTCTCATACGTATTTCTACCTCCAACTATTCTATATCTAACTGTGTTGTGCTGTATCGTATCAAGTTTATTTTCTAACAAATAAATCTGCAAAATTTATTTTCCAGGGTAGGGCGACTGCAGTAGTTATGATGATAAGCTACGTCAGTTACACATTTTGGAGAATTAAAAATTGCAAGATAACCAAACTGGTCGTGTAACTTATCAAAGTTTTTCCTCATTTTCTCGGTATCTACACTACGGTATTGATTGCGTCTTCATAACTTTAGCTTTAATTGAAGTGGTGAGCACAATAAAATTGGGCCCGTTTGGGTGATACTGAAAACAGTAAAACACTAAATAAATCAGCACAAAAAAGAACGTAGTTGGCGGGATTTTAGTAAAATAAGAACATGTAGATTACGCAATTGTTATAAATATTTAAAGTAAACTTAATCGGTTTATATTTATACGTGGATATTCAACATATGGAACGGAAGCTTATTTCTGAAAAGCAAAGGTTAATGGATCATTACCTGAAAATAATTTTTGAATTGCATGTAACACATAGCTCTGTACAACTTATGTATAATTTAATGTCTGTTCATCTGTTGATATAAGAAACTGAATTGTATAACAAAGATTGCTAATACAAAAGTTATTGCCTTTGCATGTTTTTATAGTTAATCTGAACGAAATGATTGTGTTGGTGTATCAACAAAAAGTAAAGTAAAATAAAATTGATTAAATAAAGATCTTTGTAGTAAATAAATACATAGCTTTACGATGAAAGGAATTTGGGTTTGGTTATCACCGGCTACTACTTATAGGTACTTGCATATTTTGTCAATTTTACTATATTTTCATTAAAGGGTTACTAGATATAAAAGAAAGGAATATCCTTTGTAGGAAATAAAATGTCAGAAGTTTAGTAATAATAATTTATTATTACAATAAGGGACCTTGATAAGTACATGACACATAGTTTCAAGTCATTCATTATCCAAACGTTGAGGTTAGTAGATAAAAATATTAATCATAGAAACCTTCCTTTTCCTTCTAACAAAATATTTCTAAACACGTTAGAAACTTAATCTGTTAATATATTTCTCAAGCTTAGTTTCTACAAATTATTGAAATTACTTCGTATAATAAAATTGATAATCCTTCGGCACTAACTTTGACCTCCTCCATCATTCTTCTTCACTGATTTCTATCTTGTACCCCTTGTTTTCAGTTTTGAACACGCATTTAAGTTAAATTTTCCGTTACTATATTCTATCTATTCTCTATCTCTATTCTATCTATATCCTCATAATATTTTCTTCACTTTAAAGATTCAATACCAAAGAACTTCGAATACAATCGTTTTTGGGTTCTACGATCTAAGTTTTGAGTATTTCAAGCTGCTGATCGGGACAAAACAAATGGGGAGCAATCTAAAGACTGTCATAGAGAATAGTTTCTACAAACACAATTCGAAAGGCAATGATAATTTTGATGTTTGGCCAAAATAAAGGTGCTGAAAGCTCTATAGATTCCTCGAGTTGGAAATAATATTGTACAGTAGTGTTTAGGCAGCGTAGTTGATTTTGCTATAGAATTTCTCTTATTGCATCCCTGCAAATAGCAAAGAGATCAGGAACGTTGTCCAGGTCTAGAGAGTGGACGACTGCTTACAAGAGTGTAAGCTGATGTAACCACGAACCTCCTTCTACAGGAGAATTCCGAATGGTTTAATACGATGTAAAATTTCTAACGGGTTCCGGAACCGTGATGGTTGATGTTATCGGGGCTTCAGTACGATGCCAGGGTAATATTTATATCAAGATACCTTGGAAATCAAACTGCTTACCTGCATAGAAACGTAGTGTTTGTATTGCAATGCAAGTGTCACTATGAAGTGCAGTCGAGCTCAGTCGTTGTACAAAATGACTCCTCCCACACAGATTTGCAGCAATGTGATTGGTGAAAATCAATTTGGACCAACCAATGAAAGAATTTTGGTTGTCTGGATTTTGTATAAAAAGCGAGCAAATTGGAAAATCATTCAGAGCACAAACTATTCAGAGTTTAGTTGGAGTGATCCACGGGGTGTAATCTCTTGCCTATCAATTGGACCTGTCATGGCTACCGTAAAAATGATCTCCCAAGGCAGTAGATGACGCCACTATTATAGATTTTGAAATTGCTACCTGTTTTATCAACAACTGTCAAATGACGGAGTGATCTCACCTAACTACTCTCAACATAACCTAGAGGTTTCCTCAGGTCTTCCCATAATAACACATTTATTTAAGCCTTCTGGATGTTATGAAGAAATGAACTGCAACAAGCAAATCTAGTAGACAGCGTAGCACGTTACGAGCAATTCTACATCATACTAGGATTCCAACATCAGTTTCACCACTTCATCCATCACCAGTCAAGCAGACTTCTTCAACTTTACCTTCGGTTCTGAACATTCAAGAATCAGTTATTTTGTCCAAGGAAGATCCTTTAGAAATTCCCTCTTCTGTTGGTTACCATCTTGAACCTCTCAAGATATCTTCAACCAGCTACATTAGAATTTCTCCATTTATCTTATCCAACTTGGACCCTCGAAGATTCATTGTTAGATCCAATTACCGAAGATGTCAAGAAATTGAAGTACCTACCTGAAGACCTATCACAATTTCATCATTGTTGGGATTATTTCCCTCACATGTATTAAAGTTTTCTTTAACAATATTAATAAAGGGTATCTTTACCCACTTTACAAGATTTTATTTAACTGTTGTATATAAGTTGTTCTGATATAATAAACATATTTGATAATCAATTGGAGTCAGATTAATTCAATATCACCAATAAGAGTACGCAAAACACCTACAAAGTATTTATTTTCGGTTTTCTTGCTTTAAAAACAAATATTTCTATGCCAAACGTTATAGTTGCAGTGCAGACACCTACAGCCCACAAAATGAAAGCTCCGATTAGGTGACTTACTGTAAGAACAACTCTTGAGGAATCTTCTCGAACATAATGTTGTGTTGAAACATCAGACATGATCTTTTTAGTGAATCCGGTTTCAGTTAATCTTCTTACAAGTGTATTCAAAGTTTTCAGAAAAAAGTGACCTTTTCGCAAAGCTATAGCTACGTCAATATACCCTATTCCTGCGTTGTGTTCTATTTTATCAAGCATCCTATTTTCTATTGGATATATCTTTAAAAAATCATATCCACACATGGTACTGCAATTGCGATGATGAGCAACGTCTATGATATATTGATTAGCATTAAATACAGCAGGATAAATAAATTGGCTTAACAGTATATTCCTGTTTTTCGCCAAATTACTCTCCGCATCACCACTAACATTTAACATAAGTATCGGAAGTTTAGACTCTGCTAGTTCTTCTACCGTACCAATTGGATGTTCATATCCAGGATGTGTTAAAACGCTGGTTAGATTAGCTTTAAACAACGTGGTCACTGCAATGGAATAAAAGAAATAAATCATGACGACGAAACGCAGCTGGCTAGTTTTTGGTAAAATATGTGTTGAGCCATTAATAGAAAGTTCAAAAATGGCCAAAAAGGTCCTTGAAATGTGTTTGAAATTCGCTTTCTCAAGATTAATGTTTGCAGTTGTCCATAAAACACTGCACGTTACAATAATGGTTAAAACAATAAGTCCCCAAAGATTTTTCTCAAAAACGGTTAAAATTATTTTGATCCCAGTAATATGCCCTGCTTTAGGAACAATCCATATACCTTTATCACGATGAATCAGATCGCTTACATCATAAGTATGAGCGATCCATTTGGTTCTGATTAATATAGGGGCTAAGACTATATCTTCGCTGAAATTGTATAAAGATTGTCTTATATCTGCAATATTTTCTATTGAGAAAGTTGTTTTTAAAATCTCCCCTATTACACTAACTGTTTTAACTGCAAATCCAGGATTACCTGACAATTTTAAATTTGTTGAGAGTTGGTAACGCTCTACGATTTTGATTGAACAACCATTTAAGGTTTTTAGTGCATCTTTAAAGGAAAGGTTTCTGTTATAATATGAAATATTTTCAAAATTCCTTCCACAATTTGTTGTTGGATTATTTACATACAACCTTGGAACAGACATTTTTCTATCAATCACGATCAGTATTATTTTTCTTATATCGTAACTCCATAATACTTCAAATAGTTTATCTATATTCTTGGCTACCCTTGTAACCACAAGATACTTCCCTCTTGGACTATCACTTGCACTCCAGATATTGCTGTTATTGAGATATAACAAAGTATTTTTTAAATATACATGTCCGTAGGTGTAAATTACAAAGTTGCTGTAAAAATTCAAGAACATATTAATAGGTTTATTGACTTGAATAACCATTCGCGGTGTTTCACTCGCTGGAATAAAAGTTTCTTTTTCATAAACAAAGTTTATTGAGTCACTAGTTGAAAATAGTTTCTCGATTAGCTCTAATAACACACAATTTTCTAACTCGTCAGAATTTTTTAATAACTGTAGGTGTGAAAAGCTACACTTTAGGTATAATAAGAAAATGAATGTCAAAGTAACTACCTTTACTTTTGTCATGGTTTTTAGTTCCTTTATAAGGAACACAATACCAACGATTACATAAATGTTCTGAATACAATATTGATTGCTTAAAGGTAATTTGGGGTTTACTTAGGGTGATATAAATCTTGATTTTCTTAATATACTTTTCCACGTTGCCGGTAATGAAAGTAGGCCTTCTGTAAACATTCGTATATCCTTAAGGGCAAAACTTAATGGTCGGTTACATTCGGTTGCCATTGCTACCAACAATTACAGGACTGTAAGTGATTATTATAAGTTATTATTTTTTTCTATAGCAGATGTTAAAGTGTGCTTTGTTAGACTAAAAATAGTTGATCAAGTATTACTTTAACCGCAAGGGTAGATAAAGTAACACTTTAACCGCAAGGATAGATAAAGTACTTTAATTTTTTGGAAACTCCATGGAAACCGAATGGAAACTGAGATTTTCGGGTTTAATATAATCTAATTTTAAATTCTTTTTTTTACAAATTTCTCTTATTTCTTTAACATCTGCTATAGAAAAAAATAGAATTTTATACACGACGATAAAATTTAATTATCGACTCGCGAAAATTAATTTACTCGCGATATCGCTCGTGAATTAACATTTTCCGCTTGTCGATAAAATATAATTTTATCGTCTTGTATAAAAAATAACTATTCTTGAATTTAAATTTACGTATAATATTTTCGTATTTTTTTTAGGCTGTTACTACCAGCGGTAGTAATATGGAATGTGTCGATTATTAACTTTCTCGGTAGGATACAAGCCTTAGTTACGCTTCGGCTCGTATTCCTGTACCTCGAACATTAATACGTCCTTACATTGCTTGCTACTTAAATAAGTATTAATTTGATATATTTATGTCTGACTGTCATATCTAAGTGGGGGTACGCCCCAGACTAACAAAGAACCTACCCGAAACAATCTGCCAGATGCGATACCCAACCCTGAGGTTAGGGTAACGGACTCAGTTGGCAGTAGTATATAATTATATACATTATGTGCTAGAGGATCCACGAAAGTAGCCCAACAGGATGCTCATCAAACGATGGGAGGGTAGCCTCCCTAACATAAGTTGGAGGTGAATATGAACTACACACTACATCTGTCGATAACATATAATATGGAATATTGCCCAGTCCACTTAGGGAATAGGAAAGTGCCAAGTTGCATTAAATGTGGGGAAGAGGAGTGCGAAACAGCCTCGCCAGATTTCCTGTTTGCTGTGACAGGGGAGCCCTGCCAGTACGGTTGGGTAACGGCTATACCCCACGGCCGGGATGCATAAAACTACTTTTTAATTGCCGCACTTGGGGGCAACGGATGTGGTAATGGTAATATGAGGTAGGGCAAGGGTCGCAAGTAGCAAATCGAGAAATTGAGAGATGCGCGACTCCGGCGGTAACTCTTCAAACGTGTCAATTTATTGTGTGGCAGTGAAGTCGGCAAGAGACCACATGAGTAGCGAGCGGTTATGGAAGAACTTACGAGAGAGCTTACCAGAGCTTGGATATGATCACTGTGGTATCTGGAAGTAGGTCGCGAAATCTATGCAGCGCGACACTATGTGCCGAATTCAGTACCCCGGGATAATTTGCAAGTTGATCTTGACTGGATCTCGTTGTTCTTTCGTATTAAGTTGATTTAATTGTTTTTTTTGTAGATAAGACTGCGAGTGGTTCAATGGTGGTGGATCGGGTTTATAATGCTAGAATCGAGGCTAGAACTTTGATGCTAATGGATCGGTGGCGAGCTATGTAGAACGGCAGACCCTTCGACGTTGAGTTACAATTAATGGCGCATTCTTTGATTACGGGCTGACCAAGAAAAACAAACAAGTCTGCACAACGTTATAATACACAAATAAATACAGAAGAGACTAATACCAATCCTAGAACAACAGCGACCCATTCCATAGTTGTATTTTTTCGATATTTTTTACTTTAGAAATAAAAGTCAAACAATTTTACGCAAAGTACTTTTCGTAAACAGCCGGAAAACGTACCGTTTTCAAGAAAAGTATAACTTTAAAATTTGATGCGTGAGATCAGTCATTTATGACTTCAAAATAATCGCTATTTTTTGAAGCATTAAGTGCAAGGATAAGAATTAATACATTTTTCTACACTGAATCTTTTATATCATTGACCTATACTTTGTTTAACCAAGATATGCCACTAGGCTCCGCCCCTTGAACATGATGGACATTAAAGCCAGTTTCACATGGTACATGGTACAAATACTTAAAAGCGGGAAATTCAAAAACTATTCATTTTTAAGTGTAGAAAAAAACTATTTTTAAGCCAAATTAGCAAAATAACAGCAAAATGAAACAAAGAATATTTTTCAGCTCGGGAACGTTCTGACAAGACTGACAAGAAACAACCGGAAGTGGTTCATAAGTGTCGCTGAAAATTAGCGCAGTTGCGTGTTTTTGCGTGGGTTTTAAAAATACGACCAATTGAAAAATTATAATTAACTATTGACAGCGTTTATGGGGCGGAGCCTAGTGGCATATCTTGGTTAAACAAAGTATAGTCCCAGTGGCCAGTATTCGTTTCTTGCTAACTGACTCAATTCTCTGTCTTGACAACACGCTTATTATTCTTGCCATTTCCATCCTTAAAAGTGTTCCGACTCTTTTATAGTTTTCAAGGCATAGGGTTGAAGCATAGCCTTTACAGAATGTTAATTAACTGGCTATAACAATTGTAAACTATTTCAATATGAACAGCACTATTCGAAAACATTGGTTTGTTTTGCCAATGGTTAATGTAAAGGGTATGTACAAGAAAACTAAAGTATTGTAATGTGCAGTCAGTAATGTATTAAATGATTAAATATTCAGATGTAATTATTGGATTGAATATTTACTTTGGGTTGATGAAAGGAATATTTATTAATTGTTTGCTGTTAGTTTTCCTGAGTTACGTTTAAGAATCCATATTTTTAAACCTTAACAAGACAGGGGCCGGTGTTTTAATCTCCCAATAAAGTTCCCAATCGCTATTCGGCTAATAATTTTTTTTGCCTACCAATGACTGATACGCGTCTTTTCAACAGGCGTGACACCACTGTCAGTTATTGGTCGAATAAGCGGCCCTAAAGAAAATTGTTTGTTAAATAGTTATTCGGAAGTTTATTGGGAGATGGACAGACCAGGCCTGAGGCATCTCATTATAATGGAAGCGACGGATGCGAGAATGGGAATCCTATCAAGGCGCAATTTGAAGAAAAAAAAATAGCACATATATTATATCTCTGAACATCATTAGTAGCAAGAAAAGAAAATAAGGTTGAGGTTTAAAGAAACCAAAATAGATTAAATGTTTATGGGATAATAATAAACTATCAGTGTATCAGTGCATATGGCTTTTCATTCAATTTACACTGCACTATCAGAAAGACACGATATTTATTCTCAATATAGAAGAAGTTCTAAATTTATGTTGTGCAAACTTCTAATCAAGATATCGGCTATATGGTTGACTGCGGCTACTATAAAACACACTCATAGTGGCTTCTATACTTACACACTACCGTGGCCGATTTTTCAACAAAAACAGCAAACAGTTTCATTAAGAGTTTAAGGCTAAGCTAAAAATTTGATTAGTAAAATGCGAGAGATAATACTCCGACTTACAAATTACAAATTTCTTTGCAAATAATGTATGAACTGTTTCAGGATTATTATTGGCTATCCCACCTATTCGCCAGATCCAACTCGAATGCAACTCAATTCAATTTAAATCTTGAATATGCACCCCAATTTGTTCGTCAATGGGTTTTTTTTAATGACGCAATTGGGAAAATCTTAACTGGAGTATAAATATGGGAACAAGAAGATAGTTTGTCAAGAAACTAGTGGCTGAAAATCTTAACGAACGAAAAAATTTTCTGATTTTTCGAATATGTATAAATAACTTTTTACTTATAAGAAGAAAATTCAGATGATCTAAAAATAAATAGAAAACAATGGATTTTGTTCAACGGCGTTCTTGGTAAACAAGTTTCCACACAAAGCAAAAATAAGTTCGTGTGCCTTTATATTTTTTTAACACCATCTCTGCCAGAATCTATAAATACGTTTAATTTTATTATTTTTATTCGACTGAGAAATATATATCCCGAATACCACATTAACATTCGTAAAATGTCTTAAATATTTCTACAGCTATACGGTTATCATCTAAAATAGAAATGAACATAAGAAGTGGGCCGCAAATATTTGTTAGATCCACCTTAAAATAATATGAGCAGTAAATTTGGAAGTTATTTCTGCTCTTTTGCTGTATCCAAATATTTTATTCAGATTAACCGTAAAGGTAGACGTTTCGACTGGACAAATTGAATTGGATTCTGAATTGAGTTTACATTGCAATGATGCAGCTTTTTACGAAATTTTCGGACTTCTAAAAATAAACAAAAACATTTCATTTGTTGATTTACTTATTTTATTTTATTTTTAGAAGAAGGTCAACCACCAAGACCACGGACACGTCATCACATTTAAAATTGATTTCCCTAAGTTAGAAGAAATTCAATTTTCAGTGATAGGTACCTAAAAAACGCGTGCCCAACTGTGATATCATATGTTCATGCTTGATCTAATTTTTATAGCAAAAGGTAAAAGATCTTTTACCTTGTTGTCAATATTTCTTACATGAAGAGCTCATTTCGTTAATTATTCGTATAATTAACGAAATGAGCTCTTCATGTAAGAAATATTGACAACAAAACTATTGCTGGTTATCATTAATAAGGGACGAATTGCAAATCAATAATAATTCACCAAATGGAGGAAGTTTGAAGTTTATAAATGTAGAAGTTTAGACAAATCTAGCAAGAAAAGGCTTGTTATATTTGGTTTCAAACTCGTTTAATTTAGCACACCTATGATACTTGAATAATTAAGACATTAATCAAGCTCTCAAAGTGTGCAAGCCGTACTCACAAGTGTAATTTTATATGAGCTAGGTACTCTTCACAAGCTATTCAATTATATACCCTGTATATACAGTGTGCTCAACCAACGGGCGGTTTTTTAGTTCAGATTTAAGCCCCCCGTTCAGCTAAACCAAGATTAATCGCCACGGATACAATTTTTGTAACAACTGTATCCATGGCAATTCAGTTTAGCTTAGCTGAACCGGTTTTAAACTCCAACTGAAACACCCGTATATATTTTTTATATTTTTTCAAAGGTGAAATACATTGTGAGCTAGAAAATCATTCACCATCTTCAAATGCTAAGGCACCTGCGATATCCAAATAAATGGAAATATAAAATCAAACACGAATTTTCCCATTTGTTATTGCAAGAGGCTTTGCATTTGAAGGTAATGATTATTTGGCCAAGTAGACCAATGTGTTAATCTTTGAGGAAAATCGGAAAACAAATAGAAAAATATATAAGGGTTTTACACACCTAAGTAGGACATTCTAAGATGAAAATGTAAAAGTCAGTTTAAATTTCCGGTAGGTTTACACACATTGACTGGTGGGGGTTGGTATTTTAAAGAAAATTATTAGTACTACTACTTTTCTGTTTGCTTTTTTCTTTAAATTATATCCGTCAAGGTGTTGCTACAAATTATGGCTAATGAACTGGAAGAAGTTTAAAGTTACGGACTTACGGTAGAATGGTAGTTAACTACGAAGTAGTGGATAAATAGAAGACAAAAGAAAAGTATTTTCGAGGATAAATCTTGATTTCGTGACCATATCATAATTATGCTACAATAACCTGCATATGAAGCTTAGCTCGTTTGTACAATCGTACTAATTTACTTAACAGATATTGCAGTGCTAAACAAATAATTAGTGGCGAGGCTGTTAATACAGAACGAACGTGAACATGTTAATTTGGACGTGCTTTGCATTCTGAAATCATGTTAAGGCAACACATACCCTACACCCTACTACGTATAAGAAGTAACAAACCGATTCAGTAATTAAAGTTCTGTTTCACAAGACTGTTTTTGGGCGTTTCCTGTAACTAACATTTCATCCCACGCCTACTTCCAAGGTATAAATAAAATATTAGCTTTCATGATTAGCAGTGCCATCGTTGCATTGGAACTAACATTAATGTGGACAATTTTCAGTAGATTTCAGTAAATGTTTCAGAAGATAGGTGGCCACACCACATACTGTCAACCTACTTAAGTTCAACTGAAAGAATCTGTAATATATTTTCTGCTCCGGCAAGATAATTATAGCTTGAGGGTCAGCAACGGGCATCACTCCTCAGTCGGGCAGCCATCCAGATACATTTCGTTCCACTAGTTTTATTACTTAAAGGAGTACACGCTTTGAAGGGTTTTTCACGTATTCTCTTTCAGAATGCTGCCATTATTATATGGAAGAAAGCTAGATTGAATTTTTTTGTTATCTACAGTGCTCAATATGGCGACGTTGGTCTAATTATACCTAAAGCTTGGCCTATTTTGTACTGGATAATTTTATTTTGACCTGGAAATTTTTAATATAGGAACGTTACAATTGAGCATTTGTCGTGATATTGTCTACACCCTAGTCTGTACACTTTGAGTCATATTGCATAGAATAAAATTTAATTAAATTTTCTGGTTTTTGCTATAGTGTGACTCACTGGAATAATTCTTCTAGAAGACCTTATTTAAAAGGAAATATTAATATCAATTGTGGTAATTTGAATTTCTTTAAAAGTGAACTTCCATAAAGAATATATAGGGTGTTGAATTGAGGGCAGCGGACATCTGCACGAATTTAATCGGGATTTTTCAAAAAGTTACCTGCAGTAAAAGTAGACATCTTCGCGAGGTATAATAATTAATCCTTTAATAGGTTTACCTGGAAAAATACTCCGTTGTTATTCGATTAGTTTTAATAAAAGTTAGTTTCATCAAAAGTTTGTTTTATTTTCACAATCTGGGGCGGTTTCAAAGTGAGTCCAATTTCTTCTCTAAAATAATTAGGGAGGATATTATTAGCATATTAAACATTCACCATTGCAATCTCTATGTTCCATTATTCCATTCTACACCCTGTATACAGAAATATGGAAAAAACTGGTCCCATTGGCACAATAACGATCCCCCATAGGATTCAAATTATTCCACTTAGGAGAACCTCTCAGTTCGGTTTTAAAATGGAATAAAGTTGACTTAATTACAGAGAGCTGAAAGGGATTTTCAAGCAAAACATCATAGTATGTAGCAAATTTTCCGATAAGATTTAAAATAATATTCAAATAATTTAATTAATTCAACAACAACGTTATAGATCAGCATACCTTAGGTTAAATCAAAGATTTTATTGGTTTTATTTTTATCCTTTTTAATAAACTTTAAAATTAGAAGTAAGAAGGAGTTTAGGTGGAGGAATTTTCAGAAGCGTATTTCATCTTTAGTTAAAGGATATATTAAGGATTATGCACCTATGTATCTTCCTTTAATATTATACAGTGAAGTCCATTTATTATGCAATATAGGCATATTGCAAGTGAAATGGTGTGAGCACTTTACCATTGGAATATAGGCAACCCACTATACACTGCTAAGCACTCTTGCCCCTGCATTAATGAATGTCGAAACATACCTGTTAATTTCGAAATTAACAATCGTTTAGCCTTCTGTTTGGAAATGCAAGGTGGGCACTTCGAACATTTGTTATACTTATAATACTCGTAATTGCTTGCTGTTGATCCTATTTGTTTCATTTTCAATATTAAATAATCTTTTTTGAACTGAGAACATGTTTTATTTTGAGGTTAAACTTTCATGTGTTGCTGATTTCGGTTAGATCATAGATGGTTAGATAAAAAAAACTAGCTAACTGTATAATGGGTTGCCTATATTCCAATGGTAAAGTGCGTACACCAATTAACTTGCAACATGCCTATATTGCATAATAAATGGACTTCACTGTATAATGGTATAAGCTATAAATTTCATACAGCTATTTTTAAAGTATGCTTCTTTGTTTGAAACTCACAGGTTAAGAAGATTGAATATCATAACATAAATATATGATAGTGCAGATTAGTATAAATTTATTTCCTTTTTGGAAGCTACATGTTACTAAAAACTTTTAAATTAAAAGCGGTCAAACATCCAATGGGAGTACCAAAAGTGGGTAAGTTTAAATTATAAAAAATGAATTCCTTTTAAAAGTTTATGCTCATTACCAAACGTGAAGGTATTGGGGAAAAGGAGTCATATTCCCTGTAGTGGAACGATGAAAAGGCAAATGATGATGAGCATAAAAGGGTTTTAATGCCGCAGATGTGATTTATTTTACTAATCATATTAATATTATAGGATTCAGTAACAGCCTCATGAGAGTTCCTGCGTGAAAATGCAATATAAAACTGAAAACAGTGTCTTAATTTATTTTCATACTTCAGAATTTGTTTACAGCAGCTTAGCATGAGAAAATATGCAGATTTCCCACTGGTAACTTTTAGGGCGCCTAAATTGTTCAAGTAGTTTATAAAAGTTTTGAAACTTCCAACTACAGGTACTTAATTCAAGGATTGTTGAACACTGAGCTTACTTTTATTCATAACTTCAGGACACTATTTTCATAAGGATTTACATTTCTACATTAAAATATTTCGAAGGGTAGATGTTTCTAATTTTTAAAATCTAAAATTTTTTTAAATAAGCCATACATTTACAAGTACCTATTTATAAAATAAAGAATAAAAAATGGCATACGTTTACCATAAACAAGAGTGAAAACAAAGTGAACGAAAAATAGAAATGTGTATTTTTGGGAATTCTGGGAATTTCTTAGTCTACAATCCTGAGCATTAATAAATTGGTTTTTAGGCATTTCCCCTGTTTGAAGTTTAATTTTTACAATTTTTAGCTTACCGAACTTTTTTTTACATTATAGTATAATTATCATATAATTATATATTTGCTCAAATGTATGGGATAACATGCACCACTTGTCTTATCAGGGCTACTACTTATATTTAAATATCTTAATGAGATTGAAAAAATTGAGTAAATTATTATTTTTCAAAATAATAGGCTGCAAGTTTCACTTAAGCCAAGTTTGGATGAGAAATATTCATCAACTACATTTAATTACTCAATTCAAAAAGTTGTATCAAAAATTGGAAAATTTGTTTATTGAGTGAAGTTTCTTTGCACCTGCAGATATTGGCGACTGTTTCGATTTAAATTCTAGCCTTTTACAAGAGGCAATTAGAAAATTTCCCGAGATTACTACCTCAATATAAAATTGCATGTTTTGTAATCATCATCATACTGTTTTTCTGAAATTTCTTGTCTAGATAATAGTATTTAGTCCGCATTTCGGGGGTTGGCGCAGCTAGGCCTTGGCATTAATGGGAATTTGTAGAAGTCCTTTTAAATCATCAATAATTTAAGCCCAAGCACCGCTTACGCTTAGTTACTTTCATTTTAACTGCTTTTCTATCAAGCTTTGGAATATAAACAATGAAAAAGATATTGTTTTTTCCAAAAAAAGGTTGTTTCTATTTTACGAAATTTCTATATCGATTTTTTTTCAGGATTTTGTGACTATAATAGAGTGGTGATAAATGAGGCTAGTCTATGACTATTTAATATTAAATATAAAAATACAGGTCTATTAAAATACAGGTCTATTAAAATACATTGAATCGTCGCGAGGTATGTATGCAACCCAATTTACTGTCGCTACCTTTGTTATACATGGTGTTATTTGGGTTGCCTATATTCGAGAAAATGTGCCATACAGAATTATTTATAATGTCATGCTATAACAAGCATTTATTAAAGTAAAAAAATAAATAACAGACTGTTGGAATTTCGAGAGACAACATATTATAATTAGTAGAAGCCAGGAAATGTTTCAATATTTTTGGTTACCTTTTAGTATTGATATTGGACTATACGAAGAATCACCAAAGTAAAGTAGTATAGAATATGCAACCCAAATAACAAATTAAATAGCTGTCTGGATTATAATTTCATTAAAAATCAATAAAGATTTAAAGGCATATAGTGAAGTCCATTTATTGTGCAATATGGCCATATTGCAAGTTAATTGAACCGCCCACTTTATCAATGGAAAATAGCCAACCCATTATACACTGCAAGCACTCTTGCCTCTACTTACTGATTTTGATTATTGTTTGTCAAGTTGCACAGTGTTTTTTTTTAGTTTTTAATAAAGAACAAGATTTAAAACTAACGATTTATTGGAAACATTATCTATACAGACGAAAAAAAATATAAATGTGTATACTATGTCACTCCGGATTATCGGATTATCGTTAGGTAATGTTAGGGATTATTTTAGTGTAAAATATCCTAACAGACCAGTCCCTAATATGTCTACAGTATCAAGAACATCTAGAAAATTTGGCACATGAAAAATTATTTTATAATTATTAATTTATTTATTAATTATATAATTATTTTAGTGTAAAATATCCTAACAAACCAGTCCCTAATGTGTCTATAATATCAAGATTATCTAGAAAATTTGGCACATGAAAAAAAATTGACGTAAAACAGTAGCACATGAATTTGTACACATTTCTATTTTTTCTTGTTCTGTCAAATGATGTTTTCAATAAATCGGTAGTTTTCAATCTGGTACTGTATTAAATATTAAATTAAACAGGTGACAAACAATAATCAAAATCAGTAAGCATGGGCAAGAGTGCTAGTAGTGTATAATGGGTTGCCTATATTCCAATGAAAAAGTGGCCGGTCTATTAACTTGCAATATGCCTATATTGCATAATAAATGAACTTCACCGTATAAATGAAAGTTTTATTATCACGATATGCTTTTTCTTAATTTTCACATAGTTTTAGTTGTATGCAACCGATGGACAAAACGGCTGAAAGTTTGGGTTTAAAACTATAATGTTTTTTCGTTTTCATATATAATTTTGTAACTTCTAATACAATTTAAATCGTAATTATTAACCAATATTTTTGAAAAGTTTAGACACTTTCAAAACGTAGGGTTATAAAAATGTAAATTGTTTGAAACGGCATATAAACATACTATGTTGTGACGTCATGAAATTTATTGATGACGTGTGTTACTTGCTATTTCAGACAGACTTATCTAATCGATTCAGAAAACTACCGTGACGTTTAATGTGTCAAATGGAAAATTTAGTTGGCTAGTATAAAAATCACTATATATTTTTGAAAATGGGGTTTTGATTACTAATAGCTAATAGGGATTTTTTTTGTTAACCAACTGAATTTTCCATTTAACACATTAAGGCCCAGTTGTATAAAAGATTTGACTTCCAGTTCAGCTGATCCACGACCAATTGTCATGGATACCAATTGTTATAACAATCATATCCATGACAATTGATCGTGGATCAGCTGAACTGGAAGTCAAATCTTTTATACAACTGGGCCTAAATGTCAAGGGAGACGTGTTATAGATACTTGTGAATAATTTTGACACTAACCAATAATTTTATTGTATGCTATCGAGCTCATACAATTTGTGTTGTTTTTTATTCTTTTAGGAAATTCTTTATAAAATAATCTCGATAAACTGATTATTATCACTTTTGCAATGTCATATAGTAGTAGGTATATACAGTGAAGTCCATTTATTATGCATGCCTATATTGCAAGTTAAATGAACCGGCCACTTTATCATTGGAATATAGGCAACCCATTATACACTGCTAAGCACTCTTGCCTCTGCTTACTGATTTTGATTATTGTTTGTCACCTGTTTAATTTAATATTTAATACAGTACCAGTTTGAAAACTACCGATTTATTGAAAACATCATTTGACAGAACAAGAAAAAAATAGAAATGTGTACAAATTCATGTGTTACTGTTTTACGTCAATTTTATTTTCATGTTGTGTCAAATTTTCTAGATAATCTTGATATTATAGACACATTAGGGCTGGTTTGTTGGGATATTTTACACTAAAATAATCCCTAACATTACCTATTGATAATTCGATAATCCGGAGTGATATAGGTACTATACACATTTCTATTTCTTTTTCGTCCGTATAGATCATGCTTCCAATAAATCTTTCGTTTTAAATCTTATTAAAAACTAAAAAAAAATACTGTGTAATTTGACAAATAACAATCGAGATCAGTAAGCAGGGACAAGAGTGCTAGTAGTGTATAATGGGTTGCCTATATTCCAATGGTAAAGTGGCCGGTACATTTAACTTGCAATATACCTACAGTGAAGTCCATTTATTATGCAATATAGGCATGTTGCAAGTTAATTGGTGTACCCACTTTAGCATTGGAATATAGGCAACCCATTATACACTGCTAAGCACTCTTGTCCCTGCCTACTGATGAATTTAAATTTTCAATTGTCAGGAATGTTTTATTTTGAGGTTAAACTCAGTTAAACTTTCATGTGTTGCTGATTTCGGTTACATCATAGATGGTTACATAAAAAAAAACTAGCTAACTGTATAATGGGTTGCCTATATTCCCATGCTAAAGTGGGTACACCAATTAACTTGCAACATGCCTATATTGCATAATAAATGGACTTCACTGTATTTTTAATAATCAATATTAACCAGGTTTCTCTGATTTCTTATTGTTTTTATATTAAAATAGAAATTCAGACAGCAATTTAATTGGTTATTTGGGTTGCCTGGTCTACAATTTTATTTTGGTGATTGCAGTACCTATAGTTTTTTTAAATGTGCTTGAAATATGTTTTTGTTTGTCAAGCAAATTTTCCTAATTCGAATAAAATATTGGAACGTTACAACATTGTACCATTGAAAATCGGTTTAGGTCTTGCTTTTACATTGCACTAATTTAATTCTATGCAACTATTCGCTAATAAAACTGAATTTGGACACCATGGTAATTGCAAGGCGGTAGAATGTTGCACCGAAATCTACACCTAATGGCTTACTCTAACATTAATCCGTTTGCTGTTTTAAGTGAGTCACCCTGGAGAAATTGAAATTTCCATTTAACTGCAGAAACCCGAATGTATTCCGGATGCACTGCGCTACATTGCTGCATTTGCTTACTGAATAAGTGATTAATTAGAAAATATATTTAGCTTAGCAGCACTCACCTATTTTTTTATTTGTCTCTTCTCTTGATTCGTTGCAACAGTTTCGGTTTCCGAGGCCCCGCGGGGCTTAAACTTTCTGTAAACTTTTCAGCGCACGGCGTTTAATCTGAAAAAAAACATGAAAATGTAAATTGCTGAGGATTTGCTTATATTAAAGTTAATTGAGTAACTGTAATAAGATATCTTTCTGTACTTCAAGTTGGCCCGTTTTGGTTTGTTTGCTGTTGCTGGTTGTTTGAAAAAAAAAACTTCTAAAATATTACCAAACGTAAGAAGGTAATATATATTCTAGCATAAATATATAATCAAGTTTGTTAAAGAAAATTGTCTATTCAGAAAATTATATTCTTTTATAATAATTGAAGTTTGAATTTTTATGCTTGGTATAATATAAAAAATGTATGATCTACTTTTTTAATCCGATATTATACATAAAAAAATAAAACCCAAAACAACAGCTAAGGTAACGAGATAAATTTACGGAGTTCAACCAATTCCCGAATGTTTGAAGAATTTTAATGTAATTTTATTATTTGTATAACAAAATCAGAAATTTATAGGTCAAATAATAGATATTATGAGTAGGTAAAGTTAAATACACATAAGCTCAAAGTTATTTATTTAATCTGGATGTAAATATTTGGAAAAAAAAGTGTTTCTTTATTTTTCTTTTTACCTTTTACTAACTTCTATGTTTTAAGTTTAAACGAGTTTAAATTATAAACCAGTTATGTAGTAAATAAATTAATTTAATAAAATTATACAAATATCATAATCACTTTATTATTTTTTTTAGGACAATAAAATAGCCGATCCACTGAAACATAGTGCATTGGAGGTGGTATTTAAATGGGGTACAAAATAATATTAATGATGGGGCATGTGAGCAATACTTTTCAAAATTAGTTAGCTAGTCTTTTTCTAATATTAACTAATGAATAAATGGTTCTTCGTAAACAGCTTCTCTTGGTACGTACTTTTATTTTTTATTATGTACCTACATCACGGGATAAGTTAAAAAAATAACGCCGTTGCTAGCTCCACGGCAGACGTGGATATAATTCTGACACAATATCCACGGTATTACGTCATTGTCAAGGGCTGACGTCATTAATTCGGCGACACGAATACGAGCTTCATCTACTGCGCATGTCCGGGGAATTTATTATTTTTAATTGAAAATTACCAATTAAAAAATACTAGAGTAAAGTTCTAATTTTTCTCCAAGTCCGAGCGATTGATTTTGTTTGTAATTAATAATTATTATCATTATACAGTGCCTTCATTAATGATTGATACCCACGTGACCACAAAATATAGGCAACCCAACTTTCACAGTTGGCAAATCTTTATCTAATAATTCCCTAACTGATTGTATGTACGTAAATTGACAGTAACTTTAGTGACTTTAGTTATTTAGTTTAGTTACAACGAGTACCAATTCTACCTGACTTCAACATTTAAATCTGAAACTCCCAAGGACACCACGGATCAAAGGTCACGTGGGTATCAATCATTAATGAAGGCACTGTATTTCTCAGAAACAGACTTTTACGCCTTGGAGTAGGCAACCAATCGTACACCACCTCTGTCTCTATAATCTCAGGAAGCTGAAATAATTTGTCCATGTCCCACATGCGTAGTAGGTCGATACGGGAGCCTGCTCGTCGCCGAGTCGGCCGATTAAACGTCACCCCATGACAATGACGTTATTCCGTGGATTTTGTGTCAGAATTATTTCCACGTCTGCCGTGGAGCTAGCAACGGCGAAAAAATAAACAGCAAAACAGATACCTACGAATAAATTACACATAAATAAAGAAACCTAGTTTGTGACAGGAGTACCTACTAACTTCTTTAATTTACTTTCAGAAGAAGCAAATAAATAGAAGAAATAACTTGATAGGAACAACGTTTATTTAGTAAATGAAAACAAACAAAACTACCATGAAGACATGGACTGAAGAGACAACTCTGATATTCGTTTTGAAGAGGACATGTCAAATGTAAAGACTTCTAGAGGCTTTGAGAATATACTTTCAAAAGTATTGTTTTGGGTTTTTACCCTAACAGGTTTATATTCGATTATTTAGGAAAATAGCTACTAAGGAAGTTTGGAAAAACGAGGTGTTATTTTCATTTCAAACTGAAGTACTTATAGTGAACTCCGTGCTCTTTATATCTCTAACATTACCTGCACGACCCATTCCGATTCCACGACAGAATGAAACTCGGGGATTGGTACTATTCAAAATGCTGTGTAACACAATAGCGTTATGCCCCTTCAAAAAGTAAGTTCACTACTTACATGTTAGTTGCATTAGTGCATTTTTACAATAAGATTATGACGAATAGTATATCACTAATATCTACAACACGCATCTGCAAGCTTTTTATTTTTATTGTGGCTAACAGAAAACGCAAAACTGTAAATATGTGGGACTGTAAACCTCCCCCGCTTTGAGTTAACGTACAAGCCTTTAATGTAAAACGCATAAATAGTTTGTTTCATGCTATATGTGATCATAATTTTAAAATAGCACTTGACTGGGATGTCTTTTACGTTTTGCATCGAAATTCCAGAACAAAGTCGTAAATTTATGTTTTGGTTCCGTCTTAAAAGATACGCTAAAAGCATTTGCTTTATTGTTAGTAAAATAAATATTACATTTCCGTATTTCCACGAAGAAGATCAGAATGTTTCAGATTATAACTTGTAACATTGTATAGTATGTAATATAATAAATCAAGAGTCAAGATACAATTTTGAAACATACATAAATTATATATAATAAGGTGAAGATTATCATGAAATTAAGAATTGGCATTTTTCCAGAAAATTATTATTCTTATTACAAAATTAATTTACATGTTTGCTAGTCGTTATACTCCTGAGATTCGTTTGTGTAAATTAATTTTGAAATTTCTAGCAGTAAATATTTCTATTGCAGATTAGCAATAAGTAGTATTAGGATTAGTAGCGCATTTAGTTGTCTAAAAACATGTTATATTGTACATACAGAGTGGTTAATAAAGAGATTAATTCCTTCATCTAGATGGCTGAGAATTTCTCGTGTTACATGAAATAAAAATACAAACAGAATTTACATGCAAACAAATGTCTAAGCCAACTAGATGTAGGTAACTATTTTTAAATAATTTTCTAGATAAAGCGTGTCTTGGAAATATATTATAGGTTTGTAGCTCGTCTGGTACCAACAGTTTTTGGAATAGGAGCACGCTAACACATTTTTCATATTCTTCGGACATTCTGTATATTTCTAAATTATTATTGTTCTAGTCGTGGATAGGTATTAATAAGCTGTTCATTTTCCAGTTAATATTTAATCTAGAAAGTTCAAAACAGGCTTTATCTCAGAATTAAGCAATAATTGTGTATTTCTGTTTTTGTAAATCTTAGGAAATTAATTAAAGCTTCTATAATGTTTTCTCTGAACCAAAAATATAAAAGGGAAAGTTTCAACACCTACGTATTTCTGTGTTGATAAATTTGAATTCTTGACGGAAAATATCAACACTGCGGAGGTGGTTGCTATAATTAACCTTGTTTTAAACGCATATTGAAAAATTTTCCTTAAGGTTGGAAACATTGTCGATTTATCATAAAAATTAATGTTTTCAACATTAAAATTTCTATAGCTACACGGATAAGATTTTGAGATGTTCTAATTTTTAGCACATAATATCAATATTACTGTGTTGGTTTTAAATAAAATTTTAACATCGCAGGACATTTTCTATTTCTAAAGTCAATACCTTCAGTTACTGTTGCAGGGAGACTGAAGGGGCGAATTATAAAAACAGAAAATCTAAAGATAGTATATCATTTATTGTACCCGCACATACATCTAATATTAGGTTAAATTTATCATGGTTCGCTAGCAGGGAAATACTTTAAAGTAAGCCGAAGTGAGATTTGAAAATTTATCCATTAAATGGAAGAGACCGGCTGTAACCACTGGTTGCGTCCCGTTTTTGATTCCGGATTCCCTGTAACGTCTAGATGTTTTTTTTTTCAGGGAATTTTTAAGTTACTATTATTCCTATACGTAAGTTGCTACATATAATAATAATAGATGGTTCAAGGGTAGAAATTGTCGTATCCAGCCCCTTAACTTAGACTTTCTTACTAGCTGGGCGATAGCTAGTCCATGGCCAGCTTCATCCTCTTGGGACGAAGCTAGTCATTGCTGGTCAGATATACTTCCAACCCCAACCACTTTAGCATATTGGCATGTATCGGTATTTGCGAGTACAAACATGTTTTTATATTGCACCTCTATAAAGGGTGTTCAGTAAAAGTTATGATTTATTTGGTTGTGGTTTCAGGGAAAAATAATGGAAGCCAACCAGTATGGCCGTGATTTCTATTGACCACACTAATTTAAGTTAATTAAGGTAGTACTTTCAAAATTAAATTTACTTTTGAATATAATATCCTTGTAGTACATTAGATTCATTTCTTAAGAATAATCCCAAAACTCAAAATGTTTTTAATTTTATTTCCATTGTGATAACATGGCACTGTAATATACTAATATACTTTCCTATATTCTAAAATATTACTTTCCAAAAAAATTCAGTTGGTTAAACCACGTCGTATATTGATGGAGGGTGTATCTACTTGTTGAAAAGTGTATAACATAAGAGTGGAATATAAATCGAAAATTGCATAATTAAAGGCGTGTAAATTATTGTCTTAGGAGTCTTAGGCCCAGTTGCACCAGTTACAAGTAATAAGTGTCCCTTAAAAGTTTAATTGCTATAGATACAACTCTTGCTAACAATTATATCCATGGGAATTAATTTTTTAAGTGACACTTATTATTTAAGTGGAACTGGTGCAATTGGGCCTTATCCGTTATTCTGGCCCAAATATTTCGTGTCGTATCAAATGTTTTTGACATGGTGCCGGCTTTATCTGTGGTTATAAATATTTGTTTACGTTAACAACCGGGTCGTATTATATGCCACAAATTTGAAGGTCCTTTGCTTATTTTAAGATCGGTGTAAATAATAATTTACTGTCACTTTTGAAAATTTTCCGATACAAATGTTCTGTAGCAGATGGCATAATAAGAAGCTTTCTTTGAAGTCTCAATTTGAATTTTTTGAATTGAATTATTTTAGTTCCGTGTTATTTAGGGCAGTTAATTTTATTTTGATATATTATACATAGGGGGAAAAGTAACAAACGTGCATTTATATTACATTTTGTTAATTTATTATGTGTAATTATGTTAAATGTGTTTAGGATTTATAGAAAGCGAAACGTGGGAGAAGAAATTGGAAGAAGAGTTTCATTTTACACAGTCCATTTTTCAGCGCAAAAATAATTTGGTGGTTAAGAAGATTAACATGTATAGTACATGTGTATTTAGTTACCACTTTACCAAATAGATTTTGCTCTTAACGACAGTTTGGCTACGAAACATTTCAAAATTAATATTCAGAATTTCCTTGGTTTTACTGCGTATTGTGGTGGTATATCCACATACGTAATACGCTGTAAAACCAAATTATATAATATATAGCGCTTTAGGGTTAGCAGAGTAATAACAGTTTGTAATTGTAACAAATATTATATATTCCCCTATAAATTTAAAGTAATATGAAGTTCTTGCCGGAAAATGTGCGGAAATAGCTTAACACTCAGCTGCTAATAATAATATGCTCGTGATTTCAATTAAATTAACATTCCCAACAGTTTTTCATAGTACATTTCTATGTAAGCTAAAAAAAGAACTCACTTTCTAGTTCTCGCACAATGATCAATAAATCCACTTGGGGGATAAATTTTTAAAACTTAAAACTGCACTTGTGTTAAAATAATATGGAACTCGGTGCCGAGAGCTCACCGGCACTTGGAGGACTGCTGCAGGTGTATGATGTAAAGAACAGCGAAGCTTGCCAAGTCTACCAGCCGGTCTAAATAGATTTTGGATGACTAGGAGATAAAACTGCACGCCTAGCGGCTTTAATCTGATATGTGCTTTTGGCTCTTAAGAGGTGTCACACTGCTCCACTTGCCGATAGAAACAGGGTGTTCCACAATTTTTGTTGATGTGTACAGGGAGGATTTTAAATCAATCGAGTTACTTCTGCAGGTGGCATGGAACGGAATATTTTGGTACCAAATGGAATTGGTTCATAGGTTCATATTAGAAAATAAAGAGAAGGGTTTTTTTAACTTTCTTGCATCTTTTACTGTCTCAAGAAGTTACATAATTTATATCACTTGTACTATTTAACGTTTTAAATCCTTCATACGAAGAATATTGAATGGCCTATCCAATGCGTACCTAGTTCAAAAAAAAGAACACGCTTGCTACTAATTCCTGACACGTGAAATTTTTACCAACTACTTATGTTTGTCAATGAAAGAAACAACTCCTCTTTGCGTGAAATTATTTTTCTTTCTCTAAGTCTAAATCTCTAAATATATCGCACCCTCCCGGTCTAGAGCAACTGTCTGCGGTCAAATGGCTACGGCTGACTGGTCGCCAGGCCAAGTGGCAGCCGGTCCAAGTGGTCGCGAACCCAACTGACCGCCATTTTAAAAATATTTTTTAATCATCCTTTTATCAGAATTTATTTTTGTTTATTATTTTGTTATGCCCATAGAGAGTGTCCCCCCATAGAATATCCACTGAAATGTGGTCTTCTAGTTTCGAGCCACTCGGTCTAAAATTTAAATAAAAACAACGTAGGGGTGGGTAAATATTGTGAAAATGATACTGTGGCGACATGACCCGGCGGCCATCAGATGGTTTGGCGGCCGGTTGCTAGCGGGCAGTTGGCTCGCGGCCAGAAGTGCCTCTCTATTTAGTTTCCATCTCCCCCCCTGCTCCCATCTATAACTTTCCTGTGTATCTTCTTCCTCTGTAGTCCCCGTTCTTTTTTGATTACCCTTCCGCGATTATTTCGGTCTTTTTGTTTCTCTAAAACCCTTGCCTTACCCCTCCCTATTCTACTTATATTCACCTATGACTGTCGTTTTTCACTTATCTACAGCTGTTGGACAACGGAGCAAAGAACTGGAACTCTCCTTGTTCCTCAGCAATTCTGTGTCTACATACCTAATATAAACTATTTTTCTTTCAAATTCTAGATATCTGTCTTTTGCACGAATGGATGATGTCTAAAGTAAAAATAATGGCTGCTGTACCTATCGCATTCAACTAATTAAGGTAACCACTCCTACGTTTCTTCATCCATGAAAACCTTAGGTTGCTCCTTCCTTTTAGTAAACCAATTGCAACTAAATGTTTTGACTAGGTTAGTAATAACACGATAATTTATTGAAATATAAAATAAAAATGTAGGAATATCCCACTTAAATTTAAAGTAAATGAAAGTGATGTTATATAAATGTATAAATTTATAATACAAAAGTCAAAAATAATGAAGCAATTTTAAAACAGCTGAATACGAGAAAATTACATCATCATTATACAGTTATTTTTGGCTGATAAACTAGACTTTTTCAATTTTAATAAAGAACTTACTACAGAGTTAGCTGCCAAACCATTTTCCAACTCGTATTGATTGAATCAAAATGGTTATTAAATTAAATGTCGAAAGTATTAAAATATATTAAATATTTACACAACAAAACAACCAAAACAAATCTGGCCAAGGGTTTTTAATATCTGGGCTGAAATTAATTTTCCGAAAAATAAATTACACGTTACAGTATACTAAAGTAACGAAAATTGAAAATTTATAGTGCATAACATTAAGTTGCGTAGAATTTGCAACGCTACGTAAATTGTGATGTAGTTTCTTCTCCCGGGAATTTTGTGGCATGTCACTGATAGTAGGAGGTGTTGTCCATTCTGGTCTATTTTTGTATTTATATTCATCGAGTGCCATCAGTCCTACTTTTTATGCGTTCACACTTGGCATCCGCAACAGTCTTTTAACTATAGCTACCTACATCTACAACGTTATGATTCTTCAGGGACTGCTTGTTACAGGTTTAGACAAACAATTGGCAGGATTTTGACATATTCCCAAGAATAAATCATTTTGGATTAGGACGATTTACATGAGATGAGAAGTTTCAAGTGTCGGTCAGTAAAATAATTCGTATAATAAACTAAAATTGATTTACATTCCCACTAACTAATTATTGAAAAAATATCCACCTACAAACTATTTTTCAACCAAGTCTGCTTGTGATAAATATTGACGTCAATCTTAAACGTTTTAGCCCCAATTCCACCGGTTACACTTAAATATAAGCGTCGCTTAAAAGATTAATTCCCATGGATACAAATTGTTACAAGAATTGTGTCCATGGCAATTGATTTTTTAAGCCACGCTTATTATTTAAGTGTAACCGGTGCAGTTGGGCCTTAGTATCACCCAATTTTATCTTAGATAAAAAATGAAGATAAATGTTTAGCAATAACTTATTGTTTGTTGGAAGTAGTGCAGATATTGGGTTAGTGTTCTGTATATTTACCTTCCCAAATAATTCTAATTTTCATTTAAAATATTAACAGGAAGTGGAGTAATTTAGCTGAAATTGGGTTTCTACTGTCACCTACGTTTTACGTATGATCCTCTTGCCAAGTATGTCGACGTGGTCCTTAAATTATTCGCATTTAACCATGTTAAGCGTTTTGGCAGAGAATAGGATGATATGAAGCAAAATTAGAGATTTTCCATCGGTTTCTTTATAGAAATCGTGTGTTTTTCTGAAAGTTCTTCTAGAAATTTAGTACAATCTTATGCAGCTTCTATTTATATATTTCATGTCGATTTGGTTAGAACGTAGTTTTAGATAATTATTTATAAATCTGTTGACCATAATTATGAATGTTTCCTCTATTTGAAGATGCTTATGCAAAGTTCTTCGACGTCAGTTGAACCCACCCAAAATTGGCACAGTTTCTACATTGTGTTTCAACTTTCAAATAGTACAAGAAACTACAAAAAAAATAATTTGGTATTGTTTCGAAAATTCTTCATAGTTTAGGACCATAGCTTCGCAAAAGTTTAGTATCTTTCTACATATGTCATTCTTTTGGAACTCCTTTTCAACTTTTTGTTCCATAAAACAGAACAATATTTTTCTGGATTTTTCCTGCTCCAAATACTTACGCATGATTGTTACATTTTTATGTACAAACATTTTCATACTGAGTTTTGAACAAGAAACTACCTACGAATTGGAAAATAGAAGTGTTAATCAAAATTATTGCCATTTGCGTCCCAGAACATCGATTCGAGAATTTTTGCACTTGATTTTTGGAGTTTACCAATTCATTTTGCAGAATATTGTACTTGAAACTTTATGGGTCATAATTATATGATTTCGTCTTAGGAAGTTGTTGACTAGTAGAATACCTATGTTCTGCAGGAATTTCAACATTAAATTTGTTGGGAAATGAAAAGCCAACTGTTAGTTGTAATTTTTCTACTTACAGTTTAGAAAATTCATCCTGAATGGATACCTGCGTAGTTTTGGACCTGTTACTTCTTGGGACCTGAAAACAAAAAATGCACTCCTGCTCATCTTGTTCGATTCGAGAAAATGGAGAGTCTTGAGAGGTGGAAATCGCAAGTGTTAGTTATATATATTCAACTTTTGTTTCAGACAGTCGATGCTAGAACTTTTTCCTTTAATTTTTTGGACCTGAAACTTCTTGAAATGTGAGAAATCGAAGTTTTAATCAAGTACCTATGCCAGTTTCATCTCCGAAAAGTGATGCTGGAACTTTCCCTTTCCTCTTCTGGGAAAATCGAGTCTCAAACTTTTTCCTTCTAGTTTCGCTACACAGTGTCTTGAAACGTGGAAAACTCTCGCGAGCGATAGTCGATGTTGAAAATTTGATATGAAACTTCTTGGAATTTGAGAACTCGAATTATCAATTTTAATAATTATTCTGTCGTACCTATACATTCTTCTTAGAGCATCGATGTTAGCACTTTCTCCGCATAAATAACCAGCTGCAGTAACAAATTTAATGTATTTGGGTACAGCTGTTATTAAATTTTCATTTGAATTTGTCTAAATTGTTTTCCAGCAGATAGAATATAATATATATGGAATTTCGAATCAAATTATCGACGTTGAAGTATTACGTGTAGCATTTAGTTGCAACGCATAACATGAAACAGACATTGATTGGAATGATTAATTATTGTTGCTGTTACATTTTGAATTAAACTTTGTAACATAAATGGCATTGAAATCCGTTCCAAATATAGAAATTTTATTCATAACGTAATAAATTTTAAATCACACGTATTCATAGGAAAGGAATAAAATAGATTTTCTATTTAAATTCTAGAACATCCCGGATTGCTGTAAAACTTAAAAGAAATTCTGATCGAAATGCTAAATTATTACTGAAATCGGAATGAGAATAATAAAATTTTTAAAAATAAATCATTCTGCCAAGCACGTATGCGTATAAAATATAGTTATAGTTTGAACCAGTCTCGTGTACAAAAATGCATTACAAAGCCTGCCAGTTCTACAGTCTTTCCATCCATTTCATATGCATTTATAGGGTTGAGGAATCTTATTATATGAATTTTCTCAATAGCTTGCAAGTACGTGAAGCGTGCAAGTTTAAAGCAGAAGATACGAGAACTTGTAAAAAGAAATCAAGCTCGGCTGACATGCTGAAAATTTGATTTTGCCAATAGATGTTCTGTTATGTATGTGAAATATATCTCCGGGCATTTGCGGGAAAAGGATGTGTATGTTAGCGATATCGTTGCGGAAATATAAAGCAGCAGTTTTACATTCTTTTTTAGTTACCAGTTTTACATCTTTCTGAGATGATATTTCTATAACTTGTATTCTTGTAATCTTATATGGTTACATGTACAGACACAATGCACCGTAATACTTGAAAATAGTTTCATGTGATAACATAGCGTGGTGTTGGTCTTTGGACAAAAGGATAAATATTCCACCGTATTCCACCGTTGCATTTTATCCTCTGTACGATCAGTTAAGTTCACATAGGGTTACGGTAACTAAGTCCTATATTAATTCAACAGTCATGGAATATTCTAACTCCCTGCTTTCTTCCAAGCTGATCTATTGTAATTCTTTTTAGGAACCACGGTAGACGAGCGTTCTGGCCATTGCAGCAGTTTGGCGCTGGTTCAAATACTAGGCGGGGCTCTTGCTAGCTCCTAGAAACTCCATAACGTAAGATAGTTTCAGTACTTTTGATTGGAGTGAGCTGGTGAGATGATCGCATCAGGCGAGATGGTTAACTTTACGGGTTGCAAAATCGGCATTCTATGAACCGAACACAATCTTGACACCAAACTAACTGGGCCCTGCAATCCCCTCTTCCAATCTGCTGTGGATTAGGGAATCTGGGTGAAAAGCTCTGAAAACAAAAACTTTTTGTATTGTATTGTTAAAACAGTTCCGCTGCTGCTTTTTTTCTCTGGATTTGGTAACAGGAGCGTATTGGAACCTGAAAGGCCTACTGATGTCCCCGGTCAAAACAAAAGAATAACCCCATTCCTTCAAAAATTTTAGGATGCCAGCCGGAATTAAATTTGTTTACTTTTGTATTGGTCTAAATAGTGGACAGCTGCTTCACCTATCTCTTCACAGAATCTGCATATTGGTCTTTCACTATTTTTCAATATGCATAGGTGCTTGTTCATACGATAGCTTTCCTATAGCTTTTTTCTCATTTACATTATGCTCTCTATCTATAGCGAAGTGTTCACATTACTTTCGTTTATGTCCCCCATATGGATTTTGCGTGTCGCATACCAGAGAGTTCAATTCAATGTTCTCATTACCAGGCAGCAGACCACTTCTGGTTCTTGGGGAATATTTTGTTATTAATTGGTCATACTGTCCCGAACATGACCTTTGGAAAAAAAGGCCAATCTGTTGAACATTTATCTCAAAATTAGGAAAATTCTTAGTATTCTCTGTGTCGACCTTCTAGAATCTGCTATTTTTAGTGGGTGTTTTGATCGTGATAATCAGAAAACCTTGCAACTAATAGCAACTTGTTTCCCAAACAGAGTATGCACATCCTGAACAGTACCTACCTTTTTCGAAATCCACACAAACATATAAATCGGGATGGGATACAAATTTATTTATTGACAATAAATTGTGCTGATGTCTTTGGAACATGATCATATTTACTTAATAATTTTATTAAAGAGAAAATTGAGAATTGGTTAATATTATCGGAACTACCACCCTTTAGAAACGTACTTTTTTAACCATCGGTTTCTTTATTTTTCTGGGGTTCCGTTCCTGTCGAACGTGTTTGAAAATGCCAGAATTTTAAAGGTCTTGTTCGTTTTTGGTTGAGGTTATGTAAACGAGTCTTTTCAAAAAGTCGTCACAAGAAAATATCTAAATAATTGCGGTCCGGTCATGTTGGATGTCATGAATTGCCATGGTATCTGGTGTGCGCCAACGTAAAATCAAGACAAAATGGGGAGGAGCTCCATCTGGCATGAACTAAAACTTTGAACACACAATGTTCATAGGAACTTTTGTTCATGACTTTGTTTGCGGAATCATCCCTTCAATTCTTTAGCTTGCTTAGGGAATAACCTCTATGTTAGTTCATACAAATTTCTTCTTACCCACTTGACGCGCTATCCTCTACCTATATTATTAACCGAAATTTATATTTGCGTTTACGTTACAATATACGTAATATGGCCATTACAAAGTTAATTTAAAAATATGGAGGCACTCCTGTTATTCACCTACTATTTTAGGATTTAGGCAACGATACGAAATGCTTATTATGAAAGCCTCTTCCCCTTTCAGGTTTAAATTATTGCATACTAAATAATAATTATGAAGTTGGGTATTAGTTACGCGGCGCTGAAATAATTTTAATTTAAATGACATATGCAAAAAATTCTGTTTTAATAATCTGAACAGAACATTGCATTAAATTTCGAATATTCGACGTCGTATCCGCAGCACTGGGTTTGTGTCAGCATTTTCATTCGATTTAAGCCCTAAATATTGATTTGTTGATTTTGCATTCATCATAGTTGAAAAGCTGGTTCAGATGTGTATAATTAATCTTTACAGGAAAATTGCTGACAAATCCATTATATGAATCAGGAGTAAAATCAGCCTGCAGTTTTTACCTGCAATGTGTTTTATAACTGACATAATAATATTAAAAATTTCGAATGTGCAAACTAAAAAGCAAATCATGACAAAAATGGGATTATAGTTACTTACTACACTGTATGCGATGTATTACATTGCAAGCTTAGAATTTCCGATAGAGAAAAAAACCCTTAATATCATGATATACGCAGCAGCAAGCACGTGCAAGGAAAGATCTAGTCTTTTTCGCTTGAATAGGTCGTTAGTAGTGACATATTCGGTCGCAAGAATATTCTTGCTATTGATACTTCATGTACATTGCTATTCTAGCGAGTGGTTAAGTATCTGCACTTTCCTGAATCGGAGTTTTATTTTTGTGTACCTACATTCTCAATATAGACTATATAAGTACGGAATATAAAACGATGAAAACTTTTATGTTTCCGTTATTTTTGGGTCAACGCAGAAGAGCAGCAACTATTAATTATTATTATTATTATTTAGGGTTTAACATAAATCCCTTAACAAATATATTTCAGTAATTTTTCTACAATATTTCTTCCTAATGAGATTATTCCCCAACAGTTTTAATCTTTTGTTATCTCTCTTATTTATTATTCCCACAAGAATTTAGATGACCTGGATAAGAACAAGAATTATTGAGGAAGTAATGTTTGCTTTGTTAATGGTAGTTGTAATTAGCTTTATTTTTAAAGCTTTTAAATTGTTAATTATAATCCTTAATTAACAAGAAAATTGATTCTGGGAATAATGTGTTTAGTATAAGTAAACAAAATTACACAATACTTTCTGTTTTCCTGGAACAGGTTGTACAGATGTTAACAAGGAATGAATGGACACTACACGTCTGTCTCCAAAGAATTGACATCGATATGTTGAGACGTTAAAACATGGAAACAAAAAAATTGGGATGGTCATGTTTTCAAGAAGGTATTAAACAAAATCTTGAGATAGATCTTAAGGGTTGAAATATATAGTTCAATTGTCTGATAGTTATCAACCATCTTAACTGTTAGTTTGGTGAAACATAATTTTCTTATGTAAAGGTTTCGCTGTAGTACCTCATGTTCTTGGCAGCACGTAATTGTAAGTGGGAGGTAAGCCATTTCCATACAATAATCTTAATTGTTTGTATAGGATGATTTAATCACGCCCTCCTATAATTTGAAGCCGGTAAATTGGTTTGGCAAGGGCGCTTCCTATATAAATGGCTGATGCGAAAGTCGATGAGTATTGATAGTTTTCAAGAAGTACGAAAGCTGAGAAGCAACAAGGCTTTTCCATTATCTGATAAGCTGTTTATTCTTGCATCTACCTACAAAGCTGTTCTATACGTTTAGCAGTGAATTTGTGTAGCAGTCGTTTTCATTAAGTTATGGCAATTTCCGTATTGAACTTTTAAAAGCAAACGCTTGTAGGAAACTGAATTATGTTTTCCATTTTGGTGTAATTTTATTTATCACTTTTTCTAATAATTTTAAAACTTGAGGAAATGGAATTTAAATTACGTAAACATCCTTTTTGCTAATACTAGCAGTTTTGAAACCTAAATTAAAAGGAAATCGACATCGAATTACAAGCACGGTTTGGATAACTCGGTCAGTTCACCAGCAATTAAGCGCAAACTTTGTTTGGTTGCGGTTTGATATATTCTGCTGTTTTTGCTTTTGAACCTCCGTATCCATTACCAAGTAATTTATTTCAAGAGAAACATAATACCTGTGTATGATTCACAAGGATAACTCCTAAGCCCATTATAATTTAAAGGAGTAGAATTTCTAAACAAAACTTTTAAACAAAACAGCAAAAAGACTTAATTCAGATATCCCGTGGGATCAAACGTCACATTCAGGTGGATTATGTCAAAATAGGAAAAAGCACCCGCAGTTTTAATACGACACACACTTGTAATTTTTGTTCGTTACTGTATTGCCTTGAACATCAAAGTAGATCCTGTGCATGCGATGGCACTGTTTTTTACGAAGCATGATTAAAATGCTTTAGAATAAAAACACAGGATTCTTTTGATCTATTAACGTCAAGAAGTTTTAACGCATACCTTTTCATGGAAATTACATGCAACAGAATACTGTGCCAAAGAAAAGAATGGAAAAGAAAATTAAAAATGTTTACAGATGGGCGTGTCTCATAATAACATAAAAGTAACATAAACATAAAGCGCTGCCATACAGGTAAGAAACTACACTGCTTTCAGATGTCTCTATTGATTGTACAGAATTGAACGAAAATGCACAAACACTTTTGGAAGCGACTTTTATACATCAAAACAAGGATATAACCATACATATATGGATATGAATTTCAAAGCACTTCTTTACGAGTCTGAAAGGAGGCTGTACCAGGCAACCCAGATTTAAAATAGTCAGAAATCTTTGCTGTTTTGATTTTGCACAACCGTAAGCAAAGTTATTTGAAGGTTAGTTCATGAACATCTTTTGGAGATACCCAAGGTTCGTTCCCACATTTCGTACTCCACATTTCATTTCCAAAATGTTTCGTGTCTTCGCAGTACGTACTCGGACGTTTCGTTTCCGAGCTGCTATCGAAATGTAATTAGAAAAATAAAAGTAGCACTTCCTTAAAATTAATCAATAAATTGGAATTAGGTAGGTACAACTTTTTCTCTAAATAATCGCCTGCACAATCTCAAACAAAAGCATGGTAACTCTTACACAAACAAAAATAGGGACACAAATTTAAAAAAAAAATTCACAGATTTCGCAATCCTTGCAACCATCGGAGGCATTGGAAATGATAACACTGACTATTACCATGGAAATACAGAATTAGACGTACAACCCTCGGGCTAAAGCCCTCGGGTTGTAGTTGTACACCATCGGCCTCGGCTGGACAGGAGCACGGCGCACACGCCAATTTGTATGCCCACCGTGCTATGCTGTCGGCCCGGACCGGCCAGCTAGCGGCGAAACCCGATCGCGACACTTTTGTCTTCTTTGGCCTTGAGTAAAAACTCGTAACTTGGCCCCATATACGAACATAAACATTTCTAATGTTAAAATGCGTATGCGTACTCTATGCAAGTAAATAATTCGCACCTGGTGGGATAAGAGTACGCACATATATGTAATGAAAAGTTAATCGGATTCACCGTCACATATGAGTTCCCCAAGGCCAGAATATGTAGTGCAGTTGTGCAGTCTTCGTGGTACCACTTGTCACTACTGTCACACCTGTCTACTGCATTTGACCCAGTCCGAGTCTGGAGGGTTTATACACAGAGTGATGCACGTAGGGCATCGAACTGCATTAGACGTTATGTTACTCCATTTACGGTTTGGTTTATCAGCTATTTTACGTTTACATCTTTGAGTCTGGCAGCTACTTGCGATTCCAATTCATCTTTATAAGGTGTATCGGTCAAAACTTCTGATTTTTTCCCCTTCCTGATGTTCACCGTTCTGTGGGAAGCTTTTGGAAAGGGCCTAGTAGCTTCAGGAGCAACTAAAACCTTGGATGGTAGGTAGAGGACCAGAGCAACGGTGGCGAATTCAGAAGCTCATCTTATTTTTGATACTAAGTTTATAAAGTTGCAAATACACTACATCACCATAAGGGAGTTTATCTTTCTAGTGAATACTAGCTAATACACAGGGTGTTCAAATTAAGTAGCATACAGTTGATGGTACCCTACACGCTCTACAAAAATTCGTACAGGTTAACTTATCGAAAATATCGAAGAATAAAAGGCAGTTAAACAAATAAATAATAAATACGTACTCATCAGATAGTTATATTTAATTTAATAGAACCACAAGAAAAAGATTACCGAAGAGGTGTTGAGAGGTACGATAAAAATTGTGTTCAATAAATGAATGTAATTTGGAAGAGGTCGCGTTTCAGCGATAGATTACAGTTTAATGGTATAAATATAGAACACTAAATGGTACTAAACAAGGCAGCAGAAACTCGCGGCTATAAAAACTTTACACGCTTAAAGGAGAAATTTTACTACAGACTCGTAGTAGAGTTGTAATAGAAAAAGGTAAAGAAAGGTTACAACTTAAAGAAGAGTTAACTTTAGAAAACGCGATTGAAGTGACCCGTCAGTTCGGAGATGTAAAGAAACAAAACGAAATATTAGGAAATACCTATTATCATGCACATAAAGTAATCGGACATAAAAATAAAAGACTTAAGCCAGAAAATTTTAATAACGATTTTCAGAAAAAATCGTAGTTTCAAGATTGTCTAACGCTGAAGTGGCATTTCTGCAACTTTTATACTCATCCTTCGATTACACCGTTTACTGTGTTACGTACTTATCACGTTATCACTTTACTACACTTATACAGAGTTATGAAATAATGGCGTATGAACCGCACAGTGCAAAATTATCTTAAAATGCGCTTAGCACAATTCTGAAAAACAAGGCGATGTAATTAATCACAAGTGGCGATTACAAACATGCTCTAAAAAATAAAACAACAGTTTGTGGCAACATTATCACTGTAGGATGCTATGTCAGCTACAGTTCAACAGAAATTGGATGACCTCTAGCTTGTGGATAAGCAGTGGTAAAGAAGAGACAGAGCACAGCTACCGGCCGTATCGCTGACTGTTTAAACACTTCAGTTCTCTCGTGCTCGTCTACGCATGTCGGGAGCCTTGCAATTTCTGTTGAACTGTACATCTAAAGGGGCGTCCACATCTAACGAACGCACACGAACGAACGCGTACAAACAGAAACGAACACAAACAATCGCAAATGAACACAAACGAACATGAACAAACACCAACAAACATTGCATACAGGCAATCAGTTGAAATTTCATGTTCGTTTGTGTTCCATCTTTCTACGTAGTGTATTGATAATTTAAAATGAGTGAAGGGGGCAGAAGGAGAAATGCTATTATTGTGGCAAGTGCCGCCTTTTTTATAATGCACGCGTTGCTAAAAAAGAGACCAAGAAGACGTCGTCGGTGGTGGATGACTTCCATTTTTAGAAGTAGGTGCTGGTATAGTGCACGTACTAGACCACTCGACGTCTAGACTGCAGAAAATGCTTGCGATAGCGTCTACACTATACGAACATGAGCCCACATGAACAAGCATTTTCCTTTGACGTACCGACTTGCGATGGAACACTGTGCGTTGGGATTTGTAGGTGTTCGTTAGCGTTCGTTCGTGTTTCTAGACCGTCCACACTGTGTTCGTTTGGCATGTATGTTCATGTTTGTTTGCGTGCGTTCATGTGCGTTCGTCAGATGTGGACGCCCCTTAACATGTTGAAGAACAAGGCGTGTGGCCAAACGAAAGACATTTGTTTCGGTTCAGTGACGTAACCGCTGTTACAACTGCAGGTTTTAGGCATATAAGACCAAATATTGACTTTTCATCCTGGCAAATCCCCCATGTTACGGAGTCTTGTTTTTCCATACTTCATTTCCTTTGAGATGCTACACCATATTCTGTTTTAATGTTCCCACCATGGAAAGGTTCCACAAGAATAATAAAGCAGCTAAGGGTAAGACAGTAGGCAGTAAAAAAGTTTTCCATTGTTATGTTTTTTCAGATCGTTTGAATTAGTAGCACACATTTCTAATAATTTGCTGCAGAGAAGCAATACGCAATTCCGACACATCTCGGCTCTGTACAGTGTGTTCCCTAATACGCATACACTCTTTCCTCGGTTAACTATCGACTGAAACTCCATTGCACGTACTTTTTGATGGCTTGTACCGGATCTTATATGATGTCGATATACCAAGTAAGTGAGCTCCAGGCTCACCCTTCCACTTTGACCAATGCGCACACCTGAGCCACTCTCAACCTTATCTTTGGCCAACTATATATTCCTTCATTACGTTGTTGTGGGGGAATTTGAAATAGGACTATTCTAAGGCTGCGCCCTAGCAGCCTGCGGTATACCATACACTTCAGTGTATGTGTGAATGTTAAAGAAGCCGAACATGTGTACATAATCCATCTTCACCCAACTGATAGGTCGAAACGAGAACAAAACACGGATGTTCCAGTTGTAATTTTACTACAAACTGTTTACAGTTTCCATCCAGTTCGGAACGTCCGGGAACGTCGTTCAACAGGGGTCATTTGAAATAGTAAGTTCTGATTCTACAGTTACAATTACCGCAATTAAATTAATATAGAAGACACTATTGGAGTGTTCTCTCCCGTCAGACTAGACGAAACAGATTTAATTTTCTGCATTTATTAGCTGAACATTAACCAATAAAACAACAGACTGTAAATGAATCTGGTTCTCAAATTAAAAGATCTAACGATAATGTATTATTTGATATTGATTCAGGTACTAATCAAGTATGAGAGGTGGAGATGGTGTTCCTAATTAATCACATTGCCACTTTCACGGTCAATTGCAGATTTTCAGCTCCATCGTTGCTCTACCCTCCGGATACGCGAGCTGGTAGAATATACTCTCTAACATTATTCGCTGTGTCATAGCTATGTGAGCAGTTAGAAGTCTTTACTATCTCATGGACCCCGAATTTCGCAGAGAGGTGGAAGGTCGGATTATAACCTGTATGGCCAAGGTATGAAGGCTAGCGACGATTTTAGGTTCTCTGCGCCGGGACCGTGAGATAATGCAAGACTTCTAACATGAGCCTTTAGTTTTGTTGTCACTACGTTTTATAAGAAATAATGGTAAATAATGTGCCGTTAAAAAAAGGGATATAAAATAGTAATGTGTTAGTCGTCCTTTTATTCTAAACTGTAGTTTTTTGAATTTATTAAAAAACAAAATACCCATTGTTAAAATACTAAATAATAGGAACGAAAAAAAATTAAAATTTTCATTCTACGTTAAAACGCCTTTTGTGAGTAATCCAGTAACCGGAATTTAGATTACGGTACAAAAGTATTCAATCAGTTCGAGCGCGATCAGCTACATACAAATTGAAAGCAAAGTCTGTTTGAAACAAGTTTATGATGAATGTGTATCCCATCGTATCTCCCGTTGTACAATTTTGAATGCAAAGTTCAAATCCGGCTGCATTAATCAAAATTTCAATATTTTCAGGTCCTGTTTAATTTATACGAGACATGCTTTTCATTTTTCATTTAACATTCTTAAATACACTTTGTACTCCTCCCTAACAGGCTAGAATGTGTTAAATGTTAATTGAAATAAGCGTTTGGAGCTAAATAGAGTGACCTGTTTCTATGAATGGTGCTCTAATCACAATCTATGTATGATAAAGGTTATGTTATGGTTAGTGAAAGGGTTTCTATCATTTCATCAAAATTATTATAGCATAAAGCAAAATTCTGACAGTAGATATGTCTCTCATTTTACGAAACCTATTCGTCCCTTATCAATTTCCTTCGATACATAGAGGCCACTATTTTTATTTTGAAACAAAGAACAAGCTTCGTTGTAGAAGCATTTCAAAAAAATTAGTGTCAATCCATCACTTCAAAAGCCAATCGTTGGCTAAAATTACAGAACAAATTTAAATACAAAACTCAGATAAAAGTAATAGTATATTAAGTATTAAGAACGGTAAGGACATTTTACCGATCGAAGACAATAGTTTGGAGGAGGAGCGCAGCGACGACTCCAATTATTGTCTGAGATCGGTAGTCCTTAACGTTCGTGATGCTTATGACGTTTTTTGCGCTACTGAATCCGGTAAAAATAATTTTTAATAAATTAATAATTAATACAGATTCAAATGCGATAATTGTCAGTCTCCGCATCACGTTGCCGTATTGTCGATTGATATATTACGTTTCTATAGCAATCTGTAAACAGTTACCCACACAGTTACCGCCATTGCAGTTTTTTGTGAAAATTATTTGGAGTTCCATGCTAAAAATTAATGAAAATGATTCCGAAAACGAAATAGAAGAAGCTTGGAATGTGGGGTGTTCGGTTCTCATTCCTGATAAGTCTAGAGAGACGCTACGAAGGTACCTACAATCATTTTAAAAATTGGTGTACCAAGAAAAGTACAAATATTGATGAAAAATCTTTGCTGGCGTACTTTGTTACAAGAAATGAGAAATTAAAAGCTCCAGGATTTGTTTGAACTAACATTGGAAATTGCATTCATTTTATTTAACTAAACTGACATTTGTGACTGACATTAATTTATCAAATTACATGCACATTCGTTTTGAATAAATTGGAGTCGTCGCTGCGCTCTTCCTCCAAACTATTGTCTTCGATCGGTAAAATATCCTTACCGTTCTTAATACTTAATATACTATAAGGGTCTATATTAGAGAAAATATGAATGAAAAAAACTTGCTAAGCAGGTCCTGAAACGCTTAGTTATAAGTTATAACGCTATCGGTGTTTCTAAATTTTTCAATGAAAGGCCGTACTGACTGTTTCCATTAACCATTTTACCTAGCACCATTTGGGAAATGCGACTCAGTAGCAATAAATCGAATTAAAAACTTAACTTTATTGTTGATGGTTGTCAAATAATAACAACGATAACAACTGTGGGACTGAATCAAAGACATGTATTTTGTTTTCTATGACCAATATCACGACCTTCTTGATTTCCGAGACTTGACGTCTCTATCCGGCCTGGGCATATTTTCAATTTTCCATATAAATCGTGATTCCGCAAAAACGCAAATTTTCACCGTTTTGGCGCTAGTTACCCACAATGACATTCTATGACATTCAGTCGCGATTGAGGTTACGTTATGGTTACATTAATGTTTTTTTTAATAACAATTTATAATTTCAATAAGTCCTTTCACGAATTTCCTTCGAATAATGTCTCCAGACAAAAATGGTTGGAAAATTTACATTTAGATCCAAGTAAGTACGTTACTCTATGGAAAATATAATTCTACATTTAATGAATTTGACTTAATTATACTACTATTTTAGGTATACAAAATATGGAATAAAACTTGAGAAATGTGTAATATAGCTTCCTATATCTAGGTGCTACTAATATACCCGGTAGAGCAATTATTTGTAGTTTACATTTTAAAAATAATGCCTACAAAAAGACTTCTGGGAGAAGAATTGTTACTCGTGATGCTGTTCCAACGCTTCATTTGGTAGTACTTTCGATGTTTGTTCTGAGAGTTTCGTTTACTTATATTTAATAATTTTATTGTAGTCAGTCCCTCCAAGCATTCTCAGAGCTATAGGAATCCCTACAGAACAATCTCCTAGCTTCAATGATATTCCTTCAACCTATTTTTGTTCACCTTATGACCCCAACGATGTAAGAAAAATTGTAGGTGTTAAATACTATACCCATTATTAATGCATTTTTATTTTAAATTGTAGACATATGATAACGGTACTAAAGCTAATTTTGTTAGTAAAGAAGACATTCGGGGATACAGAATGCAAATACGAGCACCGAGTATAAAAATCACACGACTAAAGAAACAGAATGCGCAGTTATACAGAATACAGTGACAGAACAGGGCGAGGCAATAAATTCTATTTTTGAAAGAGTTAAAAATATTGAACAACATGCAAATATTAATAACAACTTATAGGCAACATTTTTACTACATCTAATATTGAGTTATGGAAATGTAAAGCCCAGATTCTCCGAAACAACTATTCGGAACGGTATTATGTGGAGAACATCTTCACCTAAGGGATATGAGTATTGCAGATCCACCTTACTAAAACTACCATCTCGAACTACGCTTCTACGGTATAGTGGTACTCGTGCCGATGTTTCATAGCTTATAATGTCAAGGTTGAAGGCAGAAGCAAAGCCATTGCAGCCTATTGAACGTGTCTGTAGCTTTATAATAGACGACATGTCAATTAAAGAAGAATTACTGTATAGTAGAACTGAAGATAAATTTTATGGCTTGGAAAGTACTGGGAAGAATTCTGAAAGAATTGGTAGGAAACCCGTTTTGGCCAACAAAATATTATGCTTTGTGATTCAAGTTCTTTCCACTAAATTTACCATACCAGCAGCATATTATTTTCACAGAGGACTTCTTTCATCTGAATTTTATGAATTAACTTTCAAAGTTTTACAACAGCTACATGAATGTGGATTTGTGTTTTACGAATAATTACAGATAACCATAAATCTAAAGTAGCACTGTTCAAAGCATTTGGTAATGGTAAGCTATGTACAAATGTTGACCATCTAGTAACTCCAAGCATATCCTTGTTCTTCACCTTTGATTATTGTCACTTAATAAAAAATGGAAGAAACATATTTCTAGATCATGATATGAAAAGTGCACAAGGTGTTGTATCCTCTGATTATTTAAAAACTCTGTATAAATTGCAACATTTAGTAATAAAACCGGTAAAATTTTTAAAGAGAAATATTTATATCCCAGTAACTTTTTAAATTTTTAAAATTTGCGGTCTTTCAACGTTGTAGATTCCGTCTTTTACCGGCATTTTGTGTGCGCACGCCATCTAAAGTACTATTCGTTACTACAGTGTTATACAGCTCCCTATACTCTATTTGGGTAACTAGCGCCATGCGGGGCACGGTTGAACTTAGAATATGCCCAGGCCGGATAAAAGACGTCAAGTCTTGGAAATCAAGAAGGTCGTGACCAATATATATCGAAAGTCTTATGATCATATGGTACAGATTTTGGTTAATTGTGAACCAGCCACAATTTAACAAAATTTGATGCAATTGATTCATATTGGTTGCTTAGTTTCAAGGAATACAGTGCATACAAATCCGAGTTCTACCAATAATCGAGAATTCAGTGAAATGCCATTCCAAATAAGGGTTTAGACAGGTATGGTCAAGAATCTGAACATCGTCAAATATTCACCCTCCTTCGCACTCAATGAGATGCGCACAGGAACACGTTGGGAAGTTAAATATGTACAAGGCTACGTCCTACACCTGAAGGTAAAGTTCAAGTACTCCCAGACGAGACGGAGACTCGACATTGTCAAGTCTAATTTGCAATTTTTTCTGGAAGCGAGATTGAAGCTTAATGCATGAAATAAAAGCTTCTTATAATATTTTTAAACAGAAGCTTCATCTGAAATTTTCGTTAAAACGCTTACCTGTTCAAATTATCAAATACTATTGTTTCTTTCCGCTTTTAGTTTGAACCTCTTAACTAAATGCAGTATGATGTTTACTTTAGCTAAAATAAATTTTCTGTAAAGTATAGAAGCGACAAAAAGCAAGAACAATGATTATGAACGACACGCTGGAATTGCTTCGTTCAATAAAATCTATGTCGACAAAATGTTTTAAAAACCGGTGTCTGATTTATTTTACTATTGGAGATTGGAGGTTACTCCGAAGATTTACAATAATCGTAATGGAGTTTTAATCAAACTTCCTTTTCTTTCGATATTTTCATAACTAATTTGAGAAGGTTTTTAATTTCATTCCAACACGGCACTAATAATGATTTATTTCAGTTTCAAAATCTAACTGAGACTGTATGAATTGAGATTGTGGATACAAGGCGATAATATTAAAAGATTTGGCCTCCTTAAGTTCCGTAGCTAAGTTTTCTATTCAATAAATAAAATGTGGTGAGGCGAAACCATTTGCACGACGTTAAGTTGCTGTGGATTAAAATAACTCTAACTAATAATGGGAACACTATTATCTATGGGTTACTATTCGTCCTTTGGTATATAAAAGCTTTGTGTTTGTGAAGTGCTTTATTAGGAAGTAATGAAATCTACTTATAAATAATAATACTTTCTAGTTTCTAAATTTGCTGTAATTTCAGTTTTCCGTCTTCTATTTTTAAAACCGCCATGACTTGTACTTACTGTGAATACCTAAGTATCATTTCTCAGGATATAATATATCCACATAGTTGCTGTCGGGATTAAATAACCAGAACATCCTAACAAACATAAATTGCAAGAATTCAGGGCCATAATTTCCTTAGATTATGCCGACCCAACCGCAGGAATACATATCTTAAATTAAACTGTAGTTATCGGACCAGTAAAGCGTTGAAACAGGGCGTGACATTACAAATTTGAATTGCAAAGGACTTGGAATCTCGCGAAATGCATGCAGTAGGGATGCGTATGGCTTCTGGAAATCTAATTTTTCTTTAAAAAGAAATGCTAAATTATGTAAATCAATAAAGACGCATAATGAGCGTAGGCTTTAAATTAAGGCTTCTGTTTTATATCGAATACATAAAATATTGAAAAATCGTAGGTGTATCAGAAAGGCGTTTGTTCCTGTCAACGAATAAATTAAAGAAAAATTTGTGCAGGAAAATTCATAGTTTTACCTTCCGCTTATTTAGAGATTTAATATTTAAGAGTATCGGTACTTGGAAGAAATAAAACACATTATGAAATCAACCTAGTTCAATAAATGCAAAAATGATCATTTCTACAGGATGCTTGGGCGTACTATAGATTTTAAATATTCTTTGTGCCAAGGTAATTAAAAAGACAGCACGTGAGCATTTTCTCATACTAAAAATTAAACATTTCGTTTTCAAGAGTATAGTTCGCGAGGCAGCCCTGAAAATCACTTGCGTAGCAAGAAAATCGAAACTATACGGGTTCTATCTTTATAGTAGGTAATAATAAATTTTCAACATTTACAAAACGCACCTAAAATTCGCGACTTTCTCTCATCAACCGTAATTTTAGCCATATGAATACCTTATAGGTAGATGAGAGATGATAGACAATTAAATTTTACATTCAATAATTATATAATAATATATAGGGTTTATTTATTTAAAATGACAGGGTTGCTTATTGTATTGTGAAAAGCAAATAAACACTCTGTAGGTATACATATATAAATTTAGGAGAATGCAAAGCTATACAGGGTGTGTAAAAATGGCCGTGCAAGCTTCAGGTAAAGTTATTCTTTGGACAAAAATAAAGCAAAAAGCTTATTGCAAAAAAGCTCGCAAAGGGTTCCTCAAGCTACGCGGGGCCTTCAAAGTTAGAAATTGGTAACACTAAAAGAAAGCTATTTTGCAATATCAAGTTACTTGATGCGTACTTTTAGTGATAATAACTAGAATTTATTGCTATTGATCGTTTAAAAGTAATAGGTTATTAATAATTTTCATTATTTCCAATCATATAATTTTTGTAAATGCGTAGAAAATACGCTTGGCAATGTTGCAAATTAATAATGATAGCCCACCTTGTTCTAAACTAAAATATAGCCTAGCAGTTTAATAAAACAGGGTCCATGGACTGGTTGATATTTGTAGTTTTAAAATACAAGGTTGCCAAATTTACATTTCTTAATTTGTTATGGTGAGGGGTAGCCATGCGCCTAAGAACTTTTTTCAAATAAGCTTTTTGCCTTATTTTTGTCCAAGGAATAACTTTACCTGAAGCTTGCACGACCATTTTTACACACCCTGTATACTGAACAAATTTTATATTTAAACTTCTTTTATATTTTGACTAATAAAGGAACTAGCACCAATATCTGATTTTTAAAATCTCGTAGAGCGCGCCACAGCAAAATTGTAGCTAATATTTTCCTCCCTAAGTTTCAGTTTTTACAAAGACAGAAATGAGAAAACAGAAAAAGCTGTTTTGACGAAAATCTCTAGTGCCTTGGAATTGAGTTATGAAAACTGTGGTTCAGTAATAATCCCTTATTTCACGGCTACTGTTTACAAAATGATACCATTACCTATATCATTTCTAGTGTTTCTTCCAATGAAAACATAATAGTTCGTATAAAATAAACGGTATTATTATTATTATAATATTAGGTAGGTGTGCTCACGTGGTGCGCATGGGTAAAGGAAGACCAAAGAAAGTATTTTTTAGTCAACAATATTAGGAAGAGGCAGGCCAAGAAAGAGACAGGTTGGCGAATCGGAAGAAGACTTCATCAGAAAACGCAATATCAGGAGATCGAGAACAAAAGCAGAATTACTTACCAGCCACGGATTGCATTTACTGCTGCCGTTGAAACTTTGGTTTGCAAGTTTAGCTGCATCTGTAAACATAACTGACATAGGTAGTGGCTGGTTGCAATGTAGAGTATGTAACAAAATTCATAATTGTTTTGTTTAATGTTTTTTGGACAACCGCTAGGACACGTTAATTTTTATTTCTAAATGGCCAAACAATTTACTGAATGTTAACAATTATTAACATATTGCAAATAATTACAGAAAGTGGAGGCGGAATGGGGGAAACTCAAAAATAGCAACTTAATTACATAAAACAAAAAAAATCTACAAGAATATCGACAGAAACAAATCCCTTTAACTTAACTGTTTTGTGTTAATTACAATAAAGTAGTAAATTAAAGGTTCACAATAAATCCCTTGGATTCCAACAAAAGTTACTGATCATTGAATTTCCTACTCTTTCGAAAATGTCATGATTCTGTCGTAGATATTCAACTGCAAATTTGGGAAGTTCTTGAGTGTGTAATGGTACCCGAATACACACGCTGTTTCATAAGAAAAAAATGCGTGGACTCAAATCCGGTGCCTAAATTGGCCATAAATCGAACCTATCCACTGTCTACGAAAATTATTGTGCAACCATATGCTTTTACAAGTCCTGCAGCATGAGGAATATACCACACGAGTGTTACAACTGTTAGTGTGACATTTTCCATGTAGCTTTATAAAGATATTAGTAGCTAAAAATTCAAAAGAAATGAGACCGTTTAAATGTTCCTTCAAAACGTAAGGTCAAAGATTATCTATAATGGTTCCTGCCCAAACGTAAGATCAATTGTTGCTGTAATTGGTTTTCTGGAATCGCCATTTGATTTTCATCATCCCAGATAGGCGTAATTTTGAATATTGAACATACCGTTTCGAAATTTGTTTGTTCACCGCATATTTGAAGAACCTATAGTACTACCCTTGTCTTGTTGTTATTTTTTACAAAATTAAAACTGCGATTTGTTCTTATTTCAAAATCACCCTATAGTAATTTAGCAAAATATTTCTTATATTTGAATTATGCTCCCAATTATATAGCAATAGTATGACAGGAGCTTTAAGTTCCGAATAAAGAAGCAATAAAGTTATTCAATCCCAGAGGTGCTTTATGCGCGGCAAATGTTTGAAGTTTTTAGTAGCACCATACTCTCGCTTCTGGATGGTACTCTTGGTTTGAGTGGGTAAAAATGGGTTGGCCTGATATCCCCTTGAGACAAGACCAAGATTCAACTTTGCAAGTGTCTCTTTATATGGAAGCGTTATTAAAAGTGATGAAGTGGCACGATAAAAATCTAATATACGGAAAGTTCGTTTTTACGTGTTCGTCTTTATCCTTTCTTTACTTTACGTTTCAAACTTAAAAATTAAATTGTATTTTGTTAATATTTTTAGATCGTATACTATAAAATATAAATCCTGGTTTATAGTACTATCGTATAAGTAATAATTATAAAAATTTCATATGCAAACAGAATTTGAATTATTGAGCCTAGCTGCTCTTAAGGGTCTCACATTGTGTTTATTAACAAAGACTCAATATGCTAAGAGAAGCACCCCTTACTCGAGGGAGTGAATATTTTATTACCTCTTCATCAATAGAATTACCGCTTTATAATAATAATAAAATTAACAGCGGAACTTGAATTAGCTCGAGAATTTCCTGATTTTGGTATAAACTTGGCAAGCATCTCTAATATGAGAAGGAAATTACACACAAAAGCGTAGATATCCGAAGTATAATCATAATAATTACTATTAAGATTGCTTTAATGAAAGTTCTTTAATAAATCTAATGCTGTTTGCACAGCAAAATTAATTGGACGAGTTTTAATAAACTCCATCTTAAATTAGCTTTAATTTGCTAAAACGAAAAATTTTTAATGTTCGTCATCAGTTTTCCAAGCGAAGGTCATAAATATTAATTCTCCTTGCATGAAAATTCTTGTGGTTCTGCTGAAAGGAATAAAATGCTAGACAACTTCAGGCTGCTGCAATTCTTTATTTGTTACCTCCGTCAACTTGCCTTCTATTTAAACGTTTTACATAGAACAGGTTGCACTCAGAAAGGATTCTCTTAACACGTTGTACAAAATTGTACGATTCCTAGGGGCTTAAGAGATTAAATTTTGAAATACATGTTATCTATGGATAATAGTCAAATGTGATTCAATTTTTTCGTTGATACCTTTTGCAGCGTTTTATAAGAACAAAAATGATAAGCCAATACGAGCGGAGAAGGTATTGGAACTGTAAAAAAAATTACGAATTGTTGAACGAGGAAGAAGACCAGAATGAGAAAATGGTGGTAGAATACGCAGAAAATGATATCGAAAGCTCAAATGGGGAGGAGGAAGAATCTGCACTGGCGTTATACAGAACGTTAAAGAGATAGTGGGTAAAGGAATAATTCCTTAAAATAAGTGATAAATATTAAATAAAATATCGATTTTAACGGGAAATAATAAGGTTTATTCGCTTTATACGTATTTTGGCATCAATGTGCCATTGTCAAAAGCATGCATATAAGTTAAAAATAAAATAATGTCTGCAGTGATCATGGGGTCCTAGCGTGGCCTACGGTCCGAGACTTAGTATAACCGTTGAAACACGAATTCTTTATTTTCGAGCCTAAAAACTTTTATTGCACTACTTCAGTTTTCCTAAAGATTGACATCATAATACATTTTTGAATGAAAGAGAGCGAAATACACATTCCTTAAATAATCAGGATGTACCAGTCTCTTTAGGTTCTTGATTACAAAAACGGCGGTGGAAAGCTTTTTACATTAATAAATCTGTATATGCACATCATTTCAGCCTATCGTCCATTTTGATGCCTAGCAGGGTAATTAGTTTTCCAATAGTAATTTTATCATTGGAAGGTGTTGAATAATGAAAAACTTTTCTTTTAATAATTCTTTAATTTAATGATGTTAATGATAAACTTAATCCAAAATTAGAAATATACATGCTATGGTTTGAGTGCTCATGCTTTGACCGTGTTGGAAAAAAGACTGGGGGTTCTTAGCAGTTAGCACCACCTCGTAGATGCGAGGGTTCAGAAGAGGTGGGGGGCAACAAGCCACGACACCCTTCGTTAGGAATAATATTGGCGGGAAGTATGAAACGGAGTTCAACATAAAGCGTCGTTAACAGAAGGAATAACTAACCACTGTCTCTGTCTTAGCCTGGTTTAGGAGCAACTTATTGCATGAAGCAGTCTTAAGCCCGCCTGACTCTCCAAGTTGGCACATAGGCAAGTTAGATTTGAGATATTGGGATCTGAGCAGATTCAAGCTGTGTTATCCGCAAAGAAAGCGCACTTATCTAGGGAAAAAAGGAATAAACATCGTTGATGTTAAGCAAGAAAAAGAGCGGACCCAGACTTGATCCCTGGGGTACCATGCACCACAGGAAGAAATAATGAGATTGTATTCTTCACATTGACGCTTTAGCAACGGTTATTCAAGGGAAACAGTTTTTTACCGGACTCTCTAATTTCAAAATGGCGGCCGCAATAAAGTTTTCAAAATTTTGACTTTAACGTGCCACAACTGAAAAACCACTTATCTGGTCAGTTTCCGCAACAACTTGTTTGTAAACCCTTTGGCGGTACTATATATTGAAGAAAAATTTATTTAGTAACGGCGCTTTTCAAAAAGTTTTGAAATGTTTGAAAAACTATTACAAATAAATTGGCCACACGATTTTATGTTTAAACTTTAATTTGTTAATTGATGTTTCTATAGCGCGTTTAGTAGTCAAAATATGAAAGAGGTTTAAATATAAAAGTTATTCAGTATATAATTTTGCATTTTCCTAAATGTATATATCGTATACAGGGTGTTTACTTCTTACAGCACAATAGGCAACTTTGTTATTTTAAATGAAACACACATGTATATTATTATATAATTGAATGCAGAATTTAATTGTCTATGACATAGTATAAAATAGTCATATAGCTAAAATGAACGGTTGATGAGAATTTCGTAAATTTTAATCGCGTTTTGTAAATTTTTAGGCTGGACTCTGACTGAAACGATCACCGGTCGGCAATGATCGTCAGAATTTTCCCGCTGTAATTTCTAGACGGTACCTACTACTACAAATAGATGTTGGTGTCTTTCTTCTGTTCATATCGAACCCGTATAGTCTCGTTTTTCTTGCTAGGCATTCAAATGCTTTCCAATGCTGCCTCGCCAACTACTGTTGAATACCAAAAACGAAATGTTTATTTTTAGTATGGGAAATTCCAGGGAAGGTAGGCACCTCGACTTTTTTTAATAGCGGTAGAATTTTGAAACACTTGAATTTGATAGGAAAGGTTTAAGTCTGCAGACCATAGACAAGCGTTAGCTTGCTGTTAAGGTTACATTATATATATCTGAGGTGTATATTCAAGGAAGAGAAAAATGGAACGCGAGACAGGAAACTATCATGATTTAGAAAGGGAATATCGGTGATTAGGTGATAGATCAGATTTTTCCCTTAAGGGAACTGTAATGGAACAGAAAATTGTGAATACAAGTTTAACCGAATGGCATAGACGAGGAAGAGAGAATTGAAGTGTGTAAACAGCCACCGACACAGCCGATAGCTATGTTCTCTGTGTTCTCTCTTTTCTTTATCATTGCCCATCCACGAGCCAGACGCCATCCAATTTCTGTTGAACTGTAGCACAAAGAGACATTTCTGATTATTATTGCGCACTATTAGGAATCTGTGTAATATTTCTCCACAACAAATTTTCTCCTTTTCTACAACAAAGCAGATATTTCTTTTCATTGCCATACAAATTATAATTTTTGATATAATTAAGTAGCAGATTTACAATATTGTTTATCATGGCAATCAGAGATTATTTAAAAAATATAGTTTTATATCCTTTCATTTCTAATGAGTACAAATATTTAGTAATTATAAACTTTGGTTAATTATTGAGAGCAAGTATCCTCTTTCGATTGGTACTAGGTATAATATCAATCAAATGAAACCTTGGAACTCCATATATTAAGGAAATTATTGAATTATAGTTGCTGATAGTGAAATTTTAATTATCTCATCTTAATATAACATACACATTATAAATTGGTATAATTGTCTTATTTTGAGAATTAATGAGCTTTAATATCAAGTCGTTGTGTGTTTAGCGCTGTCTGGGGAATTCAATTCTCTAGTGAGTAACGCATTAATATTGATTTCAAGTTAACGTGAATTATTGCATAATTTTGATAATGGTTGTTATGGTTGATTGGAATTTAACCCTTGAAAGCAAGGCCTTTGAGTTAATAAATTATTAAATTATTTTATGTTAAACGTAAATTCCACGAAATTATTTTGGTACCACTTAATAATAATTCTTCGTTTATTCAATTATTAACAGTACATAAGACAACAAAAGAATTAATTTACATTATATTTTTCAAGATATGGTTAGGTTTTGAAATATTAACATATATTAACACTTTACGGCCGTTACATATTGTTATTACAAACTTTGCATCAAATAGTGCAAGTCATACACGAAAATATGTTTATTCAATTGTCTATTTAAAAAACGTATTTTCATTTATTGTGTGATTGTGAAGGTGGAAGGTGTTATATGTAAGAACAATTACAGTGCAGTAACCCAATAGGTAATATATGGAGTGTCTCGGAAATGGTTGGAAATCCCTCGAATTTGGATAGTTCTAGTAAAAGTATCGTCATGAGTTTCTGTAAAAAAAATCTTGCAAAGCTGTTGCGGACTCGGCGGCAGAGCATCCTCAAGCTTGTCCTTTTTTAAAAACATTTTTGAATAGATTTTTTTAAATTTTTAAGTCATATAAGTTTTCAGCCGCTTCTGCGTCAAAATTAATCGTTTTCAAAATAAAAGCATTTTTACGATGAAGGCTATACGATTTTTCTTAACACAAATTTTTTTTATAGAAATTTATTTTTACTTGTTCTACGCAAATCCAGTTGCCCACCATTTCCGATACACTTTTACATGATATAATAAATATGTTCGGCAACCCTAAGTTATCTCTCGTCCTAAATTCTAAAAATTGTAATAAATATTTTTGATTAGTATATCATATACAATAAAACACTACACTCCCTTTCAGTTTTTGAAGATATGAAAAAGTTTTAATTTTTTGTGTATATTCGTTAATCACAACAAATTATAGTCCTACGCTAGTAATAATAAAGGTTTCACTTTATACTCATAGGTTAGTATCATGGTCGTATCTGTTTTGTTCAATTTCTAGTTTAATAGTTATTTTTTATACAAGACGATAATTAAATTTTATCGTCGTGTATAAAATTATATTTTTTTCTATAGCAGATGTTAAAAAAATAAGAAAAATTTGTACAAAAAAACAATTTAAAATAAGATTATATTAAACCCGAAAATCTCAGTAGCAAAGGTTTCCATTCGGTTTCCATGGAGTTTCCAGAAAATTAAAGTACTTTTTTCACTACTAACGTGAGAAGTCGCCATTACTTACCCCTTTTTTCTAATGAGAAGTTATATTTCTCAACCTAGGTAAATAATGATAATGAAAAATTACCTAGGAAAATAATAAAACAAACCTTCTATAAATCAGATGTTATTGGTTTTGTTTTTTAGTTTGACAACTCCAGTTTCAGGCTACTAAATATTTAAAAAAATCATGTGGAAATGGTAAATTACAAAAATCTAAATGAATAACATTTCTAGTAGTGAAAAAAATAGTATATAGACCACGGTAAAGAAGATTTCTCTCAACCTCGCAACTTATTTCCCTTGCTGCTTCGCAGCTCGGAAAATAATAATGCTCAGTTGAGAAAGCTGTCTTCTCTACCTTGGCCTATAATGTACTATTATCTATCCTTGCGGTTAAAGTGTTACTTTATCTACCCTTGCGGTTAAAGTAATACTTGATCAACTATTTTTAGTCGAACAAAGCACACTTTAACATCTGCTATAGAAAAAATTTAATTTTTTGTTATCCATGACAGTTTGTAGTGTTTTGTTAATTACGAATTCAAGAAAAAATGAAATTATTCGTATTTGGAAAATTTTAGAGATCACTCTGTAATGCAAAAATGTAAAATAATCAGTAGCGTGTAACTCGTGTATGTAAAAAACTCCAACAAGTGGAAGTGAAATTATTGCTAAACCACAGAGTATAACATTATAGTTACTTCATTTTACAGCTTTATTAAAACAAATAAAGATACTTTGTCAGATGGTAAGGTAAAAAAGCATTTAGGACCTTTGCGAGAATTAAAAACAAATTGCCGAAATTACAAATTATTTAATGATAGCAGCTACTTTTTTAACGTTAAGTTTTTTATATGCCACAATAATGGCTTTACCGCACATCCTTAAAATGGCGAGAGTCTCGCGAGAATTTCTCGTCTCGTCTCGTTTCTCGCCACCCCATTTCTCTTCTCGTCTCGAAAAAGCGAGACGAGAAATGAAGACACTCTCGTCTCGAAAATTCGAGTCGAGACGAGAAATTTCTCGTTCTCGGCGGCAGCACTACTACTGAGATTTTCGGGTTTAATATTATAATCTAATTTTAAATTGTTTTTTTACAAATTTTTCTTATTTTTTTAACATCTGCTATAGAAAAAAATAGCATTTTATACACGACGATAAAATTTAATTATCGACTCGCGAAAATTAATTCACTCGCGATTTCATCGCTCGTGAATTAACACTTTCCGCTTGTCGATAAAACATAATTTTATCGTCTTGTATAAAAAATAACTATTTTTGATGTGAAGTAGAAATAAAAATTAAAAAATCGTCAATGTATTCGAAAGAACTATGATGCTAAAATATCGTCAACATAACGAAACCATATTTTAAACGATATTTTAGCATGTTCTGATAGCTCTTTCGAATACATTGACGACTTTTCAATTTTTATTAATACTTTACATCAAAAAATTAAATTTATACTAGAAATTGAACAAAACAGATCTATTAACTTTTTAGACTTAAACATAAAAATCAATTCAGAAAACATACTCGAATACTCAATTTATAGGAAACCTACACAAACTGATATTACCATACCACATAACTCTTGTCATCATAATACACATAAATTAGCAGCATATCAATCTTTAGTACATACAGCTTTAACTACCTATTCCTTTAGATGAAAATAATTTTAATAGAGAAATTTCGATTATTAAACAAATTGCATATGGCAATGGTTATAACTTATAACACTACACTTATTGATACGTTAATTAAAAAGAATAATTATAAATTAGCTATTCAAAAAGTTTATTCCTTAATAACTCTGATAAAACATTAAAAATACGTTTCAATTCCATATTTTGGTAAAATTTCAGAAATGATTGCTAAAATTATAAATAACACAAATAAATATAAAGTCATTTTTAAAACAAATAAAAATATTCTATACTCTCTTTTCAATGCTAAATACAAAATTAATGATTTGCTAAAATCAGGTATTTATAAATTAAATTGTTCACATTGTGATTCAGTATACAGGGTGTCTCTAAAATATGGTGCCATAGCTTTACCACAGATTCCGGGGATCAAAATAAGACGATTTAACCCAACTTACCCGAACTTACCTCTATCCGAAATTGCTTCGTTAAAGCGCTATCCAACACCAAAGATCTTCAAAAAATTTCTATTTTTTTAAATAACAAAAGATTGTTTTTAGCGATTAGGATGAAATTTGGGATGTGATTCTTTACTGGAAAAAGGTGTTTTTTGACATCATTTTTTTGTTCAGGAGTGTCGCGTAAGTGGTCAAAGGTTGATCATCCACAGCCAAAGAAGCTCATATCTTTTTAACAGTACGGCCAATAGTTTTCAATTTTTTACAGAGAGACATTATTATTTCAAATATTTTTTGTCTCTCATTCGATTTCGGTATCTGCCATAGTTTAGGCTGAAAAAAATATTTTGATTGCCTGCAGTGCATTTACAGATGTAGTAATCTAGTTGCCCCGTATGCTGAGAAATAAATCACAAAGAAACAATTTGATATAAGGTTTATTACTAAGAAGTATGTAAAGGGTAGCGCAAAATAATCTGAACCATTTCTCAACTAAATGGTTCAGCTTATTTTGTACCACCGGTAAATTAATAGATTTACAGCAAATGCTCAATGTGACCACCATTTTCCCGGATGCAAAAGTTGATTCTACGCAAAAATTGTCTCTTCGTGATTTATTTCTCAACATACGGGACAACTAGATTACTACATCTGTTTTAAGAAATGCACTGCAGCCAATCAAAATAAATTTTTCAGCCTAAACTATGAGAGATACCGAAATCGAACAAGAAACGAAAAATATTTAAAATAAGAATGTCTCTCTGTAAAAAATTTTTAAAAACTATTGGCCGAACTGTTAAAAAGATATGAGTTTCTTTGACTGTGGATGATCAACCTTTGACCACTTACGCTACCCTCCTGAACAAAAAAATGATGTCAAAAAACACCTTTTTCCTGTAAAGAATCACATCCCAAATTTCATCCTAATCGCTAAAAACAATCTTTTGTTATTTAAAAAAATAGAAATTTTTTGAAGATCTTTGGAGTTGAATAGCGCTTTAACGAAGCAATTTCGGATGGAGGTAAGTTGGGTTAAATCGTCTTATTTTGATCCCCGGAATCTGTGGTTAAGCTATGGCACCATATTTTAGAGCCACCCTGTATAGGTCAAACAATAATTAGAAATTTCAGTATCAGGCAAAAAGAACATATCCGTTGTTACAAATATAAACATGCACATCAATCAAATTTTGCTAAACATTTGTTAGAACAAAATCACACATTAACATCTAATAATACAATTAAATTTTTACACTTTTCTGATAACAAAAATAAATTAAATATTTTGGGAGTTTTTGAAATTTATAAACACACGAAAAATAATATACCTACCTTTAATGAACGTGCAAATTGAGCTCTTATAGATTCTCAATTTTGGAATAGAAGATGTATTTAATGGATCAAGTAGTTGCTATATAAATCATTATTCATTTGTTATTAAACATCTTATACAGGGTGTTTCTTAAATGGCGGACACGGAGAGCACTACGCGATTCTCATCTTAAAACTGAGTTGAAAAAGTATAGGTGTATTTAGTTTCCGAGTTATTCACATTTTAAAATTTTTAAATTTGACAACATTGCGCATGCTTGCACGGACTTTGTTTTAAACCTAGTGTTTTAATAAGGCAGTATGAACAAGTTTCCTAGGTAATAACCTCATAGCTACAATGCACTGCTGCAACATATTGAAAAAAAGTTTAACAACAGATATTTACCAGAAAGAATGTCTTCGGAGGAAGAAATACAACGTATAAAAAATTCCAAATTTATTAAGATTTAATATTTGATTGATGAACAATGCGGAACGGTTAAAATTTACCCGTTTTTCCAAAGCGTAAAGGAATTGAATCTCAATCTTTGACTGAGAATAACTCTGAAACTAGCGAAGAACGGGCATTATTGTATTATATTTTTCCAATTGGTATCTGGAGGGGAATGTAGTAGTGTGCTCCGTGTCCGCGATTTAAGAAACACCCTGTATTATGCTTTTGATAATGGGACATTGATGCCGTACGTATTAAGCAAATAAATATTGTTATTTCCCGTTAAAATCGATATTTTATTTAATATTTATTATTTCTGTACTAAGCTGTTTTGAAAGAACGCATTTTTTTTTGGATAGTTATCACCTCGGTTATGACTAACCGCTAAGTTCTGATATCGAATACATTATACAGAGCAGTGCGTTAATTAAAACGGAACAAACTTACTTGGGAGTAGGCGATTTTGAATCACCCCGTGAATTTATACAATAATTATGTTAATAAATGCAAAATGATAACCAAATAAGAATGAAATTTCGGCTATAAGGAAGTGAATTGATTGAATGCGTATGTATAATTTGTCCTTGAACTACGCAACCGGATTTTTTGACCTATTTTGTAGTCATAAGTGAAATAATTATGGAAAAAATATACTTAGTATCATGAAATCAATGGAATTAGAAATAATTTAGAATTACTAACAGCAGCAGTCGGGTAAATGATTTGTAGCTGTTTACAAAGTAACTAGTCGAATTAAAAGATACAATTTTATATTTATTACAAGAAACCAAGAAAAAGAAAATAGAATCAACGTAGAGGATTTAGACAACAGTCTGGAAGAATTTTTGGATTGGAATTACACTCAACTGCAGAAAGAGATGGAAATTTATTCGGAAGGTAAGTTGTTTTGTTATTTGGTAAAGAGACCACAACTAGCACATTTATCGGGTAAAAAGAAATTTCACAAATAACATTACTTTTTCAGAAACAATGGCCAACGGCGTATGCAAGACGAAACCTCCAAACAGGCTTGCTGGTGATGAAGGTTTTAAAGATAAAAGCATCCTACTAACAGGTGTTACTGGTTTCCTGGGAAAAGTACTACTAGAAAAGCTACTTAGAACCTGCCCTTTGTTAAAAAAGATTTACGTAATAGTAAGAAACAAAAAGGGAAACAGCATTGAATGCAGATTGAACGACATGTTTAAGAATCCTGTAAGAATATTACAAGTACTATCTAAAAATACTTTTCTGTTATTATTTTAAAATTTTCAGTTGTTTGACTTATTAATACAAAAGGAAGGAAAAGCAATTTTTGACAAAGTGGTTCCTATCCCAGGTGACTTTTCAGAAACAAACTTGGGACTTTCCCAAACAAATTGGGAATTGCTAGCAAATGAAGTTGAAATAATCTTTCACTTAGCTGCAACGGTTCGCTTTGATGAACCGTTGAAGAAAGCGATATTGCTTAACACAAGAGGAACAAAATTGTTGTTAAATCTTGCACAGGAATGCAGGAAATTGTTGGTAATGTTAGAAAACAACTGTCTTAATTTTTAATAATTTCAAATCACTAGATTTTTGTTCACGTTTCCACGGCTTATTGTTATCCCCAAGAGAAGTTATTATATGAGAAGATGTACCCACCTCCAGCAAATCCTGACGATATTATTAAATTAGTTGAAATCTTGGATCAAGATAGCGTTGATTTAATAACACAAAGGTTAAAACAGAAAAATTATTATTAATTATTAATATAAATATTATTAATTTCTAAATAACTAATAAATTAATTTAGGCTGAAAGGTAGTTATCCCAATGGTTACGCTTACACCAAAGCCCTTGCAGAAGGTTTGGTAAATAATGAAATGGATAAGCTTCCAGTCATAATTCTTCGCCCTTCAGTGGGTATGCAAATTTTTTTTTTTAAATAAACTAAATTAAAATTGAATATTGTCTAGTCGTCCCTGTTTGGTCGGATCCGTTACCTGGATGGACAGACAATCTCAATGGCCCTGCTGGGTTGTTAGCAGCAGCTGGTAAAGGTGTATGTAGGACAATGTATTGTAGCTCAAACAAGTATGCCGATTTCATTCCAGTAGATATAGTTGCTAACTGTATCATGTTAGCTACGTACGATTACATGGTTCATAAGTAAGTCTATATAAAATCAAATTAATCCAAACCAGAAAAGAAAACTATTAATAATAATAATAGTAGCCCCTTCCTCCCATCCCACACAAGCACTGCGCTTATGGGGCCTGGCAACAGGTTACGGGTAGAGTAGTTATTATTATTATTATTATTATTATTATTATTATTATTATTAATTTATTTTATGTTATCTGTTTATGTTATCTGTTATCTGATGCTAAAATATATTTGTAGAAATAAACGTGTCTTCAACTTAACCAGTTCGTCTAAGATTAGAGTATCTTATTCGGAATTAGTAGAAGTAGGAAGACGACTTGGTACATCCAAAATACCATTTAACTGGATTGTTTGGTATCCAGGAGGTTCCATCAAGTCATCTAAATGGGTTCACAACATATGTGTAATATTATTCCATTATATACCGGCTGTAGTATTGGACTCCTTAATCATCCTTACCGGAAACAAACCGATGTAAGTCAGACATAACTGTTACTACTAAATATCTGGTGTAATCTTTTTGTAGACTATGGAAAGTACAACGTAGAATATCAAAAGGTTTCGATCTTTTTGAATATTATGCAAATAATCAATGGGATTTTAGTAATGATGACATGATGAACGTTATAGAACAGGCAAACGAAACTGAAAAGGAGATATATAAAGCCAACGAAGAAGGTTTTGATGTTGAAAAATACTGTTATAACGCCATACGTGCAATAAGGTTATATATTTTTAAAGAAAGTGACGAAAGTTTACCTACTGCTAAACGACACTTGATGGTGTAAGCATAATATACCGGCAAAGAGAATTTAAATTTTTACTATTAAGTTTGTTTTAGAATGTGGGCTGTGGATAGAATCTGCAAGTTTTTGTTTTGCATCGGATTTGGATACCTATTGATGAAATACTTTATTTATCCTGTGTTAGAAAAAGAAATTTAACTTTTAGACATCAAGAAAGGCTAAACTGGTTAAGGTATAATGATGAATATGAGCTTTGGGTGCGTAGGGTTCTGGAAAATTTAAAACTGCTATACAGCGTGAATTGTTATAATGTAAATAAAAATCAATCACAACAGGGAATTAACTAATAAATTGTATTGCTATGAGAGGATTTAAAACTATGCGATATAGTGACTATATTGTTGCAAACAGAAACATGAAAAACCTTGTCTTGATTTTTTAATTAAGTAAACAAAGAATACCTAGATTACCTAATTGCAAAATTATTACGTGACTGTGACTGTGACGACGCAGCTGAAGAATTAGAACTTTAGTATTTTTTATTGGTCATATTCAACTTGCAAATGAATTAAAAATCAATTTAAAATATGAAAATGTTTGAAACTTTCATAATGGAATAATTTTTAAGTATCCCGACATGCGCAGTAGGTGGAGCTCGTATTCGCGTCGCCGAATTAATGACAATGACGTACACCGAGGATTTTGTGTCAGAATTATATCGACGTCTGCCGTGAAGCTAGCAACGGAGTTTAATTTGAACCAGAATCGCTGGTTTAAGCTAACTTTAAACGGTTCTCAGGCCCAAATTATTAAAGTTAGACACATACTTTCTATAAGTGTCTTGTAGGAAATTTTATTTTCTACAACTTTACTTCTATAGCATTTTACTCTATCTAGCGGGATTTTCGCTGTATTTCAATTTTGAACCGATCGCTGGTTTATGCTAACTTCAAACGGTTCTTAGGCCCAAATTATTAAAGTAAGACATATACTTTCCAAAAGTTTCTCGTAGGAAATTTCATTTTATAGAACATTGCTCCTACAGCATTTTACTCTATCTAGCGGGATTTCTCCTGTATTTCAATTTTGAACCAGAATCGCTGGTTTATCTTCAAACGGTTCTCAGGCCCAAATTATTAAAGTTAAACATATACTTTCCAAAAGTTACTTGTAGGAAATATTATTTTCTACAACTCTGATCCTATATTATTTTACCCTATCTAGCCGCATTTTCGCTACATTCCATTTTCAAACCACTACTATCGCTGGTTATTCTAACAAGTTTCTTGAAGGAAACTTTGGAATGATGGTATTTTCACGAATCTTGAGCGGTTTTCGCTGCATTTCAGGTTAAAAGCATTTCGAAAATGGTATTTTACCCTTGCCTCATGGCTTATAACGTCACGCGCTACTATTCTCCGATTGCAGGGTACGTTTTTTTAGTCTCTTTCGTGCGCAAAGTTTGTAAAGGCGTTTATTGCTATAAAGAAATTTCAAAAAAAAAGTATAAAACATATAGTACATTTGAGTGCCTATCTTTGTTATTTTTTTACGATATGTTAATTTTATCATATTTATAATTTCAAAATTTGTTTGGTAAGTATCATCTTTGGTATGATGGTTGAAATTTAGTAGAGCTGGAGGTCTCTAGTTGAAAGTTCAATTTCGTGCAATTTATTCTTTTTATTGTTAAATAACAGTAGATTTTTCAAGCATTAATTTACAATAAAAATTTTGTTTAAAACCAAACTTCTATTTCTGCACAACAATAAGTGGAAAGTTTTTGGTAGGTATAATAATTCGGAACGATTTTTATGATTAAGTGTACTATCAGCGCTTGTTATCAAAAGACTCAACAATATATATTCTTTGCGGCCGATATATTTTTCTTCCAATAATGATGCGGAAGGTTATGTATCTGATATCCTTGAGGATAACGAGAAAAGGTATTAAATTACAGAGAATCAAGATCGATGTAGACTGTAGGCGAACCTTGACATTCTTTTAAAAGAATTAGGTGTTATACAGAAACCTAATTTATTAGTTACAAGAGAAAATACACATGCTAGTGCGAAAATAAGTTCACCTCCGGGAAAACGCTAGGAGTGGACATGAGCAATCCCTAGAGGAACCGGCATGTGTAGACCGGAAAGCCTGGGGTATGAGCAAGGTCTGGTCCCACAGTGGCGGTCAAACCAACACCGTTTGTCATCGCTATCATATAAGCGATTATCGTATATGCTTTTACGTCAAACTTTTATTATATCATATTTTATAGCAATATAAGGTTGTGTTTCGTTATTGCGGGGCTAATATAAAACTGTGTTGAGGACGACAGCTTTTTAGCTCTACTAAGTGGAATGGATAAGAGCGTAGAAAGATGTGTTTACAAATAAATGCAGCACAGAAAAGTAAAAATAACTTTCATTTTGAACTACAGAATAAATCATAACATTAAAAATAAACTTATAAAAATAACTTTTGGCACAAAATGTCCGAATACCTTACATTTTAAAATGGAAATCTAAAGTCTGTTATTTTCAATATTATTTTTTCTTTATTCCGATAGGTAGCACGAACAGGTCAAATGTAAATTTAATTTTTCGAAACTCCTATTTTCTTTGTGGTAATTATTGACAGAAATGAGCTCATCTCAAAAATCTCAAGAATACTGAGTAGGTACCTATAGCTAATGACGTCACTCTTTCCTTCACTAACTAAAAGTATCAAAATATTTTTTCCCTTACATTGGTCCTCAGTTTTAGACATTTATGAAACTTCCCTTAATTATGGAATATAAAACTCTGTACAATACAACACGATAAACTTGTAAAATAATTCTTATGCTTTGTTAACTTTAAATTTTAATCGAATAAATACATCAACTTCGTCAAGTAGGTACCAATTATTGGACTCGTTTTATGCATCAATTACTTGTTTATTAGCAACAATTGGTAAAGTGTATTAAATGTTTGTCTTTTCTATTTATACGTCAGCACGTTTTCTGTGTTCAAGCAATTTTACAACAGTTTCATGTTTAAGAACACATTTCTCCTGTCTGTTGTTGATTGTGGATATTTCTTTCACCACTCTGTAATTGGAGTAGAAGTTTACTGCAAACTGCAGTGTTTCCAACTTTTTACTCCCACCATTTTGTAATTGAATAATCCATTATACTATGACGTTGTTTAAAAGATATTTTTCGAGTTTTATTCAAATTTTGTTTAAATAAACGAGTATTCCTTTTTTTTTGTTAATCTTATCAACTGAAGTCTATAATAAGATTGGAAGTAATAATCCTAGTGTGATGTAAAGCAAAACCACTTCTTTTATTTGGATAGAAATAATATAGTCCCCCAGTATACAAAGTCAAGTAAATAGAGCCCTGAAAAACTTATTCATCTAAAAAGTTGAAAAGAAATGCAAACATATTCATAAACGGCTAGGAAATGTCGTGCACCTCATTTCCGAGACTCGAGGGTACTTTATGCTCGTATCTGTTTTCATTATTAAAATGGCAGTAGACATGAAATTCTACTCAAGGAAATAACAAAATGCAATAAAGTAGAGCAGCAACGCTCAAAACCTTTCTGAGAAAAGAACTACCGTGCTACGAAAAATTAATTGCTCTTGTGTTTTTAATTCAAGTATAAAAAAATTATAATTCTCAACTAGGTATATACAAGAATAATGAGATTACTTAGGTATTACTGTTGGTAATTTAAAACAGATGTAAGTAAGCTTGAGTTTAATAACAGCTAGTAGTAGTTTTCTAGCAGTGGCTGTTATTCAATTCAAAGCTCGCGGGTTCGAACCCGGTTCACTCGACAACTTTTGATAAAACCAAATAATTCCATCCAAATATTTTGTTGAAAACAATAAATTTCTGTATACAAGCAAAATTTCTATTCAGTCTGTACCATGAGCTAACAACTGTTTTTCGTGGAATGAGTTCCTTATTATAATATTTTAGAAACGTTTAATTCCATTGGGATAATATAAATTCCAAGAGCATCATACTTGCAAAACCCGTATAATCTTATTTCAATTTTATCCTAAATTTACTACGCCGCAACTCTATTGTTTCTGTAAGAACCGTTCAGAGTTTGTTTGGATAATAGTGTAGATATAAGAAATCGTCGGATAAGGAAAGTCTGTTGTTTACTTATCACATTCGGAACATTGACTTCCTTCCACAATAGATCTCAAACAATAGAATCAATGAAAACCTTTCTTAAGGGCACTGTCATGTTTTGAATTACGATTCCCTATGTATCTCCAGACTATAAATCCTATTTTTTTTTAATGTTTACTACTCTGTAAATAATTTTTCATCTCTTCGTCCATAATTCATTCCCTTTACGTTTTATTATTAAAAATTGTTGCAGTTTCTTAATGATATATCCACGACATGTACTAGTCATAAAGCTTTTAATTCTGCTGACGACTGTTTTAATATTTCTCGACTTTCCTTTCCGGAAAACTGAGAAATTTAAATATCTTTGTCGCATCCTGTGGGAAATCATCCGGAGACAGCTTCGAACCAAGAAAACATATTAACATGTTTTTTTTCTGTAGTGATAAATGGAAAAAGTCAGTTTAACTTGTTTTATATTAAAATAAAATTACAAACCTGGGAAAACGGCTTATTACATGTAAAATGTTGTAAAATCCCTCTACTGCGACAAGTATATTTAACTTAAGGGAAAGAATTAGGTCAACCTCTATTATAATATTTATTTTATATTGCGGTAGCTTCTCGCTATGTAGTGCATACTTATATAGTTCTTTTACACGTATTTGGTATTGTTACAATGGCATTTCTATTAGGTACATGTTAAAGTTAATGGTACATTACCTATGGGTTAAGATAAGGAAAAATAATCTCACATCAAAAAGGTAACAGAGAGTAAGATAACTGGAAAGAATTTGGAAAGGAAATGGAAGGAAAGTTTAAAAACAACATATAAAACGGAAACAGAACAAACTTGGAAATCTAGAATAAATCAGGTATTAAACAGACAACTCATACCACTCCGGAGGTCCTTTTACAATTGCCCAGTGGCGGTGCCTGAGTTTTGTAGTAGGGCATGCATTCTGCTAAATCATAAGTCCAGGATGGGACATGGTGTGGGGAATTTGAAAACATTAAAAAATATAATGTCGAAAAGGGTTTCAAAAATAGCTGTAAAATTATATTTTCATTTAATTCACTAGTTCACGCGTTTTCCATTTCCGGTCGCTGAAATTGGAACTCCCCTTATCGACATATAAAAATAATAAACACCTTCTAAACCTAAACCTTCTAAACTTATACTTTAAGAAATCACTTCCCGGACTTATAACGTAAATTACTATTATAACGTCGTATTATAGGACGTTTTGTCTAACACAGGATATTATTTTAATAACCATCCAGCTGGTTCTCTTTTGGCGAAATTAATGTTAATATTACATAAGGATTCAACACTCACGTCTCCAGACAACGAGGATATTGACTACCTTAGCGCCTCGTTAACGTAAAGGTGGTTTCATTGTGCTGATGTTCAAATCTAAAGTGTAATTACCTCATTCACATGGGAAATACAACAATGATACCCGTCTTATTCAAATTCCCCTTCCTAGGGCCCCTTCTCTATATCCATTAACAGGTCGAGAACATACGGTATATAGTAGCAGTAAAAACAAAGTGAAATGGACGATTTTGCTACGTAAAAAGCTGCGCGAACAGTGCGGTCTCCCTAGAGATTCTTGTTTATGGAAGAAATGGTTTTGATGTCATGAATTTTAGTGTCGTTGCTAAATTCTGAAATGTAAATTGGTTACACCGCAAAGTGTTTCAATTACATAAGTTTAGGTGCTTCCACACATGACGAGGTAGAGTCGTTATACAGATTAGGAAATTAAGCTTAACAAACACTGCGTACAACCAGATATGTGTTTAACTGAGCAAATTGCCTCATAACGTAAACCTAATTCGAATAATGCATGATTAGAACTTTTCATATTTCAGCAATAAAACAAACTTTACACTGTACAGCTAATAAATTATAGCTTGGGGAGAGAGGAAACTCGTAACTTTTCAGGGACGTAAGCAACGCATCGAGAGAAGTCTGAAATGTATGTTTCATGAGATGGAGTGCTGATCATTGAAGGTATTAGTGATTCAAATTATCTCTTACATAAATAAACCTCGACGGTTAAATTACTTTGCAAGATACAGCGAACCATTTCTATTGTGCTTGATGGATTTACATTATAATTGCTTCAGACACCTTGAATTGACAACATGTAAATGTTTTACTTTGGCAAGTTTGAATATCTAAATATTTAATGGGAATATGAAATAAGCAATCGTAATATCATGCCCTATCCACCGAATATATTTAATCTACGAATGGCAATTCTCGTTTCTAAAATAGGTTCATAATGCTTTGTGCTTTATTTCTCTGACAAAATAATTTATTCTTAAACACAACTATTATTTTTGCAGGCTAATTCAATATTACATAAAGAAATTCCACATAATTTTTGAACTTTAGTGACGCTAATGGTATTTAATCAAGAACTGGTATGTGGAGAATGACCACATTTATTGTTATTTAAGTACTAAAGTGTTTAAAGTTACATCAAAGACGGACATTACAACAAGAAATGCTGTTGTATAAAATAATGTCCTAACTTGGAGGGACAATTCACAAACTTTTAAGGAAAACCCCATATAGGTACAACAAGCTGCAAAGTGTTAACATGTTAGTCACTCATCATCCCAGAAAGTTTCACGGAAATACATTCTGCAGCAACACTTTTCATGCAGATATTTTGAAGGACAAGAAAGAAGAGATAATTCGCAATGGATTTGTGTCAAAATTTAATTTTGTACCTACTGCAGATAATGTGGTCATAAAATCATTGAACATATACAGGGTGTCTCTAAAATATGGTGCCATAGCTTAACCACAGATTCCGGGGATCAAAATAAGACGATTTAACGTAACTTACCTCTATCCGAAATTGCTTCGTTAAAGCGCTATCTAACGCCAAAGATCTTCAAAAAATTTCTATATTTTTAAATAACAAAAGATTGTTTTTAGCGATTAGGATGAAATTTGGGATGTGATTCTTTACTGGAAAAAGGTGTTTTTTGACATCAGTTTTTTGTTCAGGAGTGTTGCGTAAGTGGTCAAAGGTTGATCATCCACAGTCAAAGAAGCTCATATGTTTTTAACAGTTCGGCCAATAGTTTTCAAATTTTTTTTAAAGAGAGACATTCTTATTTTAAGTATTTTTTGTCTCTTGTTTGATTTCGGTATCTGCCATAGTTTAGGCTGAAAAAATTATTTTGATTGGCTGCAGTGCATTTCTTAAAACAGATGTAGTAATCTAGTTGTCCCGTATGTTGAGAAATAAATCACGAAGAGACAATTTGATATAAAGTTTATTACTAGCAAGTATGTAAAGGGTGGCACAAAATAATCTGAACCATTTCTGAATCAATGGTTCAGCTTATTTTGTACCACCGGTAAATTAATAGATTTACAGCAAATGCTCAATGTGACCACCATTTTCCCGGATGCAAAAGTTAATTCTACGCAAAAAATTGTCTCTTCGTCACTTATTTCTCAGCATACGGGACAAGTAGATTACTGCATCGTTTTAAGAAATGCACTGCAGCCAATCAAAATAATTTTTTTCAGCCTAAACTATGAGCGATACTGAAATCGAACAAGAAACGAAAAAAATTTGAAATAAGAATGTCTCTCTGCAAAAAAATTTTGAAAACTATTGGCCGAACTGTTAAAAAAATATGAGCTTCTTTGCCTATGGATGATCAACCTTTGACCACTTACGCGACACTCCTGAACAAAAAAATGATGTCAAAAAACACCTTTTTCCAGTAAAGAATCATATCCCAAATTTCATCCTAATCGCTAAAAACAATCTTTTGTTATTTAAAAAAAATAGAAATTTTTTAAAGATCTTTGGTGTTGGATAGCGCTTTAACGAAGCAATTTCGGATAGAGGTAAGTTGCGTTAAATCGTCTTGTTTTGATCCCTGGAATCTGTGGTTAAAAGCTATGGCACCATATTTTAGAGACACCCTGTACATACAACAGTTGAACAATATTTTTATTATAATACCACAATGAAGAAAAGGACATACCGGGATTTGAATTTGTCTGGCAATAAATTTTCAAACGTTTTTTGTGCAATTTGCCTAATTTTCGGCAGCGTTAGTTATAAACTTTCTTTTGCATTAATTTTCAAATATTAAACGCGAAAATAAAAAAAAATTACGTTTCAAATTAATTTTTTTCACACCCGCCTTCCTTCCAAAATTCCTTAGATTTAAAAATTTTATTTATTAATTTATAAAATGGCATGAAGCGGCAAAATAGAAAAAATAGTATAAAACACCTGTTGCAGAAAGTCCTTCAAGCACTCATTTGTTTTTCAATTTCAAATTCGTGCTTAAATAGATGTCTTCTGCAACTTGTATTTTAATATACTATTGTTTTACTGCCTGGAGTTTTTGCAACTATCCCAAAGTTTTCAATATGGGCAGTCTTAATTCTCATCATTTAGTCATAGCACCTGCTATTCCAAAAATCAACACAACCTGTGTATCCAGTGATCATATAAATTGCAAACGATTTTTTTCCCTTCGTGCCAATTAATAAATCGAGAAAATATGCAACTTGAAAAATATTGGCCGAGTTTATAAGTGCGTTAAATCAATAATTATTTGTCCGTATTAATGCAGCAAAATGAGAACTAGGTTTAAGTTTTAACCAGATCATTAATAGAAAATTACAAAATACAGGATGTCGGAAAAGTAAAGGGCTGCCATCAACTTCTCAACATATTTATGCGCCTTTTAACAATCGTTTCTTGCACACCTGATATTTTCCTTCATGTATGGCGGGAGGGTTTTCATGTAACCAAATATGGTAGTTGATGTGGGCATTGAAAATACCACTTCCTATAACGCAGAATTCAAAAATGAATTCTAAATTGATTTACTTGACACACGTGTCAAAACCTTATAACAGTTTTGCTAAAATTGTGAATTAAATTTTAAACTTTAGCACTCTCTTTTACGAAAATTATGCCGAGGAGGAAATTTTTTAGTTTTGCGTTAAGCATGCACAAAGAAATATACCTTTACGTGAAGCTGTTAAGACATAGGTATCCTGTATAATAAGGTACTACTACAAAGTGGGTTCTATTACTTTTAAGACAGACCTGGTATGCAAAGCTTCAAATAAACAATGTGGACATATTCAGTTTTGAAGGCGTTGAATCATCTCAAAATATTTATTTTCTACATAAGAATTATCAAATATTCTAAAATAGAATACTATATCTACAATATTTTTTTAGATTCTGAAATAATCTTAATAAAATACTGCTGACCTTGATCCTTGGCCTTTATAAACGGAAAATTACCCGTGTCTGACGCTTCTAATAGTTATAACTTGCAACTAGTTTATCGCTGCCTACGCGTGTGTCTACTTGTAACAGTGGTTTAAATAAAATAAAACATGATAAACGTAAAACAACTAGCAACCCTTATATTAATATTTCTTACACCTTCAACATTTGCTGAATATTGGAAAGATAGGGAAGCTTTTATCAAACGCGAAGAATCACGGATGCTGGGATCATCGATAGTGCTAAGTGAGAAAGAGAACATTGTAAATCAAATTTTAATGGGTTACAAATTACAAGAATACGATGCAGGATTTGAACACCCCGGAGTTTTTGCCCCTGGTCGGCATTTCTTTAATGCTCGTGAAGATATTGAAGCTTCAAAGGTGTTTAAGTTTATCCAAAAATTACCTAAAGGTGCTGCTTTGCACGGCCATGACCCGTCTATAGTATCTGAAGAATATATTTATAACCTAACATATAAAGATAATCTTTATGCATGTACTGATAACGAAAGATTACGACTTATTTTTCTGATGCATCCACAACAAGACTCTTCTTGTAATTGGACATTAATTAATGATTTACGTAAGCAAGATCCTTTATATGATGGTTGGGTAAGATCTCAGTTAACATTAGATGTTAAAAATCCGAGAGAAAAATATTCAAACATAAATGTTGTTTGGAAGGCGTTTATGAATGAATTTAAAACGGTTTATCCAATGATGTCATACAGGCCTGTATTTCAAGAACGTATTTATCAAGCTTTAAAGGAATTACATGACGACAATGTAATGTATCTCGAATTTCGAGGCACTTTACCTGTTGTTTATGAATTAAATGGTACAAAATATGGACCTATTGAAGCAGCAGGATTTTATGAAGAAGTTATTAAACAGTTCAAAGAGGATTATCCTGATTTTTTGGGTGCACGTCTTATTTACGGACCTTCTAGAAGAGTTAATAATGATACTGTGACTAATTACATTGAAATTGTTAAAGATGTACATAGTCATTATCCAAATTTACTGGCTGGTTTTGATTTGGTTGGCCAAGAAGATGCAGGAAAACCTTTGGAAAACTTTATCCAACAACTTGAAGAAATATCATCCAATGGAATAAATTTCTATTTCCATGCAGGAGAAACTAATTGGTATGGGACAAGTACAGATTTTAATCTTATCGATGCAATACTTTTAGGAACGAAACGTATTGGCCACGGGTTTGCATTACCCAAACATCCTTTGGTATTGGAAATTATAAAAGAACGTCAAATTGCAATTGAAATTTGTCCCATTTCCAATCAGGTTTTAATGTTAGTTGAAGATATGCGTAATCATCCAGGAGCTTTTCTAATTGCAGATGGTTATCCAGTGGTTATCAGTTATGACGATCCTAGTTTTTGGTCAACTAAAGGATTGAGCTACGATTTTTATATGGCTTTTATGGGTATGGCGAGTAGGAATGCCGATTTGAAACTATTAAAGCAACTTGCTAAAAATTCCTTGTTATATAGTGCTATGCCGGAAGAGGAAAAGAAAATGGGCTTGAAAGCTTGGGAACAACAATGGGAAAAGTTTGTTGATAATGTAATTTTTGAAAATTTTGGAAACTCTGTATACACTATTTCTGAAAATCTTGTTAATTAAAGTTAATACTGATCTTGAAAGGTGGTGTGGGTGTTTGTGTCACAGTGTTGATGTTGAGGGACAATGAAGTTGGTAAGGGACCCCTCGAGGAGTACGTACAGTAGGAAACCGAATGACATTTCTCATATATTGGACTCATTCTATTGTTCTCCTAAAGAGTAGCACTGCTATAATTTATTCATTTTATTATTAATCATTATTACCTTCATTTAAGTTTGATGCCACTTATTGTTAGTCTTAATAGCTTTAGCTTATAGTTAATACAATATCCCAGTTATGTATTATATTATATATATTTTGGACTAGGTACTAGTTTGTTCAAACTGTTAAGTATGATTTCCATCTATGTAATTCGTTGCAGCAACTCAGTTGCAGCAACTTTTGCGTTTACATTATGCAATTTTAACAAAATGGTATGCAATTTTTGTTGCCACAAGAAGTTGCCTGCATTAGAACTTGTTCTATTTTCAAGCAACTCGTTCTTGCAATTCTAGTACTATTTCAGTATTTTCTTTAATACCAACAGCCGATATTACAGAGGTTGCAGGTGTAGTATAATACGCATTTATGCTAATTGTGTTGCCTATATACCAAGCACACAACATTGTATATTCTTTGTAAATAAACCAGTTACATCTGAGCGTCGTTCATGTCTACACCGAATTACAGAACATAACATGGCGCAGTCGGTGAAAAAGTGAGAAAAGTGAAATAAATAATTGATAAAAGTGAAACAAATAATTAAATAAGAGAAATAAATAACTAAATAAAGTAAAAAAAATATATATAATAAATAAATAATAAAGTGCACAGCAACAAAAACATGGATCTACGAGGAATTGAACCCATGAGTATGAAAGGTAATTTAGCTCAAAATTGGAAGCTATGGATTCAAAAATTCAATAATTATCTGATAGCTTCAGAAACTAGCAAAAAAGAGCAGGACATACAGTGTGCACAACTGTTGCATTTTCTAGGGGAGGATGCCATTCAAATATATAATGTATTCAAATTCACTAGAGACGAAAAGGACAAATTAGAATCACTAATAAAGAAATTTGAAAACTACTTTGTCCCAAAACGCAATTTAATATACGAAAGATATAAATTCTTTACATATAAACAAACAACTGAAACGGTTGAACAATATGCAACCGAATTGAAAAATAAAGCAATAAATTGCGAATTTAAAACATTAGAAGAAGAATTAACAAAAACCATGTTAGTAATTGGAATAAAAAATGATAAACTACGGGAAAAATTATTGGAACAATCAGACACCAAATTAGAAAAAATAATTGAACAGTGCATCATCGCGGACGTAACGAGAATTCAAACAAATGAAATGAAATCAACTGAAATAAATACAATCAGGCCCACAACAAGTAAATACCAGCTACAACATGCACGTGCAGGTAACGGTACAAACATTCCAGCCGCATGGAGACAGCCAAGGACATCATACCACACAGATGTTACAAGACAAGAAAACAAGTTTCAAGTTCAACCAGGAGTCCAGTGGCGGACCAACCAACATTACAACGGAAATCAGCAGCAAGTGCAGTGCAGTGCAAAATTAATAAGAAATTGTGCAAAATGTGGAAAAACACATGAAATTAACAAGTGCCCAGCTTACGGAAAGGTCTGTATAAAATGTCAAAAATACAATCATTTATCAAATGTATGTAGATATAGAAATAATAGAAATAGAAATTCAATCAACAATTTGCAACCAGAGTTTGAAAATGATGATAACGTTAATAGCAGTTGCAACTTGATGATTGATGTAATTAATAAGAACAATTATATAAATAACTTAGAGAACGAATGGTTTGCAAAAATTATAATTAATAACGTAGAAATCAAATTCAAAGTAGACACAGGTGCCAAAGTAAATGTAATTTCACTAGATACTTTAGATAAAATTAACAAAAATTTAAGGAACAATGTAAAAAGTCAAGGTGAAACTATAGTAACATATACAAATGAGGTCATTCCATTGGAAGGTATAATAAATTTAGAAGCAAAACATAAAAATAAGCAATACAATTTGGAATTCTATGTAACAACAAATAAACTACAATCAATTTTAAGCTTACGAAGCAGTGTAGACATGGAAATAATCAAACGCATCGACGAAATAAATTTAACAAACAACATAATAAAAGAAAATGAAGACCTGTTTCAAGGAATAGGCAACATAGGCACCCCATATCACATAGAAATAAAACCGGAAGCAACACCAATTATCCACCCCGTAAGAAAAATTCCATTTGCGATTCAAGAAAAATTAAAAACAACTTTACAAGATTTAGAGAAAAGTAAAATAATTAAAAAAGTAGAAGGCAGCTCAGAATGGGTAAATCCTATAGTGATTGTAAGAAAACCCGACGATTCCCTAAGAATCTGTCTGGATCCCAAAGATCTAAATCAAGCAATAATTATGCATCAATACAAAATTCCCACGATAGAAGAAATTACCGCCAATTTAACAGGTGCAAAATACTTCACAACATTGGACGCGACAAACGGATTCTGGAACATCCCATTGGACGAAGAAAGTAGCAACCTTTGCACATTCGGAACCCCATTCGGAAGATACAAATTCACACGAATGCCGTACGGAATAAAAATAGCAAGTGAAGTTTTTCAACAAAAATTCAAAGAAATATTTAACATAAATGGCATTGAAATATACATTGATGACATACTAATTTGGGGAAGAAATGAAGAGGAACATGACGCACGCTTGAAACAAGTGTTTGACATAGCGCGAATAAATAATATAAAATTTAACAAAAACAAATGCAAAATTAAGAAAGAAGAAGTTGTTTATTTAGGGTATAAATTCTCGGAAAAAGGCATTGAAGTAGATAATGAAAAAATTGAAGCAATAACGGACATGCCAACACCCAAAAACAAAAATGATGTCCAACGCCTATTAGGCATGATAAATTACGTAGGTAAATTCATTAACAATTTGGCTGAGAAAACCAAACAATTAAGAAATTTAATTAAAAAAGATAATTTATTCATATGGGAAACCATACACGAGCAAGAACTAAATAATTTAAAAAAGATTCTGACCGAAAAACCATGCTTACAATATTTTGATCAGAACTCGGAAATCACCATTTCAGTAGACGCCTCACAAAAAGGATTAGGAGCAGTACTACTACAAAATGGAAAACCATGTGCGTACTCGTCGAGGACAATGACAGAAACCCAAACACGATATGCGCAAATAGAAAAGGAATTATTGGCAATATGCTTTGGTGTAGAAAAATTCTACCAATACATATATGGCAGAAAATTTTACATAGAAACAGACCATAAACCACTAATTCATATATTTCAAAAGCCACTAAGTAAATGCCCACCGCGTCTTCAGAGAATGTTATTAACATTACAAAAATACAACTTCACAATCTATCATAAACCAGGAAAAGAAATTATAATTGCTGACAGCTTATCTAGAGCTTATATAAATAAAGAATACAAAGAAAAATTTGATCTAGAGGAACAAATATGTCTGATAACACAAAATGCAACATTCTCAGACCAAAGAATGCAAGAAATGATAGAAACAACACAAGAAGATGAAGAATTAAAAATCATCAAACACTACATCGAGAATGGTTGGCCTAAAAATAAAAACAAAATGCCAGCAAGCGTGATACAATACTATAAATTACGAAATGAAATAACGACAGGAGATGGACTAATATTCTTCAATCAAAAAATAATAATACCAAAATTAATGCGCAATAAAGTATTAGATTGCATTCACTCAGGACATCTAGGCATAAACAAATGCATACAACGTGCGAATACGGCAGTGTACTGGCCAGGAATTAACACTCAAATAGAAAATGTAGTAAACAAGTGTAACATGTGTCAAACTTATGCTAACTCCACACAAAAGGAACCACTAATAAATCACGAAATACACGATAAACCATGGTACAAAATAGGTATCGATTTATTTGAATTCAAAAACGAACAATACCTTCTAGCCGTGGACTACTACTCAAAATATGTAGAATTAATGTCCTTAGATAAAAATCTAACTTCAAAAAATATAATAAACAAATTAAAAAGCATCTTCGCCAGACATGGCATTCCTGCTATAGTCATATCAGACAATGGACCACAACTAGTGAGTCAAGAATTCAAAGATTTTGCGAACAGTTGGAACTTCATACACAAAACGTCAGCACCCTATCACCAACAAGCAAACGGCTTAGCAGAACGCACAATTCAAACAATCAAAAACATAATGAAAAAAACAACACAAAACAATGAAGATATATATTTGGCTCTCCTATCATATCGTAACACACCAATAAATGAAAGTTACACACCATCACAAATCCTAATGTCAAGAATGTTACGAGATAACATCCCAAGAAAGGTAACAACACTAAAACCAGCAACAATAGATACAAAGAAATATGAAGACAGGTTAAGTAACAAACAAGAAACAAACAAGAAGTATTACGACAACGGTGCGAAACAGAAGAAAGAATTCGAGGAAGGAATGAAAGTAAGAGTTCAGAAGAAACCATATGGAAAATGGGAGAAGGCAAGAATACACAAGGTAATAAACAACCGAACACACCAACTACAATTAAATGACAATTCGATCATAATTAGAAATAGTCGGTTTATGAAAATCGACAAGACAGTCGACGAGGATAACATCGAAGAAGATAATCTCAACAATCCGATCAAGGAAGAGAGGAAAACAGATGAAACCAATCAATCAACCAGAACTGGTCGTATCATAAAAAAACCAGTCAAATTAAACCTATAAGTTGACTTGACTTTTTTGTATGAAAAGACTTAACAAACCTGTCAAAGTTAGTAAATAGGTAACAAAATAATAATTTCAATTAATTAAATAAGTTAGTAATAAGTAACCAATTAACATTATAATTAAGCAAGTTAAATAGTTAAATAATAGTAACCAATTAATATTTTCAATTAATTAAATATAAGAAGGGAGATGTAGTATAATACGCATTTATGCTAATTGTGTTGCCTATATACCAAGCACACAACATTGTATATTCTTTGTAAATAAACCAGTTACATCTGAGCGTCGTTCATGTCTACACCGAATTACAGAACATAACAGCAGGTATCTTCTTAGGGTGCTGGTTTGTAATAAAAGAAGATTGGCACTAATAATAACTGCAGTTGTTAAAATTACAGTTTCTAGGTCCATTTTAAATTGCTGTTTATGTTCTAATAATTATTGTTGTTTTCAAAAATTGTCGACAAACATCAGCATTGCCACTTTTACATTTAAGGTTGTCAAATATTAAAATACAGTAGATGTTTTTTTTTGCCTAGTTACAAAATTGCACAAATGGGAATTTGCTTTCGATTTTGTATGCAACTCCATGGGTGCAACTGCAATGTATTGCTGCAACAAATGGCATAGATGGAAATCATGCTTTACTAGTATTTTAAATTCGAATGTACCAAACTACGTTTTTAGATCAAAAAAGGAAATATTATGTAGAGACAATTTTTTTTCCATTATTGAAACTTTTTAGATCAGGAAAGTAAGCTGTCCCTGGTTCAATACAGTTCAAGCCAAACTACTATGACAATTCAATTCATATTCTGCCAGCCATTCAAAAGCGTCCTTTTTTAAAAATTAAACCAATCAGAAGGCTAGTTTACAAAATATTTTTGTAACAACTGAAAAGCAGTAGAGTTTCCAGGGACAATATATCGTACTTTTATTTTGACTACATTTTTGTTGTCAATATTAAATGCTTACAAAAGTCATCTATTTTAAATTTAATCACGCAATTTCAGAAAAAATAGTATACAGTACAAGTCAAGAAAGTGTCTTTACCTGACTCGAACTACGTCTCGTCACGATGGAGAAACCGCGTTTAAATATCTTGTATATTTATACCTACTTCCATTAACACGTCATATACTTCCACATACACAACCATTCGCGGTTTACTCTTCGTCTCGTCAGTAAAGCATTACTTTCATAACTTTTATGTAATATACTATTACTCCAGGTAACTAATTAAACGTGTTTTAATTCTAGACTCATTTGTAGAGCAAAACTGAATGTTTACTTCAATAAATTATTCATTGGACATTAACATGATTCTAATGTCTCCCTAATTACTACAGCCCCCTAAAAGAGGTGATAGATTAGAAAATATAATTATTTTAATTAAATTCCTTTATTGAGTATCCAAGTTCCTTATCTCATTTTTTATAGTAGGTAGATTTTCATAGCTTTCTGTACGCAGGCGTTTAGCTTTCGTGCTAGATTGAGGGGTTTTGAGCTCAACCATATTTTGAGAAGGGCGATAATTACATTGCTGTTCCCAGAGTAGTAGATTTGTATTCCCAAGTCCCTTGACGAGCGTTTCAATTTAATTATCATCATTAATAGTAGCACAAACTTAATTTGCAATTGTACTAGAAGACTAATTGCAACTAGATGACTAGTAAAAGTTTATAGTACCACGGTTATTTTTCGCATGTGTAGTAATTATTGTACTTCTTCACAAATAAAAGTCAACAAACGTGGAGACGCCAATTGTAAATAAAATTCTATTAAAGAAACGACCTTAGAAAGCACAAAGCAGGACTGATGAAGTTTTCTCTGCGCTATAAAGCGTGACATTAAAACAGTCCGTCGTCACTTGGAAAGAAGTGTTGACACAAGAACAATAAACTAAGATACTTTAATTACTTTTTGCTTGATATTAACTTGACAGTATTTTGTAATTAATTGTCCGTGCGTTGAAAGCACAATAATACAATGATTTATTTGCGCATTTCAGGAAGTATTGAACTATGTTTTGAGACTTGTTTAAAAAGGCTGTTCGATGTTTTATAAAACAAATTTGATAGTAATTTTCTTGAAATGGGGAAAAGTGTCTCAGTATCTGGTAAACAGGGTGACAGTTTCAACACCCCTGCGTCTTATAAATTTTAGGCCTATATCTTTGGGAAGCACGATGATACAACATTACTGAGCGGGTCTTATAATCACGTATAAAGTTTGCTAAGATTATTTAGCAAATTACTTACGTACGTCAAGCTTAAAACAATTTAATACGATATAATATGCTTGACAGAGTAGGGTAACTTTAAATATTTCCTCAAACCTTGTAATGTTACGTTTTATTATTTTAATATATTTTTTAAGGATGCCATAAAGATTTAATTAAAAAAGGTAGTAACCCAATAATTAATACTTATTAGGAGGAGGTTTATTTTTTGTAACAGCGGGAGCTATTACTTTCTTCAAGATTTAAAGTAGACCTAGGGATATATTTTTAAAAGAAATTAAAATAAATCCAACGAAAATTATTTGTAATATACTGGAAATTGAAAGCAAAGAGAAAGTAATATGTTTTTAACTTTATAAAAATATGATTTAAGTTGCAATAATTTTTTGAAAATGTACAAAAAATGAATCTGCCGAAAGTTGCCGAAATACGTACTAGGCAGTATTTCTGAATTTTCTAAATATTTTGGTAGAAGAGGTTTCCTCTAGTTCTTTAGACTCTAATTTTAATTTTGTGGTTACCTTTTTAAGAAAAATTTATTTAAAATTCGTAAAGAGAACATTCGCTGATCCATTATAAGCGTCGCTTTATGCAAAAAAATCAAATAATACATAATTCAATAAAAATACACATTCAAACCGCGTAACACACATTTTTAATATGCGATACCACGCTTGAAATATTTCTGATATTTCCTTGATTTTCTTCCCGAATTTCAAACAAACTTTATTCATGCGAAAGTGAATTCAATGTGGAGATATTCAAATAATATTAAATACACACAAAAGAGATTGTGTAGGTGATGAACTAAATAAGCTAAATCCAGTTCGTGAAAAGTATTTCATAGGTTCCTTATAAGAAAATTCACTCAAAGGAAATACTAATATTCCAGAAAATGTAGGACACAGCTTTCCGTATCGGTACAATACACTCTTATCGTCTTCACTGCAAACCATAAACTAAAACTAAGCTTGCAAACTTTTAATCTAGCAACCCAGAGTTTAATCGATTCTGTTTAAAAGAAATACTGCTTCCGTATGGACATACATCATTTTGAGGGATAATAAAACCGTAATAAGTATTAAAAGGTTAGATATAGCAAACTAAAATTATAATTTAAAGAACTTATTGTTAAGAAAGTTAAAAGGTAGAGGAATGTATTATGTAATATGTTAAACATAAAAAGATCAATATTCTCCCACAAATACAAAAAATTATAAAAAAATCTTCTGATTACGTGTTATACACGTCACACATAAGAACAGTAACAACATTTCTAGATTAAATCTAAAGTATTGCCTTTTAGAAGCAGTATTTCAATTTAAATGCGATAATTACACTTCAAGGGTAGGGGAGTTACATTTTCGCTGGTAAAGCTTAAAAGTGTTTGAAATTGAAATGTAGAGAAGCAAAGGCACAGAAGTATTTTAAGGCATATTTGTTCGTACCCGGGATATAACAAGTTCAGCAGCTTGTCTCGAGACCCGAAAATACCGAACCATAAAACAACAAAGTAATTAAAGGCCGTGCTTATCACGACGGTTAGAAGTCGGTTTTAAAGTACTTAGTTGTTATATCTAGGAGCTATACGGTTAAACGGTGCTTTTGATTGCGAAATCACTTTCAACATCAGTTTGAAGAACTACGTCGCTTTCGGATTGCTGAACAAATTAAATTTTATAACCTGTTTAATTTACCAAGAATTAGCAATTTATTCGGTCTCTTAGTACATATTTCGGCTACAGAAAAGGAAGAGAGGTAATTCTTTCTTATTCTCTGGTTCTTTGTTAAGGTTTATATATGGGCCACTCCCCCTTGTCAATAGCAGCTATAAATATGGAGTTTTGATACGTAATAGCTAGTCTTACACGCAATAGGTGGGTTTTTAAATGTTGTTTACAACAAATTTTGTTAGATTAGTTTACAGTTTCCAATAAGTTTTAGTACTGCTGCAGTTAAATTAGTTTGGCCTAGATTACTGTCTTAGATTTGACTACTTCAGTTGCGATAGTGCAGTTAAATTTTATTTTTGGTCCATCTTATGATTTTTTCCTAAAAGCAATGTTCCCTTTTAATATTCATACGTTCATTTTAATAATACTTGGGCGAGCTATCCGCTGTTGTAGCACAGGCTCTCAACAATCTGTAAGCTCAAGGACCCGCTAGTGCTACAAGGATACTTACAGTATCTTACAATATCTTTTTCCTATAACCCACACAGAAAGTGGCTCTTGCCGTAGAAATTTTAGATTGCAAAGTTGTGCTTTGTTTTATGATGGGTGTTTTCATTGTCGTTGCCATGGTAATGAGTTGTAAAACGTTTAGCGCACTAGTGTTCAAATAGTTATTTGTATCACAAGGCCAGAAACAGCACATTTGCGACTGCGAGTAAGGTTGCAGGGCGAGGCGGAACGCCGAGTTCTGCAAGTAGGAGCAAAACTGTTTCTAGACGTGTATACAGAAGATTTTTTGTGCCGATGTTTGTTTAAATAAATTAAATTTACATTTAAAATTTAGTATTAGGAATTTTTTTTATGATTTTAAAATCAAGATTCCTTGTTTCCTGGTATTCATTAAACTTAATTCATTTATTTTCTTACAATTTCCATTGACGTTTATTTATAAATTTCATTATCTTTGATTTAATAATGGATACATCGGCGCATATTAAAGATTATATTCAAATCACCACAGTGGCTCAAATAGGTAATCGTATTTGTAAAATTTTGCTAATTTATTTGTTCGATCGTCTCCGACCGCGATGCACAAATTTGACTTTGGCAGATTCAATTCCTACTTTTTGCCGGCCTAGGCCGGAGAAACTCTGTTTCTGGCAGATTTCGCGATGCAGAAACTCAGTGATGCCGACCGGGGGCACAAAAAATTGTTTTGACGCACAGCTAGATTGCAACAGTGATTTTGAAATCGGAATCATAAAAAATGATTCATTGCATTACTGCATTAGCAATATCTTTTTATTGCATAAATGAACTGCCTATAAAACCATTAACACAATAAATATAAAGACACTTTTAAACAAATAAAAATATTCTACACATTCTTTTCAATGCTAAAGACAAAACTAATGATTTGCTAAAATCAGGTATTTATAAATTAAATTGTTCACATTGTAATTCAGTCTATATAGGTCAAACAATTGGGAATTTCGTATTATTCGACTGATTCCAATCTTGTACTCCAAACAGACAGTTTGCGCAGTAGGTACCTACACAAATAACTATTTCTAACTTAACTTACTTGCGTACCAAACTCTAATTTACGAAATTGTCCTTTACTAAAATTTTCAGTAATTATATCATGTTAGTATTTTATAGTTAATTTCTTGAAGTTTTTTATATGCATCAACCTTTATTTTCAAATCAATAAAAACAGGTTTGCAACTTAAAATATGAGATTAATAATAAATTATATACTATATCCGGCAGTTCTGAGTTTGAATGGTCACATTCAGGTTTTTTAAAAGATGCCCGATATTGTTTATAGAAGAATTTTCTCATTAATGTGTTTTAATAAACGCCGTTTCTTTTCTTTTTCATCTTGTTTTACAGCTATTATTTTCTACTATCTCTAAATTGCGTTTGTTCGTGTCTGGTAAATTAATTGAAGGTATAACATTTCAGTTTGCCTTTACTAGGTGAATCATTTAATAATTTTTTCTGCAAACAAAAATTATTCTTAGAAAAGTGTTCTGAACAAATTCTTGCTGGTTTAGTATTAAATTTATGTTTTTGAAATTAAACTAAATGGTTTTTAATTACGTCTTAGTTTTTTTGTTTCTGTTTTTATTGAAGGTAAATTCCAAGTGCAATAAGGTGCCATCGATTCCCATACTAAGTCTTTTACTCATTACCGTTGATTGAGGTATACCTCAATTATAGCCATTATTATCAATCCATAAACTATTACTACCAACACAACACTATTTTTATTAACACTACAACACCTGTGTGTATTTTTATTTTATTTGTGTAGTTGTGTAGATGAATCTAGAGAAAAATTTTCATAGCCCTCTCTAAGTGGGAAGCTTTTTGCTGGCTTATAATTTATACTATTATGCTGCTTTACTTGACTTTGGTTATTACTTCTTGTTAATTTAAATGTTTGAAGAAGTTAAATTGACATTTGTGTTAAGGCAGATGATTGAAAAACTTATTAAAACCTATACAGTGTGTCCCAAATAGAGTAGTATTGCATGGCTATCTTTCTTATTAATAAAGATACAGATTCGGTTAAATGGGCAATGTTGTGCAGTTTTTCATGCTGGTTTAGATGCTGCTTAGAAAGATCAAACATTCCGAACCCTTCAAAAGATATCCGCAAAAAACACAAAATCCATTTTTCGAAAAAGTCGATTATTTCGCTTATTATAATAATTACAGAAAATTGTTTTATACAAAAGTTACTTGATTCATTAAGATAAAAATGTTTGCAAAAAAAATATCGTAATAGCCGTTTTCGAGATATTGATAGCAACTTTCTTATTTTAAATGGGCGCCATCTTGGATTTTCAAATGAATAAATTGCATTTTTTTTTGCATTCAACGATGTATAATAATATATGTTAAAAATAAAAAATAATGGCATACGTAATAGTTTTTGTATTAAATAAAGTAAGCCATGAAAACAAGTGAAGTGTATGGTAGTAATTTTAATTACAACAATGTTGACGAATTGGAAGAATCTGTACAAGAAGCGTTAATAGTATTAATCGCAATACATTACGTAAAGTAACTGCAAGTATTTTAAAAAGATGCCAGTTATGTTTGACTAACAATGGCCAACATTTTGAACATTTACTGTGATTAAAATTAGCTATTGTAGATTTAACGTTTATGGTAAATATCGTTAATAACTGTAAATACATTTTGTTCCAAGTTTCTTTGATTAAAATTCACTTGTTTTCATGGCTTACTATATTTAATACAAAAACTATTACGTATGCCGTTATTTTTTATTTTTTACATAGATTTTTATACATCGTTGAATGCAGAAAAAAAAATGCAATTTATTCATTTGAAAATCTAAGATGGCGCCCATTTAAAATAAGAAAGTTGCTATCAATATCTCGAAAAAGGCTTTTGCGATATTTGTTTTGAAAACATATTTTTGTTTATCTTAATGAATGAAGTAGCTTTTGTATAAAACAATTTTCTGTAACTTTTATAATAAGCGAAATAATCGACTTTTTCGAAAAATGGATTTTGTGTTTTTTTGCGGATATCTTTTGAAGGGTTCGGAATGTTTGATCTTTCTAAGCAGCATCTAAACCAGCATGAAAAACTGCACAACATTGCCCATTTAACCGAATCTGTATCTTTATTAATAAAAAAGATAGCCAAGCAATACTACTCTATTTGGGACACACTGTATATGCGTGTGATTGTTACATCAAAATTTTTAAATAGCCTGTAATTACCTAAATTATAATTCATAACTACACGCGTTTATCTTTAATTTTAAATAGATATATATTTAGGTCGAACATGGAATGTATAAATTATACCATACTACGAGATTGGTACTTCCTGCTCAAGTCCTAGAAGATTTCAGTCTATTACTTAAATCTATAATTAACTTGCAAAACGGAACATGTATTGCGTGCGGTTAATTAGATATAACTTCTAAAGGAAGAGCTTTTCACTAAAATGTCATATCCAAATCCATCTAATGTGTTCCCCTCTTCTTAACAATGAGTTTCTCATTAGCTTTTGTTAATTGAGGCGTTTTGTTTTACCTCAAGCTTCTGTTAATTAGATGTTACAAGTTATTTAAGCATTAGCACACAATTTAGCTTGTTTATTAATCTTATCCTTTAACGTGCGGCGGCTTAGACGTGAAACAGACACAGCCGACTGAGAAAGGCGATAACTTATGAATACTACAACACGACAACGTTTTATCCCCGATGTAATACAATATATTATAATAGATTGAATTTCCAACCGCAACATGTTTTCCAATCATGCAAATGAATCTCTCAGCCATCGCCCGTGTAATAAGATCCCAACTGCAGTAATTACTGCAAGGTTAGAGGGCGACCAGATCGCTATCAGTTACGAAGGGTCAAGTGGTCCACAGATACAAGATTCGATCAGAACGGGACTATAGGGAGAGGTTCAGCCATCCGAAGGATCAAGACATTGCATAGAAATAGTCCCCGGATTCTATAAAAGATTTGCTGAAATGGAAAAGTATAAATTCTGACCAGGCACTCGAATCTCACGTAAAAACGAAAAGTGAATCTTAAATTTGAAAAAAAGTCGTTTTGTCATAAGATATAGAAATGATGGCGGCGAAAAAATGTATTTATTTATATATACTACAACAAATGAAAATATTATCTAAATAGAAAGATACGGTTTATTCAGCATTTATCAGAATATGTGGTTAAAGTAACTGAACTTTCCAAATCTAAGAGCTGTATTATAACCCTTACATCGATTTTATTAAAGGAGTTTCGATAGGAATCTAAGAGTAAGTTTGTAGTTGATTTTGGGGGAAACTTTGTGATAACATTGAGATCAACTACCTCATAACACTCTTATAAGTTTTGGAACAATTGCAATAAAATCTATGGCAAACATATGATCAAATAAGATCCAAAAGAAGCGTAATCTACTGTTCTTCTGTACAGGTTTGTTACATCACTTTTTAATTCATCGTGTAATAATTTTATTGCATATGAGCAAAATAAAATATTAATTTTTGAAACATTCTTTAAGTAACCTTCAAATTATACAGGGTGTAACACAACTTATCCGAAAAAATTTAACTATGCATGCACTTTTAAATAAGAAATCGATTTGTTAAAAAAAATTTTAATAAAAGTCCAACACAAAACGAGATAAAAATTGTAGAAAATGTTATTTTAACATTTTCATTAATTTGTAACTTTAACAATTTTTATCTCGTTTTCTGTTGGACTTTTATTAAAAAATTTTTTGACAAATCGATTACTTATTTAAAAGTGCATATATGTGGTTAAATTTTTTCGGATAAGTTGTGTTACAGCCTGTATAATTATAAGTATTTACTTAATAAGCTTACCGAAGCTAAATATTCCGTCGCTTTCCTGTTTCTTGCAGGGTACGGTTGTTTAACGTGCAATGACAGCGTGGGCCCGCAGATTTACATCTCTTGCGAAATGTGCTTTACACTGCAATTTAAAATGTTTGTACAGATTAAAATGTGGTTGGTGAACAGAACATTTCAATTTCCGAGCGTAGTATAGCAGGTTTTTAGCCCAAAATATCCAAACCCAGCAGTAGATTAGAAGAAGCTTTCTATTGCTATAAATTATTCAACACATATACATTCCGGGAAACCGTAAGCAAAGAAGAAGAGGGACGGGACCAATCGAGAAAGCAACCTGCTTCAAATAATATTGTTCGGCTTTTTTTTACCAACACACCCAGTGGCCAGTGTTACATAACTTATCACAGCGAATAAAAACTTAAAACGGATTCGTACTGTATAAGAGCTTATGCCCTTTAACTAAAAAGGGTTGGGGTTGGTTTCAGACATAATACTAAACTTTGGTATGGATCAGTTCAGCAGGACGGGGCAACAGGACACACAGTAGCCGAAAATATACATGTTTATTCAGAATAAAACGTATTATTCTATATTAAGTTCGTGCATTTTCAAAGTTAGCATAATTGGGTAGTCGAATTGTACTTGGTTCCTCATCCCCTCCCACATCCAAAGACATCTTTGCCTTCATTTTTATCCTCGTACAAATACACACGCACTACTATAGTGTCCATTTTTCGCGTTTTTATAAAAACAGATCTACGCAAATAAATGCGCTATACGGTGTCCCAAAAAGGGCCAATAATATTTATGGGGCGTTGTAGGTGACTGATAAGGGAGTAAGGAAAAATAATAAAAAACTTCTACCTGCCGTGTTTTTGTAGTCATTAATCAAAAAGGACGTTCACAATCTAGCACATGCAGATTTTATAACTTTTTAGGAAGCTATTTATTTTACTATGATGATTGCGAATAAAATCGTTTACATTGATCTGGAACACACTTCCACGAACATTTTTGAATATGTGACAACTGCGGTATGTTAATCCGCCCTAGGAAAGATTGAACCATTGAAATCCCTGTGTTGGGTGAATCAATTCACGGCGATGGACAACTGCGCCATCATAATCCAACCTTCAGTTAAGTATCTACAGGGAGCATCGGAAAATACTGCCGGTGTTACCAAAATCGGCAATTGAACTACAGAAACAGTTGGAAATTTGGAATTGACCACAAATATTGGCGAGTATTTTTTATTGGAGAACATCCAATCAATAGGTTTCTTCATTCTATCGTGTAAAACTAATTTAAAATTTATGTGCCAATCCGAGGTCACCTATCGATGGGACTTTTAATTATTGCCCAAAGTTTTTTTTGAAATTATTTAACATTCACGGATATTTGAATGGACATTACACAGGATGTCTTAAAGTAACGTTTAAAGATTTATAGGGCATATAGTACCTACACAGTCAAAAACAAGTTAAAAAATCTTGAAACGTGTTTCACGCGTACCTGGGAAACGTGTTTCACGCGTACGGGAATGGCGTTTCATAAACATAGACATTAGACTTATACTAGATCACTCGATCGAGTGATTGATTCTATGTTAGGAGATAATTATGGGTAAAAACGTGCTACTGAAAAATTGGTAATTAAAACGCAAGAAGAATTTTGTAATTTTAGGAATAACTCAAACGAATTAATGAGTCTAATTGTTCTTTCAACAATATTCAGTTTGAAACGGGGTTACAGTTCCTTTTCGGGCAATTAATTCAGTTGGCTGTAACGAACACGCACGAATTCTATTTAATGTTTCTCTATAATTTTACCACCCTTAATTAAACAGGTGAGGAAAGTTAATTAAGCACTGAAGAGTGATTAATCAAAATAATGAAAGCGAATAATTTGAGAGTATGGCTCTCAGTGGCATAATTTACATCACGAGTACTAAAAAAATTGGTCTATTATTGATAGTATGCGATTCGACTTTGAATCAGTCAGCTTCCCTTATACCGCCTCCCATTAATTCCGGATTGCGTCCCATAAATCATGCATTTCTCAACTGCCGATATAGTACACACTGCTGAATTTACAATGTCCACATTGCCTGGTCTTATATTGAGACTGAGTACCTAGAAGCTGGGCTGAATAAAAATGAGCATCATTTCTAAGCCGGTTTTGAATAAAAATGAAAATATAAAATTTTTCCAACAAATTATTATACAACAGAACAGAAATGATGGGACCAAAATAAAGGTTTCTGGATATATAGAAATATGGTGGCTTGTAATGAAATAACCAATATTTAAGAGAACAACCGACGTTTCCCCGAAGTTACACTCTATTTTTCACTGCCTGTCAGCGGTTCATATTAAAGTATGTAAAAGTGTTGAAAAAATCTACAAATTGTGAAAAAGGGGAAACCACTACGGTTAATATTTTCATAAAGTGACATCACAATAATTTATCTTTTGCGTAGGTGGCGCAATTTTCTCAACTTTGTTCGTCCTGTAAAATAAAAAATTCATGACTCCCTGAAACTTTCTATGAGGACAAATTTTACTTATTCATACTTCTAAAATAAGATATAAATGTGTTCTGGTTTAAAATATGTTTAATAGAAATGCGAATTAAATTAAACAGTTAGATATTTATAAAGGTATAGTTTAAAACTAAAGGTGTAGTATGTTGTTGGTTGTAATCACTGAAACTTGTTTGTATGTTTAATCTCAAACAATATTCGTTTCAAGTCAGCTTTGCAATTGTTGTGCTGAAAACTGTATTATTTACTTTCCTTCAGCGACAGATGTTTACCTCAATCGAATATAAAATACTAAAACTAAGTACTCTAAAACGAAATGTATAATATTATTAATAATGTTTTCCAACTTTCGTATTTATATAAAAAGCGTCTTTTTTATTAAAGCTCAGAATTTAATTAATCAAAACTAGAGAAATACCAAATGAAAATAAGACAAAGCTGAGTGGATTTATAATAATAATAATAATAATATTAATAATACTTCGTTTATTTTATACCAAACAATTGGAATGAAAAAAAAATTCTAGACTTGAATTAACATGTTTGTTTTAATTACATCTAGGAAAAAATATAAATCAATTATTAGTTATACCTATGTATTGAATGTTTCGAAAATATTAATTTTTGATTTAGATTAAATAAAATACAAGCAGCAGTAGTTGCTACTATACAGGGTAGGTATTATGTAATGTACAGCAATCTGTTAATGGGTGATTCTGGGGCATAAAGTAAGTCATAATATTAGCCTGCTACTTTTTTCTTAAACGTCTTCGTTGAAGAGATGTTGAACTTTCAAATTAACCAATGGAATCCTTTAAAAAATATGCAACAAAACAGACAACCAAGTTATAATGTAGCATATTGAAGTTATAGGATACAGTGGAATCAAGAAATTTGAAAAAGGGGTACGAAACTTAAATAAACTACCTGTTTATTTAAATCGAAAACAAAATCTAAAGTCTATGGGCTACCAAATCATTTCCATGAACTTTATCAGAAATCAAATGCATATTTGCATACTCTTAGAGGGTGTACAATGTAGTCATACCAACAAAATTAAATGAACCGTAGGCTGGGTCTCATTAGGACATTTTAGTAGAGTCAACAAGTGGAAGCCACTAAAGTTGCTTTTAAAATTTAAGTCACACTTGAAAATTGTTGAATCAAGTTTGTCGAGGTTAGTTGCCTTACAAAATGGCGAATACAGCAGTTGTTCGTGCAGGTATCAATTGCGGTGTTTATATTTTACATTCTGCTTTAATTGATTATCTTAACGCCACAAAAAAACGAAAAAAGCGATCTGTTTGGGTGAGAAAATGGATATGTAGAAGAAGCGTGTTAGATGCATCATCAACGCTTTTGAAAGAATTGGCTGAAGAAGATGTAACATCATATAAAAATCATATGAGATTATCTGTTGCCAAATTTTTATTATTATAACAGCTGATTTAAATTAAAAAGTTGCCGCAAACTAAAAAATATTAAATCACATTAGGCCATTTCTTGCTTCAATAAGCCTGGTTGCTTTCAACTAGACACTAAAGTTTGCTCTAGAGGGAAAGTAAAATTCTAACTTGCTTGGTTGAAGGCAAGTGGTAATTTTTGAATCACACTAAGACATTTAACGGTAACTTTAGTGGCTTCCACTTGTTGACTCCACTAAAATGTCCTAATGAGACCCAGCCTTCGTAAGACACTGTTTGAAAGGCCACTTCTACTTCTTCATTTTTGACAATTGAATAAACATGCAACTTTGATACATGATTTTAATCAAATTGCTAGAACTCTCTCATTAGAGTCCTCCAGTTCTTCAACGAAGATGCTTAACAAAAAAGTAGCAGGCTAATATAATCTTTAAAATCTTCGAATCAAGAAGTCAATTTTTTACGGTTTCTAATCAATTATTAAAAATAATCTTCGAAAATAATAATTTAATGATGTAAAATGTGTGTCTTGAACAATAAATAAAATAACATTTTAAGAAGTGCATACCTACGATTTCTTATGTCAAACAGTGCAAGTTATTAAATTCCAGTTAGAGCTGAGGTATTTTTTAATTGTTGTTTGTTGTCGTTTTGTTAAGCTCACAATTAAATTAAAACTCTGAGATAAGAGTAAGATTTATATTTATTAATTTCATTTTACGGTAACAAATTAAGGTAAGTACGTTATTTTCTTTTTGTTAAAATAAAAAAATATGCAAAAGATTTATAATATTCAAAGATATTTTGATTACTTTAATACATTTTGATTGCTTTATAATTGTCTAAAGACTTAAGTATTATATAATAAGGGTTGAGTATTATATAATATTTTGCCTTTCAAGTTTCAGCTATTTAAAGAATATCTACGCATTTACTTTTCGTAAACGACATTCAAGAATTTGTAAATGAGCAGAAAGTATATGTCATATAGGAAAAACTTGACGTGAAAGGGTAAAATGGGTTTGATATTTGAAATCAGCGTACCAAGATCAGTTAAAAGGAAGTGTCAGATCCAAGTCAGATTAATAGTTATTTGTATACCAAGGACGCGAAATGTGTCTTTATCGTACCGAGAGAAAATTGTCGCCGAGGACGCTTGCGGCCTAGGAAAGACAATCTCGACGGCGCTAAAGAATTTCGCGGACAAGGTATACACAATATTTTTTGTGCATCCGTAAAAAATGTGTAATTGTAAATGTTATTGCTTTTAGAAAACCTACAGCTTAATTCATTGTAAATAGAAAAACGGCTTTCAGTTAGCGCGTTACTATGGATATGGAGTAAATAAAACAATTAGTTTTGTATAAATTACAATGATTTTTACTTTAGCGGCTGCTACCATAGCAGCGGCCGCGAAATTAGATTTCGCGTCCTGTATAGCGGACGCGAAACGCCTACTTCGCGTACGGTTGCACAAAAAGTATTTTATACCGTATTTTCGTAACACTGTGCATGTTGTCAGAGCTATATGAAACTTATTAATAAATCAGGAAAACCGGTCTTAATGCTAGTAAGATAAACTACAAATGTCATTATGATCACCTCATTGTTGTAATTATTGTTTCAATCAATTGCAATCTAAAGTGGACAACACGAGCGTGAGCATAGAAGTACTTTTGATCTTAGTTTAATGCTTTGTTCTGAATTTCTAAAATACTTGGTAAAACTACAAAAGATATCTGAATTGTTTAGCAGGATATTACAAGTGCACTTGAAACATTGTTGAAATACAATTTACATCAGCGTTTTCCAGATTACACCTGGGAACATTTTCTGTATTTATTTTGTCAGATCAGGACTTGATGTAGCTTATGTACTTATTCCAAAAACCTCAAAAATTCCAAATATATAAATATAATTAATATAATATATCGTTTGTACTATTTGTTATAGTATATTAAGCAACAATAGGTTGGTATTTTTAAGTGAAGCTTACAAGATCATGGATAATTTAAATATAAATTTGATTAAACCAAAATGGTCAATCAAAATTTAGAAATACGGTTGTTAAGCGAAATTTGTCGAGGTCCTCACATTATCTGAGACCTATAGACGAACTTAACACGCGCGTAGTGTTCAATATTTTTTGAATTATCGGCGTTATTATAATTATTTGTGAAATTTGAATAGATATGCCAAAACATTCAATTAAAAATAATCAAATCAGCTATGTACATTTTTAAACTTCCATGCTACGCTTGTTAGGGAAATACGTACACAAAAGTCATCGCGTTTTTTCGTGGAGCGTGTCGAATTTCTGATGGAATGAGATGCAGAGCTAACAGCAGAACTTAAATACATCCGGAATTCAGGAGAAAATGCGCGAAATTGGAATGAAATTATAATATAAATAAATAATATAAAAAGTATATAACTAGAAACGCGCGCAGTGGTTCGGACCATCCGCAGAATTACACTGCACTTGAGTTTATACATGATAGCAGTAAGTAAACAAAAACGTCCGGTCGAACAAAAAAATAGTAACATAATCAGCATAAGTAATCTCGTATCGTTACAAACATAAAATAGGAAAAACAAAACAATTCTAGTAGTATTCACAAAATGCAGAACATTACTCCTTTGATACAGTTCTTATATGCCACTAGAATGCTTTTATTGTGGTAGTGAAAGTTTTATAGCACGCTTCTACTGTTTTGGTACGCAGCAGCGTTAGGCCGACCATTCTGAATAATTCCACTCCTGATTTTATCTTCTCCCATCGTATTGATATTCTCTGTGCTGTGAACAGCTTCAACCAACTAGTTTTAGAAGTTTCAGCGATTCTTTCACGCCTTGTCGACCACCGTTTCAAAAGCATCGCTCTTGTTTTCTAGATAGATGATAAGTGATGTTGGACTTTGTTTTTCAAGTAGTTTATCTACCATCGTTACAGTTATTATTTATCTATTATTTTAGAAAACTACAACTGACTTTATGCTTATACAGAGTGGTCGAAAAATAAGAAAAATTGTAGTAAAATTTAAATAAAATGATAGTAATTTTCGATTTAACAATATGGAATAGCTTGAATACAAAGTCTCTTTAACTACCCACGTCGAAACAATTTCTGTCAAGATTTAAACAGATAAAAGGGGAAGGAAAGAACTTTAATGTTCAAGTATTCAAAAAGTGAAGAGATTCAAGGAATATCCGAGTAAATTACTGAAAGTACTGCGTAGCAAGGCATTCAAGAGAAAACGACATCGTGTTTGTCGAATTGTTTAGGTGAATTGCTTTGCAAAAGGGAATTGAAATATTTTAATTTTCAAGTTTCCGCAACGCAAGCAAAGAAATGTAAAATAAATAAGCTTGCGAATTGTAAGACTGCCTGAATGGTAAAGTTAATTTAAAAAATTCCTAAATTTGGAAACAAAAAATAAAGTGATTTGTCTTTTTATAAACTCCTTAATTTATTTTTTCTTTATAAGAATATTTACAGTGATTAAAACAAGAAAATTTATAAACCTGCAGGTTTTAGTTTATGAGTAAAATAATGAAGATAGGAATATAATAAATGCGTATAAGTAAAAACTTGTTGAAGAATGAAACAGTGCGTGACAGATATGAAAATAGAGTGAACAAATGGCTTCCTGAGAACTTCATCGTAGACGAGCAACTTGTTGCGTCGCTGATTAACGTGCATTTAGATAACGGCGTAGTGAAGTTTGTAAGGTGGATATCGTTCAAAAAAGACCTGATGAAGGAAGTAATAATACTAACTTATACAACTATGAGGTGAAAATATGTAAACAATTTAGAAATGGCTTGGATACGAATTGATACGATATTCTTAAATCTATTTACCACAAAAATATAAGAAAAGTACAGAAATACTTTGGTCCTGTACCGTAAGTAATTTACAGCACATATTATTGTGATTGACATAGACAATTATTATTCTCTTAGTAACCGTTAAAGACAATAATCGGTTTTCCATATCTTTTTTGTTTTTCGCTTGGGAAATTCCAGTTTGCCTGGTTATTGTATTAAACTTCTTAAAATGAGAAACAACACTGTACTAATAGGTACCTACTTCCTCTTGCTCCTCTATTTTTACAAATGTATGCTAGTTTGTTCTCCTTTATACCGTCGATTCACTCAACCTATTGATGTTATTACATACAAATGTTGCTAAACGGCAACAACAAGGTTAGGAGAGGCATAACCTACTTACATCTTGGGTAGAGAATAAACATAACAATAAATTGGGAAAGAAAATCAGGATACTTATTTAGTTAGTAGGAATGGGCCAACGATGTGGTAAGAGATGTGATAAATAGAGTGCAGTGTGTCAACCTGATGATGCGAAGACAAGGACTAGAAAGAAATAGGTAGTGTCCCCTTCTTTAAGTCGTTCCTTCTTAGCAAATGTATGATGATAGTGATTATTGATTCTCATTTATTTGGACGGATACTCTCTTTATCGTTTCATCCCAACAGTGTCTTTTGGCAGTAATTCTAGTGGCTTGCTCAACATTCGTATTAAAAATTAATTCAATGGTATCGTTCCAGTGAATCGGTGATCTACCAAGTTGGATTCAAATTCATAATTGCAATCGATTATGGGCAAAATAGCAGGTATACATAGTTTAAAACACATTGCAGTCTCAAGAAAATACAACACATACGGAATGTCATTGTGTCATTCGCTGTAGCAGAGCGTATAGTCTAATCTCTAAAGTAAAACCGTTTAGCGGTTCAATTCTGAGAAAGATAGATGAGATAGTTCGTGAACCACTGACCACTGCTGACCAGCAATTCACCAATTTGGAAGTGGACTCGTATGTCTAAGGCTTACACTGAATTTAGACTGTTTAACAGAGTGATGCTCTAACATTCCATCTTTGTAGCACCCTCTTGAGACGGCGAGAAACTCAAGGGCCTAAGAATGTTCGGACTATAGCTGCTATTTCGAGTAGGGACCGTTCCGCATTTCAAAGAAAGCAGTGTGACCAATACTACGCCCCAGCTCCCTATTACTACCGCAGAGTATCACCACACCACTGAAGGCGTTCCCCAATTTACTTGCGTATAAAGCGAATAAATCTTGTTATTTCCCGTTGAAATCGATATTTTATTTAATATTTATTATTTATATACTTGCGTATGGTTCGCAGGAATTATAAATGGTGACCCAGGTTACGGATATGTAAAATTTAACTCCATATATGGCTGAGAAACACCTTCATGTTAGGATAGTGCCATAGTCGAACCCTGGATTCCTTGTGTTAAGTAACTACCTTTCGCATAAGAAACTTTCATCTCGTACTATTTTGAAACCGTACGTACTGACCAAAATCTGCATCTACAGAATTGTGGAATTGGTTTGGTAGGAGTTCTATGAAGGAGTTCGATGGTAAATTTTTATCAATTATAACTTCCTTTTCACATTCTAGATGTAGGTCAAGGGGAGTGGCATTGCTTCATCTTGTACATTAATGAGATAATCCAGTATGTGCCAACCCAGCGTTAATGTTTCTTGCTACCAATTGAAGCATTTAAAAATGTTTAATTCACTAAAAATTAGCGATACATGTGGGCGGAAATAGATCCAATGGTGTTTGATCTGGAATATTCTTGGTGAATTTTTAAGGATCATGATCTTGATTTTTGTATAAATAATCATTGGGTTATACTGGTTCAAAAGTCGGAAGAAATGCTATAATCGATTCAAACCGAACTCCGTTACAATGAGGGGAGTTTTGCGTTTTCTGTTTATGACGGCAAAACCATTGGTTGAACACTTGAACAGTCTTTGGGTTATATTAGCTGCAGAGTTGACTCAAAGACCTTATTAAGTGGATTGGCTCCAGCTCCAGCGTGAATGCTCTATCCCTTTCTGGGACAAAAAGCATGCTTGCTATGGCAACTGTTAAATTACGAAACGCAGTTGATGTACTTAGTCTTTAGATTTATCAAGATGCCGGAATTTGAATAAGGCGTTATTGAAACGTTAGTGCTAATGTTAGTTATGGCCTTTTCTAAGGTGTTTTATATATTTTTTAGTAAAAGTGAATATAAGCAACCCAATTACTAGTAAATTTAGAGTAAATTCTTCTTGATACAAAGAATCATCAAAACAATACAAAGGGCAATTAAGAAAGTCCAAAAGTAAAGAACTGGCCTTATTCGTCCGCATCCTAACATCTACATCTACCTGTGATGTCTGGTTTACCTATGATATGCTATCTGTCATAGAATCGGTTGAAATAATAAACCCGATTGGGTTGATCCGTTAGTCCTGAAGAGACGGTAGATGGTGATATTTACAGGAATGTCTTACATTATAGTTGTGACGAGGATTTCGTTTAATTCTGCGGATACAAAATACCATCTAATCGTTTCCTAGGGAACCGCGAATTTCATAAATGTCAGAATTTTGCACTAACTCTAGCATATGAAGTTAGAACGAAAGAAGTATAACTAGAAACGCGCGCGGCGGTTAGGACGAGCCGCACTTCAGTTTAAAGGAACAGATGTTAGATATTTAACATTAGTACTCGTAATCAATGACAGGCAAATAAATATTTTGTTCCTCTTCCTGTTTCTTTATTCCCCTATTCATTATTTTATATGACAGCAAATGCCGTATACTATTTAAAAAAAACAAGGAGTAGGTATAGTGTAAAAATATTGTTATGATTCGACTCTGGTGTACCTCTTTTCAACTTTTTTTGTAAGAGTACAGAAATTTCACTAGAATTGAATTTTTCAAGCTTAAGTTGAGAACAAAGAAAACAATGCAATAATATTTCGATCCCCCGTGCTCGACATTCTGCTGCAAACTCTTCATGATGCCGATTGTGCCGGGAAATGCCAATATCACCATTCGATTTTGTGTTACGGCTTTCGTAGTAAAACAATTTGCCGGAACACTCGAAGTTTTACGGTTTTCGAAAACAACGACTGGCACGGGTGATTTGCCTCACCCGGTATATACTTATAGTATTTAATTTATATTTAAGCAAAGTTACATAATTGAATAAATGCACCAAGGTATAAGCTGACGAGTAGCAAGGCGAGTAACATGAAGTACCCCATATGTTAATTGAGAAGATTTTGACAAGTAGTCTTGCTGAAAACTTGTTTAGTTTTTGGTTGACAAGATTCGTTGACTGACTAATTTAACATGGAGCTGCTTTATTCTTTTTTACTAATTTGGATATCTAAATATGGACATGGCCTCGAGTGCACCTGTATCATCAGATTCGTATTTCGTCGATTCGTCAGCACAGATCAGCATATCCCCATGTCCAAATATCGGCATGATCTAGAGTCAACGTGGACTAGCAGATATTCCAAATATGGTATAAAACCTGAGTCAGTCCGAATCTTCAGATTCGTATGTTCAAATATGGGCAAGAAACTGTAGAATCTACGTAGACTAACAGAACTGGAGAGGACGACTCTTTAACCTAGTTAGACATTGAACAAATTACATCGTCACGTTCAACTATTCGGGCCTGTTGCCTATCATAATCGTTTACTTGACGACAGTCGTTATCGTTTCATTTTTGTCAAAATATATGTTCATGCCAAGACTATTTTCGTACACTTACGTACTGTAACCGGAAATGTACGATAAGACTTAAGGCTTAAAGTTTTAACGTGAACTTCTATTTTCTTAAAATAAACGATAACGACTGTTATTAAATAAACGATTATGATAGGCAATAGACCCGATCGTGTAAAATTGACTTGTGATACTAAGTAATTAAATTAATCACTTCGTGACACCATTTCCCATTTACGTGGACGATTTGTTGCGATTTCTACTTACCTACGAAAAAAATTCTTTCCATTACAAATTAAAAAAAAAAATATTCAGAGTTACTAATATTCTAGAGTTAAATTTTATTCCTATGAATGTAGTTGGAATAATCCATACCGCATAAAGCAGTCCTGAATGTTCTGTTGATTTATCCTAATTGCATTTTCCAACTGTGTAATAAAATTAGGCAAAAGCTCCGTTTTAGCTATAACATTAATTTTACGGAATATGTCCGAAATAGTTATTTTAAAATTAAATTTTAATTACTAACCTCCACTATTCTACATATCTCAACCCACAACGGTTATAACTACCTTCATGCGATGTTTTCTCATTAACCTTTATTCTTAATAGTTTTTCTGATACGATATTCTATACCATTGTCCATTTTAAGTATGTTTTGTAAGTAATTAAACTAATTTATTACGGGGCGTTAGAAACTTTGTTGTAAGAACTAAAGTTTGGCGTAGAGGTTTACTGACGTACGTATACTTTTTTAAACGCGAAAGTACGTGGACTGAATAGAGTTTTTGCTACCGTAACTCCATTATGATGCAGCTCTATCACTTCGGGTTAACGCTGTCCATCTTATCTCAGGTTTCCAGCAGATTCCATTTTCCCATTTTATTTCCTGGATTCGGAACGCATCAAGAAATAGAATATTTCCGAAGGGTATAAGAATAGTGTAAATCATGACGAAAAATTATTATGGAACACAATAGTTAAATTCAGAACAAATCGTTTTATAGGAGGGACTAATATTTCTTTTCCTTCCGAAAACAGCTGTGATTGCGTCATTAATAAGAGACGTTTGTGGTAGTTTTAAATTTATTAGTTCATTTCCGTAGGTTTTGTTCCTCCCCTGTATTTAAAATATGGCTGTTTTTCTAAGAAATTACGCTAACTGAATTTATTTCTTTATAAACTGCTTTAAGCACGAAAATTCAGTTCGGAATAACAGATGCTCTTGTAATCAGACAATTGTGCATTTAAGTTTTTAATGCAAATGCTAATCACACAAAGCGCGTTTCTTAAAAGGCATCGTGATCAAAGCGAACGAATGCTTTATTGTTCATCTGGGTGTAATTTGTATTACGAACCGACATGTTAATTTGCATAATAAAAAATTCTTTTGGAACTTACACTGGGGATGAATATAACTGAAAACTAACAAGATCCACGCCCCGCTATCGTGTCTCATAAATTGTTAGTCTTAATTCGTTTAGCGGGGTTAATTAATAAGCAGTCCAAATCTTGGATAACGTTTACTGCAAAATTAATTTTTCTGGTATATAACGGAAGGCTAGAGTATTTCTGAGATATATTGTAACGTAAAGGGGCTGATTTTATGTTGGCACATATTAAATATAACCATTTCAAAATTGTTGATCGCTCACTTTACGTAGTTTTATGATTGATATTTGTGCCGTTCAGAGCATGGGGATTGTTGCCTGTCCTTATTATGTCTGTGTAAAGATTGCTAGTCAGGTTCTTGCATATTTTCCGCAATTCGCAGCAACTGCGGATTTATTCCTTCGGGCTCCAGTGCCCTTACTCATTTTTACATTTCCCAGTGCAGTTGTAACCTCGTCATCTGTTAAGACTCTGCAGAATATAGTCTCCTGAGCGCATTTTGCTCTGAGAGCCTTACGTTGGTCCTTAATTTGAGTGGTGTCGGTTCTCTATGTAAGAGCTTTGGATATTGTTATAGTGTGTTCTGTGATTTTGTTTGGAGCGTTCTAGTGTTTCGTGTTGAACTATTAGCTCCGCCGTAAATGGGAGCCAACGTTTCTGCTAGAGGTCTTAAAGTTTAGTGACTCCTTGTCTTTTTTTTCGCCATGCTGTTTGGCATTCCATTGAAGGATTTCGGAAGCTTCTCGATATTCATTTATTCGCTACTCTTATTACGGCATCCTCAAATCTTTGGTAGCTCTCAGCAGGAAAGCAGTCTATAAACTTATTCAGTTTATCAAAGCAGGTGCCCTAGCCTGCCTTTTTAAAAATAAATTTTGAGCGAGGGATGGATGTAATAAGTGGTATGCTTGCGCTGATTTCTACAAGAGCTGCTGATTTGAACAAGCTTCGTTATTTTGGGTCAAAATCTGAATACAGATTGTTCTTCTCTCCTCAGTTACTAAATCCTCCCGGTTTCAATCATTTTCCCGGCACATGTCACTCAAGTAAGCTGCTGCGAGTGGTTGAATGGATTTGGCTTATGGTGGTCATAAGGTGGTTGGTGGTTTAGTTAGCTCTTCTATTTCGACAACTACTTCATGGATGTCATTATCAGACCAAGTAGATGGACGTAGGTAAAAATATTTATTGGTAGATAAAACGTAGAGTAACCGAGAACTAACGCAGGTTGCTAAGTCATCAGTCTGGTGATACTCTTTTATGAAGCCGAGCATCTGTTTCAGAGTGGGTTTTCTGTACAACGAGCAGGATAATGTCATTGTCTATTAGTAATTTCCCAAGTGTTGGCATATGCGTCTGTAATGGGGCACTAGATGTTGGTATTTCATATTAATGTTTCCCACGACCGATTTTGTCAGATATAAGAACATTTAGTCCCTCATTACAGATACGTTTGTCTCACGTAGATTCTACTTATCCACATACTGTACCAGGATGAATATCTTTTAGGTTATGTTGTTGGGATGACGATTTTAGTCCGGTAAATAGTATTTTACGCTAATGTAATGATTTTACCGTACTCAAATAATAATTTATGATTATCATTAAACATAATTATAATTTTTTTTAATTACTTTTTAATGCAATATTAATAACAGTACGAAATAAAACGTTGTACGTTATAGGTCCGATAAACTTTTACAGTAACTCGTTTCGAAATTCCTGACTCAACGACTCCTTTGTCGCCTCCTCCAGTTACAGCTCAGCCTGTTACTGTAAACTTTGTTTTACCCGACTTACCTATAACGTAAATAGGGATTGTCCCATCCTCTAAGCCATTCAATTTTCTCAAACTTTGTTAATTTTATGACTTCCTTTGTCCTTAAACTGCCAAATAATCACATTTACACTAAATTAGAAATAGAAGTACTACAGATACTAGTAGTAGTACTAAACTACACTATATTCCATGATAACATTTTAACACACAGACCAAGGTACTTAAACATAGTTAGGTATGCTCCTAACGCACAATTCAGTTCCTAGATGCCCCTCGCGGGAGAGGGTGTAGCACGTCACAAGTAGACAAGCTAACAGGCTTACAGCGAAAGTACGCGTTTGACTGCTATTCCGTATATCGTAGTTCGCAAAATTCTTTACCCCTTTATTATAGTTTAAAGTTTTTTATATTTATTATAAGCATTTTATTATAGTTTACATATTTTACCATATTATATTTAACGCCTTGCAAAGTATGTTGAACGGATGTTCGTATTTTTATGTCACTGGATATGGGAAGAATTCTTTAACAAGTATTTTGGTAAAGGAGTAAACCATCGCAAAGGAATTAACAGTAAACTATTGAAAAAGTTTAAAAATAAAATAGGATATTATAGCAGTGTATATTCGCCAAAGAATATTTATACGAATAAACTTTTTGAATAGTAAAAGGGAAGAAGAAAAGCGCCAATTATACAAACGAAAATGGGAGGTCTTTTTCTAGGGCTTTTTCTTCCGGTGCTTTTTTTTCTAGGACTTCTTTTTCCGGGGCTTTTTTTCGGGGCTTTTTTTCCCGGGGCTTTTTTTCGGGGCTTTTTTTACCTAGATTCAAGAATGAATATAATATTAAATTAACACTGATTACAAAAAGACTTAAAAAACAGTTGATTGGTGGGCATTCCGAGCAATACTTGAGATTATGTGGTGGTCTTTCTCATTTTTTTTGACAGTTTACAGTCATCCCTCTCCCGTTTTCGTTTGTATAACTGGCGCTTTTCTTCTTCCCTTTTACTATTCAAAAAGTTTATTCGTATAAATATTCTTTGGCGAATGAATCTAGGTAAAAAAAGCCGGGAAAAAAAACCCCGGGAAAAAAGCCCCGGAAAAAAAGCCCTAGGAAAAAAAGCACCGGAAGAAAAAGCCCTAGGAAAAAACCCCGGAAGAAAAAGCCCCTTGAAATTTTTTTTGAAAGTTTGTTAAAACTATTGGGGCATAACATAAGGTTTCGTGAACAATAGATATTTATTTACCTACCTGTAATTTTTCGGTAATTTTATTAATATTGTTTTATTTAATGCACCGATTTTTATTTTGATTAAATTTATATAAGTAAATAGGTATGTATGATATAGTAAAATAAATAAATGTTGGTTTAGAATCGTGTGAATTATAAAATTACTTCATGGTGGTTTTAAACTTCCCCCTCGATATCAAAGTTGAGACGTAGGGTTTTTTCTTCCAGGGGCTTTCTTTACCGGGGCTTTTTTTACCGGAGCTTTTTCTTCCAGAGGCTTTTTTTACCGGGCTTATATTTTAGGGACTTTTTCCCGGGCTTTTTTTACAGCCACCCATATTCTTAATAGGTACTAATTTTCTTTGCTTCTTGTGTCAATATATTTACGCATAACCAAAATTTGTTGTTGTTTTTTACATTAATGTAATTACTCACAGGAAACTTATGTACCTACTCTACAGAAATATTTCTTTTACACAAAATAATATATTACAAATATTGTATGCCTAATTGGTGATTTTCGCAAATTTATTGTTTAGTTTCTACATAAAAATATGTATGAAAACAATGTAGGTACTGAAACATATAATACATAGGCCATGATTTCGTTTAGAGCAAGATATAGGATGATGGAAGCATTACTTTATTATGAGTTTATAAAAATTATAGTGGCAATATACCACTACATCCATTGCAGCGGTGACCGCCGCTTCTACTTGTGACGTCACGGTAACATTAACACAGCGCTTATGGGAAACCGCCGAAGTAGCATACCTAACTATGTTTAAGTACCTTGACACAGACTACAGAGGTGCCAGTATTATTGGCAACTTTAGCTATTTTAAAAACATTTTGTATTACTTTCTTCAGAATTTTTAGTGAACTTGATTTCGATTGAAGAGATATTGCTTAAAGTTCTATGGCCTTGAGCGAGATTTACATATACATATTACGTGTATTTGGGATTATGGTTGGCTCAAATCTGTTCACTTTGTACATCTTCAAATTATTCTTGAAATTCAGCCGCAATGTACTCAATTGAGGGTGTCGTCGTGTGATTGACGTGACACACTCGGATGGTCTTGTTCGAATGGATTTACAGGATCTGTCCGTTAGTGTCGAGTCTTTCACTGTTCAAAGACTTTCAAATATTTTTATTAGTTATCGGATGGTTGTAGGAATCCGAACAGGTTTTGAATAAAAATTTCACATGTTTTATTGAATTCAAATAACACAGGTGTGTGTATCTTTCATTGTAAAATTCGAATGATTTTCGTTCGCTCATTAATCATCCACTTGTCGAAATTAAATTCCCAGAGAATTATCTTTCATCCGACGAGATAAGCAGAACTAGAACATGAACAAACAAAAACGTTCGCGACTTGTTATCCATCCAATACATTATGGGAAACTGCTTTAGATACCCTTACTACCTACTAACAAGACAAGTTACAATATACAACCCCAAACATAATATAAAGAAAATGTATCATTGAATGCTGTAGGTACATAAATTCGTCTTAATAGGCATTTATGAAGGCAAACTTTTAATTAGTAATTAATAACTGTTCTAGTTTTAATTAAGTTGCCTCAATTTGGTTATGGTTCCAGAATATTCATTTGTACAATGACGAGTCTTAAGAAGTTTCCCATTAGTATTCAAAAACGGTAGAAAAGTTTGTTGAATTGATTATTATGATACATCAGTAGATAACGATACAATAATGCAATAAAATTTTACACAATCTATATTTTTAGCCGGTTTTATGTATTTTAACACGAACTTACTACATTCCTATTAGTATAAAAATTCAAGTAGTTTCTGAAATCAAATAAAGAAAGAAGCCAAAAGTTTCATACGGTTTCATATTTTTATTGTACAATTTGGGATATTAGATTATAGAAACAGATAACAACGTAGTAAGAGTCCACTCAGCTTTTCTAGATAATAACTTTTTCGCAGGTGGTCACCAGCCTAAGGATTTGAAAAGCGTTTGTGGTTGCGGCTAATCTCTGCTATTTGTTGTTTCTGGGAACATTAGAAAAATAATACCCATTAGTTGAAAATGGGGGATAATTTAACCCAACTGTATCCGTTTCCGTCTCCGAAAAAAAATTATTTTCGTTTGTTATTTATAACTTTGTTATTATTAAAGATATTGGAAAAATGTAAGAACGTTCCTACGCCAATTTTTTATTCTCTAGCTCTAGCAGCTAAAGGTATTACATTTTTCGTAAATCATTTGTTTTTTTTAACCATCATCAACTTTCTTATTTCTTATGTTATTGTCATTGGGTTACATTTCTTTGCGGCGGCATATTGTTATTCACAGAATTTTGAATGAATCTCACGTTTAAACCTACCTCTATCTTTTACAATAAAGGAAATCTCCATGGTTCACCTCGAATTTGAAACACCGTATATATACCTACCGTTTTTGAGAAAACCACATCCATTTTAAACGTTTGGGGCCAGTTATTGTGACGTCATTTACTTTGATATTACGTCCGCTGGCAAATAGTAATCTAGAAATAAGGTGCCCATGATGTAAAGAATTACTCAACGGCAGTTATATCACAAGTCAACTGCAAGGCACTACAGATTTTCGGCGAAACAGCGTTTTGTCATTTCTCATCCTTTGAAAACCTGAAAATTAAAAATGAATAGGTACATCTGTAAACGCAGAATTATTTTCATATGCAATGTTACAAGACCTTTGATTTTTATCGGAAGATTTCAGTAATAGTTCCCGACATTGTTGCTAGGTAAAGCACTAGAGCACAATACATTAAAAAAACGAGTGAGTTAGCACAGTTTCTTTTTCAGTTTTGTATTGTACTTGAGTGCTTTAATAATTAGCATATTAGCATAATAATATTTTACCATTGAAATTCCTACGTTGAGTCCACTGTTGAGTCATTCCATTCTACACCCTGTATAAGTATTTTATTGATTGACAAATATTAATGGAAACATGAATTCGTTGTGTGGATATTGTTTTTTATGTTTTTAAATATTATTGTAGGTATAGGTATACGATTTGACATTTTTTAAGGAAAGGAACTTATTTTTGAATAACACTGCATATTGGTTCAATTATTCAATGCAAATATTTTAAACAGTTGTGTTCTAGATCTAATATTTGCAGCAGTTCTTGAATTTTGTTAGCTGCGTTGAAAATTTAATAAAACGACATGTATTCGAAACAAGTTTTCCCAAGGAAATGCATTTACAGAAAACTTTCTTGAATGTTTGAGTACTTTCATAACCAAACATTTCTGATTATTAGTAGCATCTGAAATATGAAACCTTTCGTGTAGAATTAAACTATATTGGCTCGAGTGTTATTTTATGTAAATATGAACGGTTTTATTGTGTTTTAGAAAATATTTTCAGTATTTCTGGAATACTGTTACCCGCGTTCAAAATTTAATAAACCGAAATGGATTCAAAACAAGTTTGTTACTTTTCCTAAGGAAATGCATTTCCAGAAAACTTTCTTGAATATTTGAGTACTTTCATTACCAAACATTTCTGATTAATAGCGTATTTAAATGTAAAACTTTTCGTGTACAATAGAAGTTTATAAAACAATAACTGCCGTGCTATTATATATGCCCGAAGAAGTTGTATAGCACACCTAATACTAACAAAAATATAAAAACTTAATCATTTCAACTAGGTAATGCAATATATCTCTATATCTTCTACGTCACATTCTTCACTGATTTCTATATTTCTTTTTCTGTCCGTTAACCTATAACCACTTATGTTTCTTAATATCTACTCTCGTAATTTGTTTTATTTATTTCTTATGTCCGCTGTTGTTTCCATTCTGTATGCTAGTAACCTACGTCTTTTAATGGTACGGTTGCTTTGTTAGTTTGTTTCGTTACTTCTGGTTAACTATCTCCGTAACTAGTATTAGGTATTACCCCCATACCTGCTCTATTATTCTATTCTTTACTACCACTTTACAATGCACCGGATACCGATTTTCGAGTTAACACACCTGGAAATCGTATACGCTATGAATCGCACTGTATACACACTATACAGTTTGCATGCTATAGTTGATCTGTCACAACCTTGTATGTATACAGGTATGCAAAAGTTAAACAGTCTTTTTTAATGCGAATAAACGAACGGAACTTACCTGCAATGACAACCACAACAAATGTAAAATTGGTGGAAGTAATACGAATACCAACCTAAAGACACGTCACGATGGTTGTAAATAGAAAAAGTAAAGGAATTACAGCTAATTTTTTTAATTTAATGTTACTGCCGATGTTGGTGGTTAATTATGTGATCTTACCTGATTGAACAGATCAACTATATCCGACTTTTAAGCGTTGCTATACGAAACTCAAGAATCGGTAGGCTGGTTCTTTTGTGGTCGTGAGACATTTCGTTATCTCGGGATTAATTTACTGGCATCTTGAATCTACTTCCTGTTTGAATTTATTCAATAGCCTTTGTAATCCATCTTCATTTTCTACAACATTATATCGTCCCTGTATAAAATTACTGTAATCTTTTCGGTACCCAATCTGTATCTTTCGTATGCTGCCGTAAACTATCTTGTTGCGACATCCCTGTTTCTACCTTTATGTTTTCTGTCAATTGTGTGAATTGTTTTGTTTGGTTTAAGTCTTATAACATAGTTATTATATTTTTCAGCTTCACTCTGTCGAAAGCTTTTCTTATGATTGTAAAATAGAGGACTCCAGGCTTCTGAAATTCCAGAATATTTGTTATTATTTCCTTCAATAATTTTAAACATGGTATCCGCGAGGTCGACCTTATTAGTCGGAGAATTCTTGTTGCTCTTTATTTACTGTTGTATTATTTTTTTATCTCATCTTTGAAACAGCAGGTAAACAATTTTATTACTGATTCGGGAAGAGGTACTCCTCCCTAATATTCCGCTAGATTAGCTGGTATTACATACGAACCCTCCTCTTCCCAAGTTCAACCAGTTTAATAATAAAATAGGAAACATACTACTTGACTAAACTTTATAGTATCTAGGATTTTTTCAAGCTGTTGTTCAAACTTTTGTTTGATATGCATTTTCTTAAATAGCCTTTGAAGTAAATTCATATCAGGAACCCTGACTCTTTTATAAGAAGGTTATTATTATCAACCGTGTAATTTTGAATATTATACCATGGCTTCAAAAGAATTTTATTAGTTCATTTTCGCTTCTTACTTTAGCACATGACTTTACATTTTTATGGACTCACTTCATCCCTTTGCGTTTTGAACGCACAGTATAATTTTAATGTAGTGCATCATGAGAAGCTATCAAATGGTACCAGTTCAAAAATAAGTTTTCAGAAAATTATAATTTTCATACGTATGGAGGGGCATTTAATTGTTTTAACTTTTTCAGAATGTTAATTACATTAAATAAATATTTCCAAATTCCTAAATTTTCATATCAGTTTTTCAATATTTTTTTCTTTAAATTGCTTTATTGATTTACAGACACAACCAGTTAAATATTTTAGTTGCTTCGTGTCATCTCTGGTGTGCAATTATTGACTTACACGTACCTACCCTATAACTACAACGTTCGCAAGTATTTGCTTTGTTAGCTTACCAAACATGTCATTTAGACTTACCTAGATTGAGAACTAGTTGGACAACCCGGGCCTTATTGTTTGTAATTGTTAATAGAACTGACTGTTCCTTATAATATCACTGAACAGTGTATCAAAATTTTATAAGCAGTCTAATAGTATTTACGTAAAACAATGCTGTTGTCAGTGTTTGGGCTATTGCCTATACTTATCAGTATAACTTCATTAACATTATATTTTTTACATTTACCACCAAGAAATAGTATCGTACACTACAGTGTTTAAGATTCATGTTACCCACATCAAGGAATGAGAACGAGTATGGTTCCAATCGAAAGACGATTCCCGAAAATACAACATTCTTAGGAATTAATGAGGAGCAGCAATCTCAAGACAAGTGGTATGGGTACAATATGGTACAATGCAATTTTCCTAGATTCGAATGAAAGCCTTGGAACAGTGTTTAATTACTTGTCTGCACAGACAACCACAATTTGATAATTGGTGATATTTGGGAACGGGCCAGTATTGGTAAATGTGTTTCGGTTACTGTTATACCTCATACACAGGATAGGGCAATATTGGATTAAACGAGTTACATATAAAACTAGATTTTTGCGACAGCAAGAGTATTTATGGTGTCGTTTTCATCCGGAATCCAGACGGATATAACAACAAAAGAATAAGAAGAGGAATAGACTATGTTATAGAAAGGACAGCGCAGTTTATATGGAAATTATTCAACAATTATGGCAGGAATATGATCGAAGAAAATTTTGAAATAGAGTTTTAGATATAGACAGAAAATTAGAGGCAGACATATTTCCCTAGTACAACGGTATGCACCTCGGCATGCACTCTCAAGAGGCAGAGGCGCTCTCTCAAGATGGACAGATCAGCAATCAGAGCTGCTTAGGGCTGATCTTATACCGTGGGGTTGACATGAATGTAGAAGTAAAGTGGTTGAATGAAATTAGAATTTTTCTTAATTTCTCAAATCCCTTTTAATATTGTGGAATGAAATTTGTAATGTGATTAAGTGATGATAAATATTAATATGTAAATGCGTCCAAAATGAAATTTCTTATGCTCTTTTACAATTTCTAGTTAGTATTTACAACTTACGGTCCAGACAAATTAGGGGTACCTAATATAAAATAACTGCTAACATATAATAAAATACCACAAATTATAATTATTATAGGGCCAGTCGGTCTTTTGTAGTAGGACGTCAGCAGTAGACAGAAAACCTTTTTTGAGACGAAAAGTTCCTATGAATTCCTATCAGATATTTTTCTTTAAAATATGAAAGATCATTTAATTTTGTTAAAAGAAGGCCCTTTCACAAGTCGATAAAATGCAGGGTTTTAAAGGTATAAACAGAAAAACTCGTAACAAAATGTAAGAAACATATTTAATACAAATAGGTACTCAATTATTTCTAGTTGGGGATAGGACAACTCGCCGTCGCCGATTTTCCGTCGCCGATTCGCCGGCAAGACGATTCGCCGTCGGGAAATAAATATGTAAATAAACTTCGAAATAAATAAAACAGTAAAATTGCTATAAGTACAGGATGTTTTTAAACTATGGTCATTAATTTCTGGAGGCCATTCTACGTCAGAAAATATGAAAAAAAGTTCCTATAAACATGGGTCCGGAAATGCTTCCTAAAGGAGCTGGGGCCCTCTGTGAAGATACTATCCAAAACTTTGTTTTTATTTAATATCTCAGAAAGTGTACAAGATACAGCGATCAGCTGTGGCATGCGAGTTAGTGTTAAAAGCGCCATTATAACGTGCTAACAACCAAAACGAAAATCTGCCAGGGACGTGCGAAAATAGGGGGGAGGGCGTCCCTTTTCCCCGCCCATTTTGTTATTAGCAACTATTTCGAATTTTTGAAATTAAGAATCTATTACTTAGACAAAATTACATAAAAAAGGTCCTCTTGTTAGAAACCCGTAGAAGCAACCGTGTCCGAAAAAAATTGCTTCAAAAATTATGTGCATGAAAATTTTTGTTTTTCTTTTCATCATGCACATAATTTTTGAAGCAATTTTTTTCGGACACGGTTGCTCTTACGGATTTCTAACAAGAGGACCTTTTGTATGTAATTTTGTCTAAATAATAGATTCCTAATTTCAAAAATTCGAACACTTTCTGAGATATTAAATAAAAACCAAGTTTTGGATAATATTTTCACAGGACCACAGCTCCTTTACTCCTTTAGGAAGAATTTCCGGACGCATGTTTACATGAACTTTTTGTCATATTTTCTGACATAGAATGGCCTCCAGAAATTAATGACTGTAGTTTAAAAACACCCTGTATATTTATATATATTTTTTAAAACGATATATTACTTTATGTACGACTGCATTATAAAGTACTGTTTATGACATAGTTTTGCGGTCATAAAGTAGTTCTTTATAGTACTAGTAAAATAAAGTTACTTTATTTTACTAGTACTATAAAGTACTACCTGTACGTTACCTGTCAATGTCAAAATAAATGTCAGAATAAATCCATTTAAATTTATTACATTGTAAGTACCTAAATACATTTTAACTAAATATAACAAATATGTACTATACCTGATTATTATAATAATGGTTGTTAATATTTATAAGTAACACAATGAGTGTTACTAGAAATATTTATCCCTACAATTTCGTTGCTTTTTCTTGCTACTTCCGAAATTCTTGAGTTTTCTTGACCCACTACAGAGACGCTGGAAGTAGAAGGTTCTTCACGAGATACCTCGCCTAGGATCTTCTTTGCAACGCTAATTTTGGTATTTTCACAATCATCAATATAGCCCTTCGCCACTGTAGATGAGAGCCAACCCCCATGTCTTTTTATTCCCTCCGTATTGGCTCCCGCATTTGCTAGAAGGGTAGGTGAGGTGCGCCTTTTTCTACACCTAGACATTTGGCAACCACAGCTGCCACATTACCGAATTTGTGTATTCCGACGGGCTGAACAGTACATTTTTCTTTAATGTAATTGATAAAAAACCTTTTGTGTGGTGTCCTGGTTGGTCGAAGTGCCATGTATCCTCTAACAAGTTCAAGTAGATTAATATTTTCAAGTTTACCTGGAACTATTATAAAAGACCGATCTGTTTTGGTTTTGGTGTCTTCAGGTTTAACTAAAAAATGTGTTTTACAATCTTCAACACATGTTGTCAATAACGTCCACTAATTCTTGACGTCTGCAGGCACCAGCCACAGCAAATATGAGGACAACCTAAAACAAATTATGTTTTTACTGGGTATTAGATGTTCAAAACAAAACGTCATTAGGTAAAACATTCATACCTTGTTAAATAAATGTTCCTTATTGTCAGCTTTACGCATTATATGTTTCTTCGTATAAATGCCTGAATTTTAATGGTAACAGGGAATCTTTAGCAGTAGCAGCGATATTTTTAATTTCCTCACAAGTTTCTTTGTTAGAACTATTCGTTTGCATTTTAGTTAAAACACCCTTTTCCATTTCTTCGAGTATTTTAACTACCTATTTCTTTTACAAAATTTACAAAAATTGCTTTTCTAAAAACAACTACTAGCTATTTTATAAACAAGTAGCTAAGCAACAGCAAAAGCACACTGTGATATATCCAGTTTTCCAATGGCAACTATATATTACAAGCTAAATTTTCGTCTGTCAAGAATAGATATCAGATTTATAAATTGAATTTTTTTCGATAATGAACCAATTTTAGCAGTCGAACATAAAGCTTTGTATGCAATTCGTACATAATCTGACTTTATTGACTCGTCATCTTTATTAGCCTCGCTCGCAAGCTCGCTCGTCAATAAAACAGACTCGCCAAATAAAGTCTTAGATTATGTACTTGTTACATAAATAGCTATTATAGTGAAAGTGTGAATGTGCTACAAATATAACACAAGCAGCAGAAGCCAGTATTAAGTTTTATAATTATTATCATCTGCAAATAATTTGTTTGTCAGAAATAAAGGACATATGAAATTTTAATGACATCACATTAACTAATTATTTGAAAATCTGGCTTGTGCTGCTTGTGTTACATTTGTAACACATTCACACTTCCACTAAATTAATAGTAGATAGTAATTAGTAATTTTACTGTTTTATTTATTTCAAAGTTTATTTATTTATTTTCCGAAAGCGAATCGGCCGCCGGCGAATCGGCTGCCGGCAATTCGTTTTATTAGTATAGTCAGTTTTTACGTATTCTCTGTATGTTTTCTAAACAAGCAGTTATCAAATAACGGTGAAATTAGAAAAACCCTTTGTCCACTTTCATACTTCTGAAAAATGTTAAAATTGTTATACACTTTATAACTTAGAATGTCATTATTCCTAGAAGAATTATCAGAAATTATAAAAATATTGAGCAGTTCAAACAGTTTGTGATATCTGTAATTAAACTATCGATTGCTATTCGAAATTCGAATGCTGTTAGGTAACATCACTTACTAAACCATATTAAAAATGTCACTGTTTGAGATATTAATTAAAATTTTAATTATTGCTGGCACCTACTTCAAGAGTCAGTATAGCTTCGTAACAAATCATATTAGGGCACCAAGTATCCCTTCGAAATGTCTCAGAGACTGTAAAGCAATAATTATTAAAAAAAAATTAACCAAAGAGATAAAGTTTATTATATTCCCGTTTCGCATAAAACGGACATTGTCCGACTAGAATATGCAAGTACGCTCTCAGGAAATTGATTACTGATTTTTAACTAGGTACCTACGTAAAGTGAAAAACATCTAAAATCGTCTAAAATGCATTTTCTTTAGTTTTTAATTAAAAATTTCAATATCCGTACCAAAAATATCTTTCTTTTGTACTTAATGCTTTTGTGCTTACGGGTAAGAAGAGCTGTAATAAAGGGTTACTCGTGGCTAAGTAAAAATAAATTGTTTGTTCGGTAACCTTTAAACCAGGGATCAAATATCGTTTCGTGCTTGTTTTATTTTCCCTCAAAAATTCATAAAATGTATTTTAAAATTAAACTCGCTTTAAAGTTTAAAGATAACTTCTAAATTGAAAATTTCAGTTTAGTTTCAATAGGCGCGACTAAACAAATTAATTGTATTATTTTATTTACTTTAAGGCATCTGGTGTAAAGAACCTTGTTTGGTTTGAGAAGCAGGAGTGAGTTTTATTCAACACTTAAAGGATTAATAATAAGTAACGACTTTCTAAAACAGTAAAACTTGACGAAAGGCGTCTCCAAAAAGTAATATAAGTAGATCCTTGGGAGAGCCTTGATTACGTTTTATAATTGCACGGGGATTAACAGAAAGGATCGTTCACAGACATTTGGTTAAAAAAGCCTGGGCATTATGACCCTGGCACAAAAAGCTTTAATACTAGACAAGCTGCTGCGTCAGTCAAGCTGTTGCATGAAGCCGGAGTCTGGGTTGGGTCTCCCAAATGCGCATGCGAAAGCTCGTGAAAGCTTCTATCTTAATGTTGCACCGCGGGTTGCCTGCTTTCAGTCGCGTTCGCTACTCCGGAAAAGTCCTGCGAGTTTTCAGTTTTTGTATCTGATATGCCGTCGCCACGACGCGTACTCGCTCCCCGATTTGGGAATTTTAAAATATTGGAACGGGATGGGGAGATTAATTAGATATAGTAAATGTGTTTGGCGTTTTCTTCCTATTTTCAAGAAACTTTAATTTTTCTACGGTTTAAAATGTGACACTTTTAACTTACGAACCAGTTTGTAAATATAATAATAACAAGTAGGCTATAACTTAAAAAATTAGTGGCGTTATAGTTATTCGTGTAGTTTTAATACAACAAGCAAAAACTGTTTATAGACTATTTAGAAATGAAGGTAAAACTCTAAATCGCTTCCGTAAGTATTCTATATTTTTCCATTAAATACATTTAAGTTTTACCTTGACTCTAGTTACTATTTTATAGCTCTAATTAATTGAATTTATCTCAAATTGAATCAATAAAATTTAAAACTCTAAAAACTCGATCCCAATTGAATAAGAGATTTAATTATTAAATTGGTGGACATTTCAATTAAGTTACGGACATAAATGATATCACATTGCAGATCATATACTAAAATATACCAATGGGTATAAAGGCCTTGTCTCGTTCTTGTAGGTATTACCCGTCGGTTTTTGTGCCGGTTTTTCTCTTGACTGGGTTATCCTTTGGTTTTACTCAAGTATTTGTGCAATGTTTTAGAAGCTCCTCTGGTGGTTGTTAATTTTGTGTTAACCACTAATACCGTGATACAGAAATTAATATATTTTCCTTGGAATTTTCCGGGATTTTCCAATATTTTTAAGAGTACTCTAGAGACTAGCAACAGTTTATCGAGTTTCTAAATTAGATTGGTTAAGTCGCAATCGTGGAATTCTATCAAGTAGATAAAATTTTCTTTTTAATCGAAACTTCTGTTTTACACGTTGAATTTCTAACTGTTATACTAAAAAATAAATTAAATATTTTTCAAATAAATCTCAAATAGTATAACAAAGGCCATAATATAGATATATTTTCTTCTTGTAAGTCAAGCGTATCGATTGAATTTTCTTTCTTAACTAAACAGGATTTTTATTGAAAGAAAATTTAAAGCTAATTTGAATTTTCTCTATAAAAGAAAATCTATTTTTATATGAAAGTTTCGGAATGGAGGACGAACTAACTCAACTTCTCTGTTTGTTTTTCACTGAGATGCTTTTACAGCCCCTGAATGGTGTCACGAATTTTACATAAAAGTTTGTAAGGGGAACCCTCATCAAAATAGAGCAAGTGCTAGAATCACGAAATTCACTTTGTTCCCGCTACCTTTGGTTACACAAGTTTTCAATTAAAACACCAATACGTAAAATTCGTGAATATATTAACTTTTAATTACATCTTAAATTTTTGATGAATGGTGGTAAAATAAAGTAAAGTTTAAAAAACTGTTTGTTATTTAACATTTTATTTTATTGAATATGAAATGTATTAGAAAAACTTCTTTTCGGGAAAAGTGCGTTAAGCGTAATTATATTTGACAGGGTCTAAAGGAAATCGACCGATACGATTTGCTTATGAAAATTTGAAACGCCTGTCAGATCGAGAAAAAGGAGGTTTGGTTTAAAAGTGCAACGTTTCAACGGTTTCAATGTATTCCTATAGTTTGAAAACAGATTAATCTCAATTTGACAAACTTGTAACTACGTGTATGAGAAGTATTATATTATATAGTACACATTCAAACAAAATACTATGTTAGGTAAATAAACTAATAGCGAATTCCAATCGCTGCACTAGCCTGCACTAGTGTACACTAGTGTTGTGTGCTAGAATTGTGTAATCACGTGACTGCACTGCACTGGTGTTAAAATTTAGAGGAAAACTCAAATATAGGCACATTCAAGTCACAGATGTAACACTTGTTAAAAACTACCTGCTTATTTTTATCTGGTTCAACCACGATTTGTCAATTTTGAAATTCGAACACACTACACTAGTGTACACTAGTGCAGGCTAGTGCAGCGATTGGAATTCGCTATAAGTTTGATGCACACAGCCCAGCAAGGATATAGTTAATAAACGAGAAAGAGAAATTGAATCTTGCTTTAGGGCATTAAAATATAGCTGGAGAATAGGAAATTGAATTAAACTTTTGAAAATTGTCTTTATTGCAAATAAATTGTTTTTTGAATTAAAAATCACTTAACTAAGTTTAATGGAAACTGAAATACATTTACTTCAAGTATGGCAATTTAGCAAAGTTGTATATTGTCTTTCTATTTAAATAATCAAACGTTAGGTAAATATATAATTAATAGTAAACAGTTATTTACGTGGCAAGTCACGAAAGTGTTACTTTACGGGAAGTGAAATTTCTTAACCTCCGAGTGCCGTAATTAAGACTTTCCAGATGTGTTCCGTATAGGTACTATTTTTCTGCTAGTGCTTTAGTTAGCAAAGATATTTAAGTCTGTCAGTCAAGAAAGTATAAGGAGATAAATAAATAAATTGGGTATGTGTGAAAACCTTCTACTAATTTAATTTAATAAATATTTTCTTTTCTGTAGCTACAGATTTAATAAATGAAAAAAGAAAATAAATTAGAGTCTGAGAATATTTGAAAACCGTCATGAAAGTAATGTTTTCGTGCCACTTGCAGAATAACTATTTAAGATTAGAGTTAGTATTACTGATCGAACAAAAATATTAAATACAGGGGGGTGAGATCATTTTGTTCCGTAATTGCGGCCAAAGTGGGCAAGTTAACTTAAGCCCAGCTTTTTATTCTTCTACTGCCTTAACTTTCGTTTTGCTTGTTTGTTGCTATTTTTGTCTACAATATTCTTTCTGTTTTATTTTTTTTGTATTTATAATAACGGAATTATTTACTTCAGTATGGTATAAGTATAAGTAAGTCGGAATAGAAATATTTTTACTTCAGGAGCTTTCGATATTCTATAAACAATTTTAGAGTAGCCTGTATATTTTTTAATGTTAAAATAAGCTTTTTTTTATTCCCACTCTGCTTGTCGCGTATTGTTTCTGATGTAACTTTTACTGGCACTTTTGACGGTGGATTATCCTATCTAATAATATAAGTAAACTCTACATGGGTACTTACAAGGAAACTTATTTTTAAATTAATAAATGTGCCTTGTTCTAAATGCCAATTGAAATTCCCACACTAAAAACGAAAATTGCATCCGTCTGAAACAGAAGTGTAAAGGATTTTACTCGTTCTATTTGAAAGTTATTATTATCATGCCATACTTACGAAGTTGCTACAATTTGGCACTTGCTCAAGTTCAAGCAAGTCTTAATTTCATTTCGTTTCATTTGTGCTGTTGATTTTGAGAGCTCACCATATCGATTTACAACTCAGAAAGTAAACTAAGGCAAGGTTTTTTCATAAAATACACAAATTTAGAAAGTTAATATTTGTTGAGTAAGTTAAAGCCATACATACTGTAAGGTACTGGTAATTATTTAAGGTTTTCTAAACTTTTTCAAACTTTAATCAATGTTTGCAAATTATCCAGCGTTCGACGTGTATTAGCCGTTATATACATTTTATTATACTTTCAGTTTTTCAGAATAATTTCTGATAGTAGGTATTACGTAGGTGTTTTCTAAAGAAGTGATGTATGGATAGGTATTTTATTTTTTGCAAGCCGGTGTCGGGTTGTGGAACACATTTTGAAAACCATGGTTTAAACTACATCTACAGCAAGTTCTTGGTACAGAGCTTATATTATTGTGATATATTAAATGAAACACATTAAATTCAAAATGTTAACTCTCGCTATTAGTAGTTAGGGTCCACAATAATTTAATAAAATAAAAAAGAAAGTTAATCCATTCGTTAAAGGGAGTGCGAGGATATTATAAATCTTCCTCTACATGGAGGCGGTTTAAAGTTTGTGGTCTTCTTCTATACTGTAGTACATAAAAAAAGAAAGACGTATTAAGATGATATTTAAGATTTACTGGAACAGCATCCGTTCAGGTCTTTTAGACTAAAAATACTTGTAAAGAAGTTACTGACAGATTAGAGTAAGTTTATTTTTATTTTTAATCAACACCTGTAATTTCTTTTAGACTCGATGTATTTCTAGACCGATTTCCAGAATCTTAAATATATTTTAGTTTATTTATTTAATTTTATAAATGAGCGTAGATAAACAGGTATTAATGTTAACTAACTGACCCAAATAACCGATATTCTCATAGCTTTATTTAATATTCCATTTTATTACCAGTTTATCAATTACAGAAACGTAACATAAATATTTTAAACTAATGAGTTTCGTGTTTAACTCCAATTGTGGAACAGGTAAATATAATACTTACTATTGATAAATCATGAATGTATTTTTAATTAAAGATATCCTTTCTCTTTTAAGATTCTGTAGCAATCTACATTACTTGATTTAATATCCTTGAAAGCAAAACACCAAATACCTACATCCAACGACTAATAATGTGTATCACTGGAGCATCAGGTTTCATTGAAGCAATGGAATTAGATACTTACTAGAAAGCTTAACTTACACGTTTTTGCGAAGTTGTAGGTATATTATTGAATAAGCAATTTTCTTTCTTTGCCATGAAAAATTTTTTCAATATAAACTTTTAAAATAGACAATTTCAAGTTGAAATATTCTGATTTCTTTTCAATCGAAAAGTATTCGGAGCTTGATGTTTCAATTTAAAACTAATATAAGTTAAGGAGATCATTTTTGGAGAACATTTGTGGAAAAATTTCATTCGGTTTAGATGACTAATAAATTAATTAATTGATAACACGCCACTTCAATTAGTTTAGGCTCAAATACTTCCCAAAATAAATAACTGTTCTCTAAATGTATTATTGATTATTTGGAATTATTATTTAGGTTTCAACCGAATTCATTTAAAGATCCCTTCGTGATATTCAATATTATTGCCTAAGGCAATTACCTAATTTATTTTATAATTACAATTTTTCCAGTAAATTTGATTGCAGAAAAAAATTAATGTGTTTTAAAGCGCGTATAAATAAAAAAAACCTAACACATATATAATTTTGCTTCTATAATCCTCGGTTTGCTTGTTAAAATAAGCAAACGTTTGAAAACGGCAAAATACAAGCAATTTCGTACCCGTTTCCTTTAAATTAAAAGCTCTTGAATTTTTGTTTCGTGTCATGTTATGCTAGTCCAACGTATTTTTATAATTCGAGCAAACCCTTTGACAAATTACATTTCATCCGTAATATTACAGGAACACAGAGGATATATTTCAAAGAGTAATCAGGGCAACGCAGTTCAGAGTTTATGCAAAGCCAAATCCTGCGGGTGGTCTGGCGGTCACACTGCCATCAACTGTATTCCAAGACATGATAAATGAAGTCCAGAGGTCTGAGGTTACGGTGTACCTGTCGCTGTGGAAATGACAATTGTTGGTTGCCCCTCGTTGTCTTGTTCACAAAATACGGAGTTCGTTACCGAAATCTCATTTATATCACTGGAATTACTTTCAGTTGTATATTTTATATTTATCGTTAAGGGTAAAAGCTTTTGAGGAGCAATGAAAACAGAATTCCGTTTGTTTCGTACATCTATTTCATTTCCGTGTATTTTGTCTTAATATTACGGTACGGTTCAGCTGGTATAAAATATTAATCTAATTAGCAATGCCTTGTACAGAACTGTACATCTCAAGAGATTTCGTGGGTTGAATAATCGGCTTGTTACCACTTTTATTTGCAGAACAAATAGATAAGTCGAGACGAAGAGTGTATCTTCCAAGATTTAAATTAAATTTCTTTTTAAGTATAGTAAATGCTGAGAAAGAGTTTCGTGACCTACTCGTTCTTAAAATAATTACATAACGATCCATTTAAGTCCCGGAACTTGTGGAAACAATATTATTTACTTTCATGCCATTAAGCTAAATCAAAGGGTGCTGTTCGACTTAACGACTGATTGTCCCTAGTCACCCATGCGTCAAATTCAAGCTTCGGACAAGAGTTTATGGAAATCGAGTTATTAAGTTTAAATGGCAAACAAGTTGATTAGCATTCTCATCAAAAATGTTAAAAGTTTGTTATTATTAACCCTTATTATTAGGATTACTGAAAGTAAGGTCTTGTCCTGGAAAAACGTTTTGGAATTTAGTGGCCAATAGATTTTTACGAGTAGAGGGTTCCTTAAAGGGCTAATTTTAAAAGCAATGTTTTCTTATGGCGTGAGAGAGACAGTTTGCGCCGTAATGAATCTGCAATGTAGTGTGAATTATGTGACAAATAAATTAGATTTCGTTCTATATCGTTTACGCATCTTATAGCCGGATAGTAAGATTAATGACGCAACTTTCGTTTTAATTTAAGGGAAGCAAAATAAAATGTAGGGATTGAAGCAAATAAATAACTCCATTACAAAATTAGCACCCACTAATTTAAATCCCTTAAACTTTAATGGTTAGACATAAATTAATTTAATGGACTTCCTTTCAAAACACTTTCGATATATTCGAATGTTGGCGTTGTTGTAAAAGTCCCTTTTGTAGATGAATGTTTCGAAATTAAATGCAATAAAATTCTATTTTACACAAGGGTATATGCAATGCCAATTAAACCAGTGAAAGGATATTAGAAATTCGTGACAACTCTATATTTTTAATCAAAACTTAATAAGGGTTGAATTAAATAAATAGCCATTATGTTGAATAGCTAAAGCTAATATACAATTCTTGGTAAATACGTAAATTAATAATTAGTTACCAAATAGTTATGAATCGGCTCGTTATATTATAAACCGATTACTTTTTTAATAGGCTTGCTTTGTGGTTGAAACCATTACACTGGAAACGCCTGTAACCGTCATTACATTTAAAGTTTCTACATTTACCGTAGTCAGGGGTGCTATTTCCGGTTTTCTGGTTAGAACTCCGAACTTGCAGTAAACAAATTAGTATGCTTGAATAAATGTTATTCGGTCTTGGGGAGAAATGACACTGCTTTATAAAATTCGTCAAATAGGAGGAGACAAACTTCTTTTATTTCATGCGTTTCTTTTAGTTGCATTGCAAAAATTAAATTATTTAGAAATTTCTTCCCTCTTTCCCTATCTAGGATTTTATTTCTCTCCTTTAGAGCGCAAATATTCGACCCGTTTGATGTTTGTGATTTTTTGCGGAATACGAATATTTTAAGATCCAACGCCCAGTTTTCTTCACTAACTGTACAGAGTGTATAAAATTCTTAGTCAATCATAAATTGGTATTCATATTTTAAGTTTTGAGCGGATTTTTACTATTTTAATTTTGAAAAGATTAACAAACATATTATATATATTAAGACAATTTGCTATAAGTGTCACATTATACCATTTCAGTTTTCGTGTCTGAGATCTTGATGGTTTCGTTTCTTTAAGTCCATTGCTTTTATTTCAATGATAAAGTATAATCTTAAGCTCAAGTTCAAGGTATGCTAGCAGGTGAATTTAATAGTTAATACCTTTTCACGATTATTCCGTCTATAATGTGTAAAGCTAACTAAGACTAAAATATACCGGGTAAGTTGCAAACCACTCCTGCAATTTAGGGTAATTTCGGGATAGTTTTTATAAAACGGTATAAAAATATCAATACTAAACACAATCTCTCTTTATTATTTTTTTATTAAACATATAAATATCAGCACAAAATAAACTCCATTTAAACTTGAAATCGACTTGAAATAGAATGTAACACTGAACTAAAAAAAACATGTATGTCAAAATGTACACTTAGCCGTCTCTCCCCAACTGGCCGGGACAGATGACCATAGACTTACAGTTTGTTTCCTTTAATTTTCCCGCACTAGTCTTTCCTCGTTGGCTTTACCAAAATCACTACAAGGACCCATGTTACCTTTCTCATGGTTTCCTGACTTTAATCTCCGCTCTAAAGTTTTTCTAGAAATATTAAATTCGCACCTGTGCGTTTCGAACGGCTCTAATCGCATTCACTAAGTCTTGTTCTTGCCAAATTCCACGGCTTTCTGCTAACTTTCTTTTGTATATCTTAGGCATCTGAAAAAACCGCATTTCTCCTTCCCGTTCACTTATAACAAAAAAATTGATTTAGAAAATATGTTTTGATATAGGGCCATCTGTCCCTGAAAAAAATGGACCATCTATCCCGATTTTACGGGATAGATGGCCCACCCAAGGGCGACACACAAACTATGCTGTGTAATCGCAATTTGAGGTTAGAGTGTGTGTCAAGATGTTCTAAACACCATTTAACAAGAATTTTGAAAAACATGCTACCCGAAATATACGTACACCGCACCGGTTAGATAAGCAAACTGCTGTTAAAAGTTTTCACTATGCAATAAACAAAAAACGTATTTTTCTTACTTTTCTTAATGTTTTGGGGCACGTCGCAACAACAAACATATCGTGTAGCTTAGGTAGTAGATACAATATTGTATTGTATTGCTACTGTCCATCTAAATGTGGCTCTAGAAATTTTTATCTATGGCCATCTCTTCCCTATAACCATCTATCCCGGAATTACCCTAATTGGAAACACGTTTTCAACATCAACATTAGAATAATGTGGTTATTTTTCTGCATGCCTAAAGTAGGTACATATTTTGATATAAATATTGGTATTATAATTGGCGTCAACAATATTTTTACTTACCTACACATTTCACAAACTCTCCCTTTCAAGTCTGTACCTTCCTGTTTCAAACTCTTCCTGTATCCTTTTCCCAAGGATTTTGTAATCGAAAATTATTTTCACTACTGACCTTGATTTTAAAATTAGTTGGAAGGAGGTAAGTGCAGAACTATAACTCTAAATACTCCCCTGTGTTATTGATTCCAGATGTTATTCGTCTCAAACACCAGCCACAGTGGTAATTTTTAAACGAAAATTTGCTCATTCTTTCATTTGGTTATTAAAGACTGTTAAGAAAAGATATCCAACATGATCCTCAAAAATTGTATTGCTTTAAAAAATGGCTTAGGAAAGTTTAAACCTAATATAGGTAGCTACCTACGGTGCTGACCAAATCAAGAGTTTCCGCACTCCACTTTAAATTACACCATTATTCTATTATTGTGGTATTCAGTTTAAAATACAGAATGTATAGCAACTAAAGTTATTCCAAGCACACCGAAGTCTAGTATGCAATTTACACGAAACTTCATGATAAAATGAAGTTCTCTCTATTAAAGTGGGTCCACTGAATCACGAACTAATGCAGTGTGGCAGCAAACTGCAACCCTTGCGTAATTTATAGTTTAGTCCGTTATACTATATATGGTAAGTTATTATGTATGCGATACTCACAACTTTTTCGATTTTGGTTCTTGATAGATGCTTTAAGCAAGTTTAATGAAAGCAAAAGATACAAGAGTACCCAAGTATCGTCCTTGATTTTTAACAAGTTTTGAACGTGCGGTGTGACTTGATGAACTGCTTAAAGTCTTGGCACATCTATATCCAGAAAACGGAAACCTGAGAAAGTTACTTCATCATTCAACCTGAAATTTTTCCGTCGATACAATTTCTTTCTTTTTTTAGAAAGCTTTGCAATTTGCGTTGACTATTTTTAAAATAAATAAACAGTCGAAGCAGAAACCTCCATACTTTTTTTTAAATAAAAATAACAACAAACATGTTGTTTCGATATATGTCGGTTGAAAAATAGGTCAACCAGAGTGTGGGTTTTAAATCGAGAATATTTTCGCTTAATTTCCTATTACTCTGTTAAATTTTATGCTTCAACGAGTGTGTGTATTTGCGGATAGCGTTCAGTTCCTGAACGGTGGATTTTACTGTTTTTCGTAATTTAGCCGTAAAATCTATAAAGGTTTTTAACTGGAAACTCAATTTTTGTGGTAATCGTAATTGTGTTACGGAACAATTCAGCTAAAGCAAAAAAAACGTACAATTTTATTAGTTAATCTCCAAAACGATTCCTATATGGAAACATGATTTTTTAGACACAGAACAACGCCTTAAGTGAATGCAAAATATTAAGTAACACGTTCGTGTGGTTAGGACAATGGTAATGACCAAATGGCATTTATTTTCAAGTTAATTAACCGAGGACCGAAGTAATTAATCTACCCCAGCACTATACAGTTGAACTAATGCCGTAATTGGTACTTGGTAATTGTCATAAGGCAGAAACAGAAAGGAAAGCGAGTATAATTTCCAGTCGCAATAAAACAAATAGATAACATTTAATTAGCAGTTAGCGTTTACCTTCCTGTTTGTACAGTTCTCAGGAAGCACCGGAACTAATTGCATTAATTTGCAATATTTAGCACAATTCACAATGTTAAATAGTTTGAATGCAACTGTATTTAAGTTAAACACTTCGTTTAAACCTTATTATGTATTTGTATACAAAATTTCATTGAAGACGTCTAGGATCAGGTCTGAGGGACGTGGTGGTCAACTAACCACTTCTAGGTAAAGTAGTAACTGGACATGATACCAATGATATAAAAGATTGTGTAGATAAATATTCCACTGTAGCATACTGGAACCAAATAAAGATGCAATATTGACAGGTTCATGGATTAAAAACCCTACTGTATAGTTTTAATTCGGGGTAAATGCGTATTTGGCGTTGGCAGCCCACAGAAATTTTGTTTTCGATTTACATAAACAGCTATAATAGTTTGTTTAACTTTCGTACCCTTTTTCCAAATTTTCTTGATGCTACTGCATCGTAACTTCAAATTTTACTTAAACCTTATTAATTATGCTACATGGTAACTGAATTTTCTGTTTTATGCATACATTTTTAAAGGACCTCATTGGTTAACTTGAAACGTCTCTAACCCTTCCACGAAGACGTTTAACAAAAAAATAGCAGGGTAATATGACTTACTTTATGTTCCAGAATCACCCATTTAGAAATGGCTGTTACATTACTTAACACTTTATTGCTATTTAGAACAATGCAATACTAACTATTTTGTTAAGTATTCAGCTCGTATAATATCTAAAGAAAAAACATTTTAACAAAAAAAAAGATAGAAGTAGGTAGTACCATAAATGGAATTAAAAATAACAACGTACAGAAGGAAATCCTTATAAGTTATAACAGGTTGTAGGTAGCACATTCAGTTTCCAGGGAAGCAGTGCATGAAAGCGAAGAGAAAGTGTATGATGAATTTCATTTCAAGATCAATATCACCAGATACTGAGAATACATCACTCGCTGCTGCTTTTTAAACCCGTGTTTATCTAGTTTTCTCGCACCATGCTCTCGTTTTAAAGGCGCTGCCGATGTTGTAACGTCACAAGCAGAAATTGTAGTTAATTATTATTTATTTCTATTATTAATGTTAGTTTCTGTCGTATATTTTGGAGTTTCGTTTGACGTTGTCTCTTGAATTGCTACGTTGGTAATAATTACGGGACAAGTGAAGCAAACTTTTAGGTAGTAATGGATTCACAGCGAATGGTTTGACCGGGGTTTTTAATTATGAAAAATTGCAGTTAAATATTTATATCCTAATCCCTAAATAAATTTAGACTTCTTGTAGCTGGTTAGCTATTCAGTTTTTCAGGATAACTCCATCTAATTGAAGAATAAATTCAAATCATTATTTGAGAATTCTTGAGATATATGTGTTGTAATGATGCTTTCTAACTGTGCCGTAGGTATGTCTATAGTTGGAGGCTTCCTTGTAATTTCGGAGGAGAATGCTGAGTCTAATGTCTAAGCTATGTGAACTTATGAACCTGAAAGCCTTGATGATCTTTAACCTACCTGTAATTTTAGCAATTGCCTATACTACAGGTAGGTTAAAGATCATCAAGCCTTCCGGGTCGGTAATATAGCCAATTGCTAAAATTGCAAGCTGTTTTAGGGTCGTACTGAAAAGCTTCCCAAGAGAATATCTCAAGACTAAATTTGGTAACGCCTTTTAACACAGCAGGTTGTAAGTACCTCCTGTGGTCATATTTTAGCCTATATAAGTTTTCTCCGACACGCAAGCAGGGTGGGGTCGTCGTCAATATTCAATTTGAACAAAAACGTAATAATATTTAAATAACGCTTTTATAATGTTAATGTTTTTAAATCGTCTGATATTCAAATATCTGTTAGCATTTAACGTACGCAATTTTTAAATGAAATATTTGATACTATAACGAAACAGAAATACTATGAGAGGCTACCAGTGGTAATGCTGGTAAAGTGCTGGTAAAGTGAGAGATTACGAATCTGAAATTAAGGAATAAAAAAAAAGTCAATGCCTTTAGACTTCAGTATTTCTTTTTCTTTTCCATTAGCGAATAGTTTTAAATTTTAACAAGAAAATGTACTCAATTACAAACCATAAGAATGCCTAAATGGGTTTTAAGAGCTCCCATCTCCAGAAGAAAAGTTTGGAAGAAAATTGTAATAAAATTGTGGCAACGAACGTGGACCTAAAATATAAGAAAATATGAAAGCTGTTTTCCCGGTGGTGTAGAAAAATTAGTGTTTTAAATTTTAAATAGTCGAGCAGCGTGTATTCAGTTGCTGTGAAAATATTATTTACATTTAAGTAACTCTCCCCAGGCATTCTAAATATTGCAACGCTGCAAGCATATGATTTAAAACAGAAATCGAGTTTTTAATATTTTCAGATATACACGGTTTGATATTGTGTAGACATCATTACAATTGGGAAATGTGTTATAGGGTCTTATTTTTTTGTTGTCACTACAGAAATTGTTTCTGACTTCTTCGTTTGTCCAAAAAAACATTTTCATTGCTTTGATCTGGTAAGGTTGCGGTTGGTTTAATTGTTTCAGAAATTGAAGTCTTGTGTATTTCCTGTGCTTTCATATTTTAAATTAAAACGAAAAACAATTTATTTTCAACTGGTGTAACCTACATTTAACGATATTTAATAGCAGTTGTTTACAACGTCTTCCAAGAAGAAATATTGTATCGATTTTTAAATTACCATCTTTGTCTCCTGTCAGTGGCGGCCGGTGGTCAATCATAAAGGGAGGTCATTTTAAAAAACAAAATATAAACAAAATACTAAAAACGAAAAAACTTTATTCTTATCTTAAAGGGATTTATATTTCAGATCAATTCCTCTATCTTAATTAAGGTGTTTTTTTATCGTATATCCGAAAAAAAAATTACACTAAAAAGTGTGACTGAAAACGAATTACTCTTTAATGAACGCAAAATGAATATATTAATACTACATATTAGCCCAGGCAGTCCGGCTCTCAGCCCATGTTTAAGCTATTGTAAAAAAATCTTGTACTAAGTCAGACGAAATTCGAGGCTGTCCGTTTCACTCTGGAGTATTGTAATTCCTATCTACCGCATAAACTCGTACGTGTGTGCTAAAGTCAACGACGAGGCTGGATCCAGAATTGACCCAAACAGTAGCAGTACTACTCGAATTGTATCAACAATGACACATGCAAGCAGCCGAGATTTCATATTCAGGCACGATTGGGTAAGATGATATCTTACTAAAATAAGAGTTTGAAAACTTTGAATTAAATATTTATTATTGATGTTCTGACTTCATTAGTTAATAGTTTATCAATGTGCAATTTTCCTGGGGAGGTCATTGACCAATTGACCTAATGGAGGAGCCGCCACTGTCTCCTGTAATAATCTAGTAGGTACTTCATCTAATTTCACTATAATGTAGAGTAGTTGTGAAACAGGGAACAGAGACTTGAACCAAGAGAAATATAATTTGCACCCTCGAAATGTATATAATTTATGCATGACCACTGCAGCATCCATTGCTAAAACGCGAATCTTCAATTTCTAAATTTAAAATATTAAACAACAAAGAAATTATATCTGCAACATATTCATCCCAATTTTTATCAGACGTAATTTCCACATTTATGATAATAAATGGACTGTAATGGGTGGGTATACTTCAGCTCTTTAATTAAGCTTAAGCATTAACCTCTTCATTAGAATCAAAACGTAGGGTAACGAAGCAGGGTTTTGTTTACGGCTTGAGCATGTATTGTGCAAATAATACGGCTATACCTAATACAGAAAAGTTATTTCGACTGATATGTGATTAGTATTAATGATCCCTTTTATGTGAAGTTCGTACGAAGAGTTTGAATTTAACAAAAATTGCGTGATAAATTTTTTAAAACGTTTACAATGGAATTATTATGTAACTTTGTCACTAAATTTTAGGTTTTGACATGGATATTATGTTGTCTGTTATGTTTCAAATTTATTTTGCATTAAGTTATTACGTACGCATGACCTTTAAAATATGATATGTCCTTGCAAGACAACGGTTTTTTTTGAAGGAAAATTGTTTCAAGTTTTTTTATAAGCTTCCTTTACCTTTTCATTACAGACTTGTAAGAAGCTTTATTTAACTCGCCTTAAATAAGAAATCTGTTTATATTTTTCGAAGCTATTGTCAAGTGCCGTTTTAAGCATTTGATTTACATTCGAACCAAAACAATATCAATCAAAGGTAGTCACATAGACAGTATTATTGCAATAGCTAGATTGAATTACTTACTAGAAAACATATAACTTCGCACAAACAGAGGTTATAATTTAGTAACTGGCGAGGCATTGTTTAATAGTTTCGCTAATCATATGAAACTGGAATGGAATGGACAATGCATGGTGCTCTTCAACTATAGCTACAAATTAAAAGTCAATTGAGTAGGTGGGTGTCCCAGAAATTTTATTTTTAATACCTGTTATGTGTTTAAAAAATGTAGGGGTATAGGTAACTAATGTTAAAATCCTGAGATGAGCGAAACGGTCTGGAACAAGCAAGCGCGGTAATACTGAAGCGGCAAGTGGGTGCGAGACAATTAACCCCAGGGACAACTTCACACGAGACAAGTTGACGCGAAACCTGCATATAGATTGATAAAAAAAACTATAATTTGGTATAAATTTATTTCTTGACATCTTGAAAACTGTATTACGTTATCCGACAAGAATCTTTTAACTTTATTGGTTCTTGTTATGTCCAATGATTTTTTATTCCTGTGTAAATATCAGGATAGCAAAGTTTAAAAGGGTAACCTATACTTTTAGCAAAGCCCTATCATTCATACAATATTTTGGTCAGAAAATTATAAGGTTTTGAGTAAGTACTGCAACTTTAACAGTATTTTGTGATGTTTTTACAGTAAAACTTTTCAACTGTCCAAAATCTAGCTGCAACACGTGTTAGTTTATCAAACAATATATTAAACCTGCACATATGTGTGGGATGTGAGGATAAAATGTAACCGTTGTTTGTGATAATTCAACTCGTGCTGGCATGGTGTAATTAACAACGAAAAAGCACGCTTTTATTTCTTTTTACGCAATTTATCTTAAAGAGTTATCCAATAAATCCTCTGTATAAGTCTGACACAAGCAAATCTAGATAATATTTTGTTTAATAATAATTCTTCTGAAATTCAAATTTAAGTTTTATAAATGAAGGCTTTTATTTTGGGAGTTGTTCTCTGATAAAGCATAATTCCTGACAAAAAAAACATTTTGTTGAGGAAATATTTTCTTTGTTGAGTAGTAAATTGTCAATAAAATCCATTATAACAACCGATTATCTATCTTTTTTGGTGTTTTCTCTTTTAGATTTGCTATTTGGATTGATGTTAACAATAGATGGATATCAGCAGCAAGTATGGGCAATAAATAATATAAGCTCGTGCATGTTTCCATCAAAAAAGCTTTCAGAAAGGAGAATTATATCGGACCAGCAGCATTAAGGATATTAAAGAAAAACCAAAATTTTCTACGCACGCTATAAATAACTTTGACTGAAATTTACTGACATGGTAGCTAGATACAACAAGAGGGTGTATGAATCCGAGGCAATCTTCAAATAAATGCTGCTACTTTCGTGGGCCACCTGATCACGAAACTGGGCTCGTGTATCTCATACATCATAGTCGCCAAGCTCAAGTTATTTCTCGCAGGTGGCATTACACAAGCCAATAAATTATCCCCGCTAGACGTAGGTCAATTCATGTTCGGCATTATTAAACTAAACCACATAACACTGCCATAGCCATATATTGTACTTAACACGTATCCGATATGTGCGTTTTTATATTTATCCTGGCTTTACACTATAAATAAACCGGAAATTCTCCAGAGAAGCTTCAAAATTCATAAAAGCGTAAAGGTGTCCGTCAAAAGAGCCATCATCTTTCTTAGCTATCATCACCGTCCCGATAAATATTTCTGTAGTAGCATTATTGGCTAGTGTAATGGGTTTAGCTTCAAAGCTTATCTGAAACTTCATATATTTACAAATTGGAAGTGTGTTTGTAATCCCCAAGCGTCAAACTGCTTAACACCAAGGATGAAAGTAGAATTTTCAATCAATAAACGTTTGCCACGTGTAATCAAGTAAACCGAGGCCGCGAAGTGATATTGAAAATTCCATTACAGGTTTCCTTATACACTCTTGCATTACCTCCATTTTGGAGGTTTTGCGGTTTCTTCGTAATTTCCCCTTCAACAACACAGTCATGGTGAATATGTATTCGAGAAACTCGGTCGTATCCAATAATAACTAACATATTCAGTTACTTTCCCAATTTCAAAATTGATTAAATTGGAGCACTTATAATTAGAAAAGCTTTAATAAAGCAATGTACATATAGGGAATGTGTTTGAGACGTTAACTATCTACTCCTACTAGTTTGGTGTCACCACAGACAATGATGCGTTGTTGGAATTTCAAAATTGATTATTGCAGTCCTACGCCCATGCTATTTTGAATTCACTTAAACCTTTCTTATTAACAATTAACATCTTGCAGACGTCATAAGAGAAAAAGAAACTTTTTTTGGGTTTTACCCGTTGAGTTTTCTTGCCTAATTTATTATACGGGGTGTCTCTAAAATATGGTGCCATAGCTTAACCACAGATTCCGGGGATCAAAATAAGACGATTTAACGCAACTTACCTCTATCCGAAATAGCTTCGTTAAAGCGCTATCGAACGCCAAAGATCTTCAAAAAATTTCTATTTTTTTAAATAACAAAAGATTGTTTTTAGCGATTAGGGTGAAATTTGGGTTGTGATTCTTTACTGGAAAAAGGTGTTTTTTGACATCATTTTTTTGTTCAGGAGTGTCGCGTAAGTGGTCAAAGGTTGATCATCCACAGTCAAAGAAGCTCATATCTTTTTAACAGTTCGGCCAATAGTTTTCAATATCTATTTGCAGAGAGACATTCTTATTTCAATTTTTTTTGTCTCTTGTTTGATTTCGGTATCTGCCATAGTTTAGGCTGAAAAAATTATTTTGATTGGCTGCAGTGCATTTCTTAAAACAGATGTAGTAATCTAGTTGTCCCGTATGTTGAGAAATAAATCACGAAGAGACAATTTGATATAAAGTTTATTACTAGCAAGTATGTAAAGGGTGGCGCAAAATAATCCGAACCATTTCTGAATCAATGGTTCAGCTTATTTTGTACCACAGGTAAATTAATAGATTTACAGCAAATGCTCAATGTGACCACCATTTTCCCGGATACAAAAGGTGATTCTACGCAAAAAATTGTCTCTTCGTCACTTATTTCTCAGCATACGGGACAAGTAGATTACTACATCGTTTTAAGAAATGCACTGCAGCCAATCAAAATAATTTTTTTCAGCCTAAACTAAGAGAGATACCGAAATCGAACAAGAAACGAAAAATATATGAAATAAGAATGTCTCTCTGTAAAAAATTTTTAAAACTATTGGCCTAACTGTTAAAAAAATATGAGCTTCTTTGCCTATGGATCAACCTTTGACCACTTACGCGACACTCCTGAACAAAAAAATGATGTCAAAAAACACCTTTTTCCAGTAAAGAATCACATCCCAAATTTCATCCTAATCGCTAAAAACAATCTTTTGTTATTTAAAAAAATAGAAATTTTTTTAAGATCTTTGGCGTTGAATAGCGCTTTAACGAAGCAATTTCGGATAGAGGTAAGTTGCGTTAAATCGTCTTATTTTGATCCCCGGAATCTGTGGTTAAGCTATGGCGCCATATTTTAGAGACACCCTGTATATCATAAATTCATAATCAATCTCGAAATACATATCTCTCTGTATTTAAGGTAGATATATAAGTTTAAATAAATTTATAATTTAACATAAAGACAAAGTATAAATAGCTTTGACGGCAGTACCCGTTCTAAATTATTCCAATAAACAAGCTCTAAAATGCTTAAAACTAATTTAGAAGAAATGATCGACATTTGGAATGTACCATAATAACTTGTTTTACAAATTTTTGCAAAAAAAAAATTAAAAAATATAGTAATAAAAACATTAGTTCAAAACATATTTACGCCGTTATTACTAATGATATTTCAAAAAACTAAATTTTTACAGACGTGTCTGTAGCTGTTATAGGGTATAAAATGTTAGGATATTGTTATTTTGCTATCCTTATTGAGAAAAAAATTAATTTATGTCATTAAAAATAAATTTTTCGTAAATTCTTACTAAAAACATATTTATCTTGGCTACTAAAGCTTACTTTATCTTGAAAATTTGTCATAACCTGTAATCGTACATGATCTAATGATAGTGAAAAATTGGGGTCAATACGTCCACACACTTTTGAAAAATTATGTTTTAATTAATCAGAATATTTGAAAATCTCTCTGAACTATTCTGTGTGAAATAGCGATAGAAGGATGGAAAATGTTACCTGGGCGACCCTTTTAGAAGCCTATTGTATGTAGGTATCTATTAGTCATTACTCATTAACAAAGATCCTTCTTTTACTATTTAGTACTACTCATTTTCATATGAACAGGCATTGATTTGTTTTCAAAATTCGAAATTCAAATTTTGATCGAAAAATTTAAATTTTTGATCATTCATTATTGTCTAAATTTATAAAGTGGTATTGAATGCGATAACTTCTGTTATTAGATACAGGGGTGTGAAGGTGAGAACTTGTATATCATTCAAAATTCACTTATGCTGAAGTTTTATTTATAAATTACTTTTCTTTCAATTTTTTTTGATGGAATGTGTGGTAATTGATGCAAATATTTCAACATCATTCTAAGGTATAAGTTTCTATGCAGTAATTTGTAAACAATTCTTATAACCATGAGCCAAATTTACCTAATCATGTGCTGTTATCAAAGCTTCCCTAATGGAATAGCAATAAGAACTAATTACACTGATAAATGAAAAACATTATTAGTATTATGTTTGTATCATGCTGAAATATCTTAATAATAACTTAGTCTGAACAACAATAAATAAAAGTAAAACTTTTGACTTATCTTCATTCTTATTGTAATAGTACTACTGGTGAAACAACCGTAGCGTAGCAATATTAGTAAAAATTTGTTTAGTGAATGTGTTTGAAAAGTATATTGTGTTAGTGTTGTAGAAAATTCAACGTATTTTATAAGAGGTTTTGCTTCTTTTCTTCAGTGTCGACAGTGTCTAATAACTTTTTACGTTTTGTAATTTATCAGAATCGTGGTTCGTTCTAGTTTAAATTTTGCACTATTGTCGCATATATTATATAGTTTCAACCTTACCATATTTATCAAAATGCGTACATACAGTAGAGTTAAGAAACGTGGATCGTCATCAAAAATGCAAAAGCAACGTAGGAAAAGAGAAACGATTTTAAAATCTTGCGAATCGGCTCACTATGTGCCAGAAGATGCCCACATTGAGTATTTTGCTAATTTGAAAGAGGAGGATTTGCCATCGCTTTCAATTGAAAGGGATAGCCCCGTAGATTCCAGACGGATTGGTCAAAGAATTGTGGATTTTGATTTTTTTGTTAATCAGTGTAAAATGTTAGGAACTCATGATGCTACATGCACAATGGGACGAATGTATCTACAGAGAGAAATAAGGAAGGGTTTTAGTAGCACTTTTTTCTATTTTTGCGAAACTTGCGAGAAAACCATAAAAATACTTAGTCAGTCTAGCGAAATTGAAAGAGAAAATATAAACAAGTCTTTTGTATGGGGATCTATTTCTACTGGGTTTGGATATGCGCAAGGTCAAGAATTGTTGAGCATAATGGATATTCCTCCAATGAGCAAAAAGTTTTTTATGAAATTAGAAAATAAGGTTGGAATAGAATGGGAAATGGCCTTACAAAAACAAATGTTAGAAGCAGGGAAAGAAGAGGCACGATTGGCTTTAGCGCGTGGTCACGTTGAGGATAAGTTTCCATATATATCTGTTATAACCGATGGTGGTTGGGCAAAGCGTTCTTATGGACATGGGTTCTCCTCGTTATCAGGGGTAGCTGTTATTATAGGCAAAGAAACGGGCAGGTTGCTATTTCTAGGTGTGAGAAATAAATATTGTTCTGTATGTGCATATTCCTTAGTGAACGACTCAGAAATTAAACCTCACGATTGTTGTAAAAATTATGAAGGACCTTCCTCTGGCATGGAACAGGATATAATTGTGGAAGGATTTAACCAGAGTGAACAAGTGCATCAACTACGCTACAAATATGTGATAGGGGATGGTGATTCAAGTGTTTACGCGCGTATTATAGACCGCGTTACATACGGTAGGTCCGTTATAAAATTAGAATGTGCCAATCACATAACAAGGGCTTATACGTCCAATTTGCATAAGATTTCGTTGAAAACGAATTATGATGTGGACTGCCGAAAGATGTTGAAAGCTAGGATTCCACGTCTAACTGCCGCCGTTAGAAAAGCTATTGGAAAAAAATCCGACGTCAATCGTTTGCGAGAAGAATTGCGCAATGGACCTTATCATGTTTTTGGAAACCATTTAAATTGTAAAGGTGATTTCTGTACCAGAAAAGAACTTAACGAAACCGACTACACTACGTTCATGAAGCAAAGTTCCCTGTTGTACGAAATTGAAAGCGCTCTGGATAACGTAATTAGAAAAGCGGACAGATTGACAAACAATGTGACAACCAATAGGGCAGAATTTTATATGTCTCTAGTTGCAAAGTTTACAGGGGGGAAACGTGTTAATTATTGCCAAAAAAAATCTTACTTTAGGAGGTGTATAGGTGCGGGATTAAGTTTTAATAATGGACCAAGTTGGCACTGCAGTGTATTAAAACAGCACTCCGGGATTAATTTTCGTAAGTTCTGCGAAAATCGAGAAAAACTGCGAAGCCTACGATTGGCTAGAAGAAAAGCTCTATCTAATGAACGCTTTATTCGCAAACGAGATGCCTACAAACACAGTGACAGTGCCAAGGACGGGGAAATTGAATATGGTCCAAACGCTGCTCAACCAGATATCACCGAGGAGGAATTTGGGAACAAAAAAGTACAGGTTTTACGAGATTTTGACATTGGCGACGAAACAGTTCAAGAAATTGAGGAAAAAACACGAGGACAGCATGAAAATCTTCTTTGGAAAGCAGCACGACGTAATAGATTAACAGCTTCACATTTTGGAAAAATTATCAAACGTTTACCATCCACCTCCTGCCACAATGCTGTTTATGACATAATTTATAATGCAAGCAAGGAATTAAAAACCTCAGCAATTGTGTATGGTCGAATCAATGAGAGCACGGCCATCAACTTATATATGAAGCAATTCGGAATAACAGTTAACAAATGTGGACTTTTTATATGCACTGAAGCACCTTTTTTGGGAGCATCACCCGACGGTTTAATAGACTCAAATGGCTGTATCGAAGTAAAATGTTTGTATTCAATTCGTAATGAAAAAATTAAACATGCTCTTAGAAATACAAAAAAAAAGAATTTCAGCGTATTTCTTAGAGATGATAATACCTTGTCACTAAAGAAAAATCATAACTATTATTACCAAATTCAAGGGCAATTAAACATTACAAAAAGAGAATATTGCGACATGATTTTGTACACTGACGTAGATTTAGAAGTTATAAGAATAATGAGGGATGCTCAGTTTTGGGAATCAGATATGTTACCAAAATCCACGAATACCCAGGGGCATGAAAATAAGAGATCCCGCAAAAATTTTGTTGGCCAAAGAAAATAAATGTAGAAAAGGGGGTAAACGTAAGCTAGATAACAGTGAACTGGTGTTATAAATAGAGTCATTATTTTATAATTATTTATAATTTTATATTCATTATTTTCTTCAAGCCTGTCGGAGATATTAATTGTTTACCGAATTTTTCAATTTTTTAGGTTGCCAGCTGCCTAATTTACACTTTTAATATATTTTCATTTTTCACTTTTAACTACTCTTCTACTTCTGTTTTTTGTATTTGAAAATTGTAAAACCTAATCGGAATATTTCTAATTGCTTTGCCGTTGTATTTGTTAAAACTACTTTGGTTTTTCGTATTTGTAATTTGTAAAACTTCGTTGCAAGGTTCAATTTATTTTATTTGTTAAAGGTATCTTCTTACTTTTGAATTTTTATTTCTACTTAATTTAAATTTTAATTTACTGTTTGTTGTATTTTTATGATTCTGCTTTATTTTCTTTTATTATATTCAATTAACCTACTAATCTATTTTTATTTTGTTTTGTTGTTGTAAATAGTAATTTTTTTTCGTTGGTTGATATTATATACATAGCATGAATGAATGAAAATGAACAATCAAGAACTTGATTTTTAGAAAAACCATTCCTAACTACAAAATATCCTATTTACAAAATCTACAAGGTAAAGTGCATTCTAGTTTTCCACATTTTATACCCTGAACCTGACTCACCTCGAAGTTAAGTAACTTATACAAAAGACCAGTCTGCGTATTGCAGAAGATTATGTTGTGCTTAAGGGATTGTGTAGCTCCTTGTAAAGTTTCTCTACGTCTTAATAATTTGTAGTGAAATTTACTTAAACTAGAGATGTATGATTGGTTGTATAATTAGTTTATTGCGAGTTTTGTAGAGGGTACTACCGCCTTAACAAACAGTTTCAAATAAAAATAAATAAATCTCAGAATATATCCATTATAATACCTACAATTATTTATTTATTTTCTTTAGGGACTTTAAGCATTATTTATGACATTTTTAATAAATCGGTTTGTTATTAAAATTGCGCCTGATGCTAAAACAGAGTTTAAAGTCTGTATCTTCCAAATCTAATTGCATTCTCCATTCTTTTATATAATCCCTTTGAATAAACGTATTTTTAATACTTACGCCCAATGTATTATAATATTACGCAGCAAACCATTTCTTTATATATTTAATAAAGGTATAAATTAATTCGCAATTAAGCTGCATTTATCAGAAACAAAAAGTTGATATGTTTATGCAGAAAACTGGAAATTTAATCAGGCAACTAGGAGGTCTCGTTAAGACTATTTCCAAGAGTATTACAGTCATGACTTTTTAAAAATTTCATCCCTGTGGGCTCTGCAAATCTACTTGCGCCTGGGGTCAAATTGTTAGGACGGAACTGTGGATATACCTACCCCAATTACATCAGAAATTTTATTACCAGGATCAGCAGGTAAGAGAACAGGGCTAGGGTAGAAATTTAATATAAATTAACTGCGTGAAAAGGAAATGCGAAGAAGAGTCTGAAAGAAAAGTTTACATCTACACAACAGACAAGTCTCGAGGGAAAGGTGCAAGCGTGTAAATATTGTTGACCCGTGCAAGTATTTTCGATTTCGAACAAGAATGCGAAATTGCAGCGAGTGGCCACAGTTTAATAGTATATCCCTCTTCGGCAATCTTACTTGGCAGAAGTCTCTTGGTTGGTAAATGGGCCGTGAAACTGAGTTGTCAAGCCCAAAACACCGCGGCCGCATGAATACAAACGGTTTCCGTACAAACTTTCTCACGTTATATCTTTATAACGGTACGGTAGGGACATAAATAAGATTTCCTCGAAATTATTTTCCTTTGCCGTTCTAATTGGTTGCCTTTCTTAAGCACTTCGTTAATCTGCATAAGTAAAGTTGTTTTATTCTTAAAGCAGAAGTTGTAAATATTGAAACGGAAACTTTTTGCTTCAATTTTAGATTATAAAGTTTGAAGTTTAGTAAGAAATGACAAGAAGACAATACTTAAAAAATTATCTTTAAACTGTTATTAAATCCTTGTTTCAAAAGTGATTAATTATGAATGTACGTTGTCCCTTTGCATAATTCATCAACATCAGATATTTATGTCAGGTTAATCGATTTGAACTACCTGTGCGTTTACGGTTTGTTTAGTAAACTGTGTCGACCATCTCTTCTTAAAATGTTACTTAACATAATTAGTTGACGGAAACGTGAAACCAAGCTTTGAAGCAATAGAAACCTTGGGGGGGGGGAAGCTATAAGGAATGTACTTACAGGACTTGATTTTTTAAAGTTGGTCTAACTCAAAATAGGAAATTAAAACATTTTATATAGGAACTTGAAGACAATTTTATATAATACGTGCATATGAAAAAAAAAAAAATTAAAATTCCATAAACTCGAACTGCATCAATGATTTTATTAGTGGTTTCCTAATGTATTGGCGCAGTGTATAAAGAAAACAGCAAATGGTCAGTTGCAGTCCATCCTGCTTTGATTTCAGTTTGACTGCAGACTTCGCTTCATCTTGCACAACAAATAAAGCGATTTCTTTGATGTCATTTACAGTGACTGAATTCAACTCGGTACGACTACAAATCAATACCCACCCTTAATGATATTGAATACAAAATAAGATTTGAAACATGAGACAAAATTTTTAATAAGACTGTAGGATAGCAATGGAAAATTTAAACCCAAAAAAAACAGTATAAAATAACTAAATAATGACTATAATAAATTTAAAGTTTATGGAAATAAAAGAAGTGTGGTAGAATAAAAAGAAACTGGTATTCTAATTGTATCACCAAGCGGTACATGACTTAGATTCGCAGAGTTTTCCATCTCGGTCGAAAATCGCGTGGCTGAATAAATCTACTAGGATAACAATTATTTAAATCAGTTTTTACCTTGCTTTCCTAACGTATAACATCGCACAGTTCTTGGTCTCATTCTTTTTTTTATTTAAAAAATTCTACTCGCAATGCTATTCCCGTTTGAGTTATACTTCTTCAAAATGACTATCCTCTTTTTGATAACTTTCCTCGTTATCTTACGCCAAGTAATAAATTATAATACAACTGTAACAAAGGAAATCTAAATTTATGTATACATGCTAACGCTTATTGCGTATTCAACACAATGGCAATGGGTTTTTTATGCAGTGCAATAAAAATGCCACGGTTTACTCAGCAAAAAAAGAAATGTGTATCATTTCAGAAATTTTTAAAGCTTTGCATTATATTTCAACCTCATACTGTGTGGCGGCATGTACCGGGTAAAGTATTACCTAAGAAAAAAACACCGTAACCCTTAATGATATTCGAAAAGATGTGGTCTACCTCGGAGAAAACAATTGCCCATGATGTTGGGGAACTAAAAGGAGCAATGAAGTGGAGATATATTGCTGAAAATGACGTGGAAAATCTCTTGCTTTTTTATCTTGTTCTTTTTTGTTTCGAAACTAATGTTCTAGAAACTGTAAAGTTGAAAATTATATTACTCCTTTATTTGGATAACCGCAGTTTGCAGACACATCAAACATCATGTGCAGAAAACTGTCAAACTAATCCTATTCAAACAAAGAATTTTTCTTTTTAATTATATAAATAAACGTTATCCTAAACAAAGTCTTCCATAAGGATTTCGTAGACTAGTTCCATAAATCTTTTTCTTCTTCTTTTTCAAAGAGTTGCTTGAGAATATTCATAATGTTCTTTAATTGTTTATTGCGACTTCGTGCCATATAGTCACTGAAAATTGCTAAAATCATCCCTATATCAAAATCAAGCAAATTGTGAAATAACGACACAAATTCTAATTAAATAGAGTAATGCACCAAGGTAGGATCCAAACAAGATTTCTGTTATCAGTTTCTCCTATAAGAGCGGTTATTCGTTGAAGTATAGTTTGCCAGAGATAGGATGACATCTGGCTGCTGAATGCGCAGTGGTAAAGAAAATAGAGAACACTGCTGCCGGCCGTGTAGCTGGTTGTTTAAACACTTCGCAGTGCTCTCTTGCTTGTCTACACTGTTCGCGTCCCCCGCGTAAGAAGGTGGATTAATCTTCAAATTTTCAAGCAGAATGAATGCTAATGAAATACCGAGGGAAATACCTTCTCCAAAAATAAGGAATCACTGACACCAACACTTTTTCTGGAAGAACCTTCGATTGATTACGGAAGTCATCTGCCCAAGGTGCTGGGGCTGATAATAAACTCAACTGTATTGGTAGCAACTTCGAGGCAACATAATGTACTAATATATGGTATATTGAACACTATCCATGTTGGGACATTTATATTCTAAAATGGCCTGAAATGCCAAAAACTGCAGACGTCCTGAAATTCATTTCAACTTCGCGTGAGAGTCGTGAGACGGAATTTTTGGGTGATAAAATGACGTCATGTTGTGTGATCTAAATGCATCCAAGTGTTCTTACTTTCCTAATACAATATTTAAGCAGTTTGGAAACACTGAAGATTATTTTTATTTGGATTTGACTTACTTCGAAGTCTAGTCTGATATACAAAGTTATCAAAAAATAGGTTTTAGCGGGGGGCTGTGAAATGAAAAGTTACGTTAGTACTAAATTCAGAAAATGTTTCAGATAGGTAGATATTAGCTGTCATGGTTGTGTACAAATCTGGCGGATTCCGAAAATGATTTTGTATAAATTTCTTAATTCAAAAACTACTCCCGCTTGGAGTCGGCGCTGGTGCGGTTGAACATAAGGCTTGTTCGTTTGTCTGCACTAAACTGCATGGAACAGGAAACAAACAACATGCTATCTCTTTTTAATGCACCAACGCCGTATGTAGCCATCTTTTTCTGTTTCCTGTTCGGAGCAGTTTAGTGCAGACAAACGAACAAACCTATAGGTAAAAGTACCTTGGGTAAACGTATATCGGTGCGCTAGCTATAACCAGGTGACTAATTTGACGTTTTAATTATTTTAATTATTTTTAGCTAGAAATCTGTTGCTCAAATCACTTTAGAGACAGGCTGTATTTCTTCTTTTATAAAATCATAGCCAACCCTAAACGAACTCGTTTTTGGACATAATATACTTTAGCAATAACTTGAGTTTTCATCCCATGGCCCGCCGGGGATTACATTTTTTTTAATCTCTTGATATGAGAAATGGAAGGCATGTATTGTTACAATACATATTACAACAAAAATTGAAATATTTATTGGCCTAGCTTTTTAGGACATATTACATTTAAGGTATCTTGAAAATCTATAGGGAATTTGATTCATATTCTTCTGATAGCAAATAAAGTTGTTTTTCGGAGAGCTTACAACGGTTGCGGTTGTTTATTTTTCTGTTCTTTAAAAAGTTTCTTGAAAAACAAACCCTTAATATTCTTGTTCTTATTGTATTATTTCTGTATATTTCTAAGAAACCACAATGGGTACGGTATGTATATATTTGAGGTCACTAACCAAATTAGAGACTGCACTTAAAAGGAAAACTAACATAGACACCAAATATCGTTCTATTTACAAAGTCTATAATAATGAGATACGAACGCTGAACTTCTGGCAAATTAAGCCGCAACTTTTAGCACATTGGCAGTTGAACTAATTGCTAACATTAAATTCGGTACAGGTACCATCAATAGAGGAATTTAATCCGATTTCACGCAACGCAAAATAATCTATTTCAACCTAACCGAACCAGCTTCTAATTTAATTATATATTTTACCCTTTGTTCGATCAAAGTCACTTATCAAAGTTAATTTCATAAAAGTGTGGGTAAATAATATGCGGTGAATTTCAAACGCTGTTGCATACATCGAAGTATTCGCTAAAATCGAGTACAGGGGGAGATACAGCACTCATATTAAAATGTTGATTAAAATAATTTATTTGATTAAATTTCCATTAATATAACTCACGTGAGTTTTGTGAATGGATGAAAAATGAAGTTTAAAATCTTTTATTAGTGGAAGACTAAAGCCGATGAAATATAACTCGTCTTAGAAGGAGAGTGATGGAGGGATACTTGAATAGTTTATCTGGGCCGGTAATTCAATCAATTTCCAGCGGGAGCTTAGAGCTGCCCCTGGAGAATAAATCAAGAACTTGCGTCGCCGCCGCGATAAATATCCCAAGTCTTTATAAACAACAAAAGTACGATTTGTTTTTGTTGAAAAGAAACAACTCGAGCAATATTTATTACTGTGGAAGAATTCCTCTATGTCATTTTGTAACCCTCGTACAAGAGATTTCTCTTGATCTCTGTTCCTCCTCGTTAGCGCTAGTGGAGAAAAAGAAACTAAAAATACAAGAAAAGCAATTACCGAGCTTGGTTTTTTGAATTTGCTGAAATAAGGGAGATGCAACTCTTAAAAAGTAACAGACATCGTTTCCAACCCGATAACTGATCTACTTTTTTATGACAAGATCAAGAAGCGTGAAAATGAAACAAAGAAAAATTGTAGAATACTGAAATGGCTCAACCACCGGTTGGTCACGGTATCGAAAGCTCGTTATCAGCAAATCGAGAAGAAGCGAAGGTCTACTACTGTCATCACTGCAAAAACTTCGCTGCTAGTTCAGCGATTCGCACTCACAAACATATGTTACAAAGAATCATCGTCATAAGTTAAACACTGGAGCTATTTCAAGATGGTATCTATCAATCTGTGCTATTTGATCTAAAAATCTTAAGATATCTCTCAGAAATAGTCTTTTTTTCCTAAGGTTAGACTAAATTGCAAACCCTTTTCGACTGTCTCTAGAAACCGAATAAGCAAGCTTTTTTTTAAAGCTTTAAATATAAAAGGAGGAGAAATCGAAACTTCTACAAAGCAACCCATTTTTAGTAATACATGAGCGAAAATTCAGTATAGAAATGATTCGAATAATTGTAACTTTGTTAATACCTCCAGGTCTTGGTCTTGGGTATTGATCCACTAATGACTATTGACAGCAAATACTTACAGACATTCTGGTTTGTGCACGCACTTTGTATAGGAATTTTATTGATTTTATATATTCTTACTCAAATTAAAGTGTAAGGTAAGGCAAGACTGCATACCAACTCCTACATTGGGAAGTTGTAGAATCTTAACTTTCTTAAAACTCTCCTTATATCAAGGCATACAACATTGGATTTATCAATACAAATATTTTATCTTATCTTAATATTTTAAGTATACTAAGGGGGGTGGGGACTAACTGCTAAGGTCATGTGCCCTCCTTCTGATGTGCACAGACATTCACACATACATGGTTGGGGCGTGCGACTTAAACTTTTTCAGAAAAATATAGCCCTGTGTTGGATTTGAACTAGCAGCTACATCACTCGCCTGGTGGTGTTTATCAATACGCAAGCATTACGACCGTTCAGCTACGGCGATGCCTAAGAAATTTATTCAGCAAAAGATCAGCTCTACAGATATGAATAATATTTACGTGAAAACAATAATGAGTTAAAAATATTGTAGATGTTTGTAACAAACAAAGTTTCGTAAATATAACAATATTTCAAAAACGAAACTTTGAAAAATATAGAGAGGGAAAACAATCAAAAACATATAATTTATAAAAAACGGCAAGTTTAAAAATTGTGATATGCATTTAGTCGTCCTGTATAAAGTAATCAACTTAAAATGTAAGAAATCCGTGAGATGAGAACATGAACTTTGAGAAATAAAAATATCTAAAATATTGGGAAAAAAATACAGCATGTGTAAACGAAATAACGAATCGATTGGCAGGAAACCAGAAAAATATTTTACAGCATTGTTACCCAAGAGAATGGAAGCATATTTATTATAGAAGCGAATTCCATGAAGTACAGAAATGTCGTCAGCTTCTTGAATCTGGAATTCCAAAGAATGATGAGAGAATTATTAGAAAGTGGTTGTAAATGTAAGAAATATTAGAACATATCGTGCATTAAGATGAATTAATTATTTAAAGATAGTACATGGAAAAACAGACGAAATAAAACAGAAAAATAAATGTAAAAAATCAGCAGTTTGTAAGGTGCATGTACCTTCAAAACTAAAGAAAGAATAAATATATACCTATTTAAGTTAATCAAGGTGTATTGAAAATATACCACAGAAAAGAAAATAAATAAACAGAAGAAATTGCCTACTTAATGCTTAGAAAAACCAAAATTCTTATGCGAAACTGCAACATTTCTATATAAATTTGAAATTTGATAAACAATGAAATATAACAAGGTTATAAAAATTTCCCCTAGCTGCTGTAAAAGCTAAGAAATACTATAAAAAAGTTTGCTATTCAACTACTTAACTGCCACTTGCGGAGCTATAGCCGCCAAAAGTCGACTGATTACAATCACTTTCTTTATCAATAAGCTTTGCAGTATTCCAAATTTTGCAGGCCAATTTTATTCATTTATGTGCATGTTTCCATAAGTTTATGTAAACCAACACGGTGATGGTTCAATGCGTAACACAATTTATACCTAATTGTATTACATTTAATGTTTTTGAGAAAATGTCTTGGAAAGTTGGAAACGCTTATTTTTTTTCTAAATTGCCATATTTTCTTATATAATTATATTTTCTATCCCAACTAGTGGGAGCGCAAAGTGGGACAACTCAAAATTTTAAAATAGCAACATGGGGTAAAATTTATATTTTTTAAAATATCGTATTGTCCTGTATTCAATACTATCGTTTTTTAATTCCATCCTACGTCTTTCCTATTTTATCATATTTTTGGTTACACAGGGTGTATTTCGCGAACACGCGGGATGGTGTGATGCGACACACCATTTTTCCAAAAGACCTTTATTTTGCGGGCTACGGCGGTCTTATTGCCCCTGTGAGTGAATTTCGAAACACCCTGTATAAGTGCTACCTAAAGTTTCAACAGTAATCTAAGACTGAGATTAGACTGAGCGTTCAGCGTCGACCGTCCGAGAACGTCTACAATCGTTCTGTATCGGTTAGCAACGTTCTGAAAATGTAACACTAGACTGAGCGACCGGTGGCGGTAAAAAATTGTTTGTGGTCATTGCACTGAAGTCTAGGAAAATATTTTTTTTTCTTTTAAATTCATTAAAAAATGTCCAGTTCAAGTGAAAAGGAACAAATGGTGAACGTTCTTTACTGTTATTGGTAGAAAAAACAAGGGCACTTTTAAAAAGTTGGGTTACGTTACTTTTAGCACATGCACATGCGCACTCTACTACGAACGTTCGTGACCGATCAAAATTTAGAACTATTCTAGCGATCGAGGTCGTTCGTGAACTTTGCCCATGAGCATACCTTGTGTTGGAAATTTGGTTGACGGTGACTGTTCGCGGACGATCGACACTGAACGCTCGTCGCTCAGTCTAATCTCTGCCTAATGGACCTTATAAATAATTATCAGAACCAATTCAAAACTGAATGACAAATTAAAGTTAAAAAAATGAAATTACCTCGAAAACTATTAGTCTATAAGTCGTCTTGAATAGAAAGTGTCCTTTTAATGTATTCTTAAATAAAACACAAGTTTCTTGTGTTAAGCTCTAGGAAACTTTCAAAGGTTAAAATATTTAAAGTAGGTAGCTTGTGATACTTACTGATTATCATCACTCATCAGCATATTTTAGTACACTGTAGCACTGTCACGTTTTCTGACACATTTTTGTTTAAACGGGTTTACGTCTTTTGGTGCCTAGATAAGAATAGGTGTCAATTTCGTGCATTCTCCTGATCTGAATCCCATAGAATGTAAGTAATTACCACCCCTATTTTATATTATAAAGTCGTTCATGAACAACTCGTTAATAGCTAACGATAATTGTAGCTGCGGACATGCCTATGGGATAACTCACAAATAACTTTAGAACGAAGAATCGTTCGAACACCGACAATCAACGATATTGTCCGGGTTTGGACGACTTTGAGAGTTATACGAGAATCGTCAACGATTGTCGTTAGGAACGAGTCTTGCCTGAACGACTTGTTACAGAATAGGTGTGTACATGCTGTTTACTGTTTGTCATTGTGAACAGTGCAGGACAATTTTCATGATTCATTGGAGGATTAGAACGGCTGCCAAAGTCGCCAAAAAATAGAGTAGTATGTTACTGTGCTGTGTGCCATGTACAGTGAGCGACAAATGTTTTCACCAGTATGATACCACTGAACACGTTTTTCTGAGAAATATAAGAGATACCATAACGTCGTTCTTATTGTTTTATATAGGTATGTTGGTACCACTGTTAACAAGATGAAATGAAATATAGAAATGTGTTATATTTCTCAGTAAAGCGGGTTACAGTGGTACAAGACTGGTGAAAACATTAGTCGCTGACTGTACATTAATAAAGGATAATATTTTGTTTCAGGATGGCGATAAACAGACACTAGCCAGTACAGTAACTGTAACAAAATTCTGTTCAGAAGGTATGTATTACAAATTTGTAAAGCAAATTAAGATAATCTCTGTAGGTTAACACTTAAGAAAGCTAACACTGTTGCCTTCCTTACTATGATTCTGTTTAAATGATAAACAATTTTATACATTTGTACGAAATTGCAAAGATATTTTGTACAAGTACCTACCTACTGGTATTGGTTAAATACCTACCTCGCTTTGTAGCCGCATACCTAGCAGTTATTAAAATTTCCAACTCAACGAATTAGTGGAATGATTAATAAATTCTAAATGTCTTGTACTTTTGATACATTCTCTGAAAATAATGCAACTTCAGATTACTTGTTTGTAGCTTGCCCCCAATCTCGTAGGTATGAATTTACTTCAGTTATGGTAAGCGTTTGAAACACAGTTGGAAATAAAACGATCTCATTAAAATGCGGTATAACCTAAACAGAATTTTTATGTTTTAAAATATAAAACGGAAGGTCTTTTACTCTTTTCCCTAAAATAATTTGAGCGAGTTTTTTTGTATTAAAATAACCCTTACTTGAAAGTGGTGCGCTCGAAGCCGAATGGAAAATTAGAGTGTTTGGATTTAGACGGATGAGGACCGAGGATTAAGTATTGAGTCATTCGTTAAAGGAAAGAAAAACGAGGTGAAGAATAACCGTTCATTTATCTTTAACCGAATTACGGCGAGACTAAAATTCAAGTTTTGTGTTCAGGGTGGCTTCTAAATTTTTAATCTTTCTTTTATTAAGCAATTCCACAGTTTTAACGGTTCTTGATTTATATTTCAAATTCTGTAATTTATTATTTGTTGACCAAGAAACAATTAAAAGGACTGGATTCGTTACCTTGTAATTAATACAGAATGTCTTGCAAACCACTTGAGTTAAATCTACGAAAAATAATTTGATTCTTCCGTATGTTGGTTTTCTTTTAATTATAGAAATTTGAATTATGTCTTCTTTATATTTCCAACGTACAATTCTGAAAAGGGTACTAATATTAATATTTTCAAAGAAAATATGTGTGGAAATTAATAGTTTGTAGTAGGTAAGTATTAAATATTTGTTTTTCTGAACTTGTTTAACAAATGTAATTACTTAGCAAAATGAGTACCGTAGTAGCAATAAAAAGTAATGTAATATAAATTTCATGTAACAAAAACTACGAGAGGTCGTGCTCGAACCACCAGGTGTAAGTTTTTAAATTAAACTTTCTTCATTATCTCAATTATCTTTTATGTAAAAATTTGGTAATTAAAACACAATTTAGCACACCCTTGTCCTATAAAATATAAAAGTACCATAAAAAAATGCCACTCTATTAATTAATCCGAAACACAATAACAATTCAATCATCATTCGATTCCGAAACCATCAGAATAATTGTAATTTTGGCGAGCCCTTGCCTGTGGCACTGATATCCATCGTTAAATTTAGGCGATACCCTCCTGACAGTTAAAAGCTCTCGTAATTAATAAAACGCTGTAAATTCTGTTGGCTTTTGGAATTCAAAAATCTAACTAAAATTACATGAATATAGCTGGACGTTAATCTCATACTGTATAAAATGTGAATATCGGAGGTGGTCCGTTACATACATATCTTTATTAAAATGTGCTTTTATTACGGATTCCAATTATTCCAAAAGCGTGCCTTCATTAACACCAGATGAATATAATGGATAATGGTTCTTGGGATGTATAGGTGTTTCTAAGGGCATTATTCACGCTTCAGCGGAGAGCTACATTTCGTATTCATATTTTCCCCTATAGGCGCCCTGAAGATACAAACAATTCTTTAAATGCAATAAGATAATAATATAATTAAGGACTTGGAAACTTTGGAGAGTAACCTCAATTTTAATATTCATACTTTTGCTGTTTAGTTGGCCATGATCTTCTTCTTCATAAATACTTTTTAGGGTATCGGGTTGGGTTCCATAGACCCAGTTTCTTTTATCCATTTGTTTCAGTTCCTCCTATCTTTTACCATTTTTTGATCTCTTTTAGAGTTTTTCTTTTATTCTACTTCTTCTATTCCTCCTATTATTGTCATCCATGCTTTCCTCTGTATACCTTTCTTTCTTTTTCTTTCCTTGTCTCCATTATTATGCTCACTATTCTTTATGGTTCCATTCTACTAGTTAGTATACTCAGATCATCAATTTAGACTTCCAATGTGATTAAGGATTTGGAAAGCATCGCTTATATCTAGAGAATGGCTATCCATGTTAAAATTTTATTTGTGTACATAATTGAAGCTAGTTTGTGGAAATTAATTTCCGCAAACTTTTCACCCACAATAAAATGGATTCTTCTTCCAAATTGTTTTAATAATATAGCTACTTTCGACTTCTTGTCCATGGAATGTGTAGACTCGCTTGAAGTGTGACCTTTAATTGAAATATGTTTTGTCTGTGAATTTATATTACGTTCTAGGTCAAAGGGGTTTTCTATGAAATCCAGGTCTATATCTGTACGTTGGTTCGGAATGTTACACAAATACGGTATTTATTGGAAGGAAATTGTAAGCTTTAACACACCCAATTAACCACCGACTACTAATTGGTGTGTTAGTATGGACAAGCATCTAAATAATTATAAATAGCCATATAGGGGCAGTACCTCAACCGTCATCAAAGGTTTCAGTCGGAATTATGCATTACTAATTAATAAGGGTATCGATTGAGATTAAAATAGATTTCCGATATAGCCGGTTAAATGCACCCTTTTGTGGTTTACTCCACGCAAATAGAAAAACATAATATTTGTCGGAAGCAATAATTTTTTATTTCAACATTCAGTTTCTTTTTAGTTTTATTAAACAAAATTTTACAAAATTATCGTTTATGGCTTTAATTATTACTACAGTATTAGGAAAAAAGACTCATTAATTATAAGTGGAAATCTTAATGAAAAAAACAAACAGGCGGGAGAAAGCCGCTTTCATTAAATTATTAATTAGCGTTTTTGTTAACACTATTCGTTAGCTTTCTCAGTTAATTTCTCATATTTCTCAAGGTAAACATTTATTAAAGTAAACATCTTTTTTTATAAGAAGCTTACAAGAATTCTTTTTAAAACTTCTTTTATTTTGTTGCATCTTTATTAACTTTATTTTATTTTACGTTCAATGAAAGGTATTTTGTTGAAGTAAGCTTAACTAGAGCTTATGTGCAGCAGCTAATAAAATATCTACAGATTAAGATTTACATAATTTTTACATTCAAGGACACGAACTCCGCATAGAGGAGGGTATTTCACGAGTCTTTCTTCAAATGTTCAAGATCGAAAATATCCTTATAAACAGGATTTAAAATCCCAACAATTGATCAGTGATAACTGCTGGCATTTTTGTAAAACAAAGTTCAAACGATAGAATTGGAGCAAACGCAGGTAACCACATAAGACAATAAAGGAGCAGAAGCGCTTCATTATTTATTCTGTGAAGCATGAGAATTGGGAATTACCCCATCTCTTTGAGGGACGTAATGGTGGTTCGTCGTTTTTATAAAGTTAAGTCAAGAAATACCTATCATGATCTTTATATATTTTTTCATTTATTTACCCTCGATTTACCCCATTTCATGCTGCCGGGTTTACAGGAAGGTAGGGCTCCGAGGGTAGTGACATTAAGGATAGAGGTACTCAGATAATGTGGATACTACTTACTCTCCCTTTGCTGTTTATTATACGAAGGGTAAAAACCAGCCGTAGATCCAGGTCTTCGAAAATAGTCGTGGTAATATTATCAGGCGGTTGTTGCTTGTTACAAACTTAAAGCGGCATTTCTTTCTCAATTCTTCTATATCCTTTTTGTTTCTTTTGCTACATTATAAGTTTCCAAGAGCAAAGAGTTCACTTCAGCTTGACAATACCTAACATCAATTGATGCTAGGGACGGCTAGAATTGCAGATATCTTGTTTATTATAGGGTCCCGTGTACTGGTGCCTAGTCAGAGGGGGGGGGGGATTTTTTTTTAAAGTTAAGCTGGATGGAACTTCTCCTGTACAAAATCGTTTTGATTTTATTGCTTTATTAGCACGATTGTATGAATTTTGCACCTTCCTTTTAATCAAGGCTTTGAGGAGGCTAAGGATAGATGAGTCAGGAGCCACAGTAGAAGATGCCTCATACACATCTCTATCTCATTTTGTTGAAATATGCACATGTTTTAAGTGGGATTAATAATTGTTGCTTTTCTTTGAGGTAAATCCTTAGATTGTTGATAATCGGTTAAAAATTGCTTCCCATCTTGGTTGCGCGCCCCATATTTCGGCTACTTCCCTGGACTTTTTCTCTTGGACAATTTTAAAAATTTGTGGGTAATATATTCAGTTAGATATGCGAGTGCTTTATGTCTTTCTTTATATTAATATTATGATAAATAAATTCTTTCAGAACATATGAAATGAACTGTAACTAAATAAATGAACCCTAGAGACTCTTACATAAAAGGCGTTCAAGCATTCTATTGGCGTTGAAATGGACAAATAAAATTTTATTTCCGCAAACATTTTAGACATGGTAACATACAATTTGCTACGCTATCTTATGATTGCCGCATAAAATAACGTAAAGATATTGCGGTTATGTTTCCTACATCAAATTTATGAACTTTTAAAAACTATTAATAAAACTCAAGAATTTATTTCAGAACTAATCATCTAGAAAGGCACATATTGATGTAAGTGAAAGATCTTTTCAGTTTGCGTAGACAACAGATCGGATAGTATAGCCGGAACCCACACAAACTGACCTTGATAAACAATAGAATGGTTAATTTCCGGACCTACCGCCTGGGCAGCGAATGAATTGACAATTGAGTTCACAAATGAGGCTCTCATGGAAACGGTTATTTCCTTAAATGCCTATAAAATTAAATAAAATAGGGTTGTATTAGGCAATGGTAACAAAAACACACCCTTGATCCTTGACGTTCTATTAATAGTAGAGGAGTAAGTAAGCTTATGTAAGACTGTAAAAGAGAGAACATAGGAAATTATGATGATACAGTGAGTGCATTAAAAAAGAGTAGAAAATAATAAACTTTTTTCGGTGAAAATGCTACAGTGATAAAATCCAGAAGCGTGAGTACTAACGACGGGTATAATTATACATTAAAGTATATAAAAGCTCTGCCGAATGATAGGTCCTTCCGCGCAGCTAACATTAAAGTATTTCAGAAACCTTATACTTCGACATGATGACTTCCTAAAATACTTGAACACAAGGTATTTTACGAAGCGTTTGGCGCATTTTACATTAAACCTAACAACCGTACAGAGAAACCGTTGCTACACAGCCTAATAAATAACATTCCGCCGACGGTGAACGGCGGGTCGCATCGACACTATACGATTGTGCCAGTTTGCGGCAGACAGTTATATGCATATGCATTATCCTTGATGTCCATATTGTGTAGAAGGATTTACATGAATTTGACAGCCCTCTGATTGCCCCGCGCTCAGTTTACTTCCCCTAGTTAGAGTAATATTTTACGATATTGTGTAACCTAAATAGGTGATGTGATGTGTGAAGCGCGATTGATTTATTTGAGCTATGTATCTCATGATGTATAGGCAGATTTAGTGCATCTTGCATGACTAGAAGTAATATCGCGTCTATGCCAAACATTCATCACTCAAAAAGACATTTCCAATATTTAGACTATAAGTGAGATTCTAATATTATTTTACAAATACTAGTTTCTAAAATGTATCCATTCTACACAAGCTTACGATACGGGGAGTTTATAGTGATTCAAAAATTTGTATTTAATTTAAGAATATACTTTAAAATTCAAAATTCACGATTAAGAAATGTTACAGTAGATTGCTAGAAGGCTGGATTAGGATCTACTTCGTCTTTTACTTCTTATGATAGTGTGGATAACCTCAAGAATAAGGATTTACGATCAAACACAAGATGAACCACATGCCGATGAGAATATATTATCGAATAACCGGCGTATATGTGCAGGCTATCGGTGTCTAGAACTTGGCATAGGCGATGAAGAGTGGTTTATTTGTGTTGACTTCCACGGCGAGCGTCTTCTTTAGTAGTATTGTTCACCGATTTCATGGTATGGTTTACTAAAGATATTTTCATCTTACACTAGAGAACTTTTGAGACCAATTATAATAGAAGAAGGTTGAAGTGGCAAAGGCATATTTTTTAAAGAAAGCGACAGCTACAGCTAAATGAGTAAACAACACCCATACATCAATTAATAGGCGGATCACGAGAAAAGCCGCAAAGTCATTTGCTTTCTAAGAAGTGACTCAACGTAAGGAATAACGTTTTTAGTTTGTGGTTGATTGTTCCCGCTACTGGAAACAGACTGCTCGATCCAATTCAGGCTTTCCGAAAACGTGCTGCATGGGTCCGTGGGGATGAAATTTGGGTAGATGAGAGTTGGTGCAGACATTCGTCGTACCTTTTCTGGAAAAGTTCTTTAATAAATTTCTGGCAAAGCTTTTCTTCTGGGAACCGCATTGGATAGTTATCCCGTGGTGGTACTGCAAATATGTATTGCCTTTCATTGGCTCTTAAAGGTGGTTGGTATAATAGTGGAGCGCTGACGACGACAATGTTTTTCGATTTATAGAAGAATGTGTGGTGGTTCATTGTAACTTCACCTGTGAAGAATACGGAATACACTTTTATCAAGGGCGACCGTTTCGCGATTGAGAAATAACCTGAACTCTACTGCGTACGGCTGTAAATATGGTGGTTGAATGGTATATGTATTGGTTCCCCATTTTTCTATGGAGGGTATTTTAATGTGATATTCACCTCACCTCCTCACAACACAACCTGCAAATGCATTTTACAGTCCGCTTGGAAAAGATTCTGGATGGTGAGACCTGAAACATAGAGATACTGTGTGAACACATTTTTGACAAAAACCTTATAAGTAATTCTAAACATTTGAGGGTGTCCTCAAATATGTAAATTTATTATTGTTTGTATTATCATTAAAATATATAAAATCATCTAATTACCACAAATTACACTGATTTTTAGGTATTATAATTTTTGTATTTGGATTAAATATTATCGATGGTGGTGTTGCGATCAACAATTTGTGACGTCAGAAACGGGATAAGATTTTAACATTTCCCTTGCCTTTATTCGCTATTTAACGTTCTCGATCCTGTTTACAACAAGAGAACGTCCTGCTTTAATCCCCCTTCTGACGTCACACGGTTAGTTACTATTCTAGCCACCAGAGGGCGTAGTACTTTTAAAACTTGAGTTAATATTTTCTTTATAAAAGGTGCGCTGTTATGAAATGATTTATTTCAATAGCTTTATTATTCTATAATTTAATTTCCCTTTGTTATTACTTTTAATCAAAATTTTCTAAAATAATTTTCTTTGAAATAGAATCATAATAAAGCTTTAATTAAAAAATATCTCTAGGTACCAAAATATAAACATGAAACAATCATTCAGCATAGGTAAATTTAAAAATAAAGACCTTTCATTATTCTGACTAATCGTAGACAAAATAGTATATATGCAACTCACATTTAAGACACTGATATTCATTATTAATTCTCATACTCCTGTTGTCCTGTCTTAATATCTATCATTAGATACTGATTGCATAATGCTTTCTTCTATATCCGTACACATGAATACTTAATATACTGCTAGCTAGAGAAACCGGAAACTTACCAGACCAAACTTACCTTGTAGAGGAAGTATTCAATGTCTGAAGAAACAATCATATGGGTGCAAGTCTGGAGAATGTGCTCGTCTTTATGTTATCCACTTCTTTCATGTTCCACAAGTCTCGGAAGGCTCTTCATATTAATATTTATATGAAATTTGAGGTTCGAGTACCTACTGCCAAATCCATTTCTCACACTCGTCTATCTGTTATAATTTATTATATGTTTGTTACTGAACTTAATATAAATTCACTACAAGTTAATAGAATTAAATGGTGTAGGTTGAATTCTTAAATAAAATCAGCTTTTTGGCGATTGAATTTTGCAAATGTGTTACTTTATACGGCAGCTATCGCAATTCAGAAATCTCATGGGTATTTCACAACCGTTGTTTAATTACTACACATGTAAATTACATTTATCGCTAGATCAGACTTGTAATACGTTTAAAAATGCATACGTGTTTATTACACATTAAACTCAAAAGCGACCGATTTTATCTTGTATCTCATTGTACATTGGTAAAGAACACGTATAAGGGATAAGATCTTTGTCGTCCTTTGATATACTTACACGACAATAAATTTTTTACCTCAATAAAATTCTGACCCCAGCTTTCCCGGCAAATTTAATATAACTCTGCAGCAGATACGTGTCTCATACCGGCGGAATTACAGCACAATTTTATCTAAGAAAATCGTAAAACGACCTGGGAAAAAATGAACCTTGTCCCTTATAGTAACGCAAGCAGTTAATAATTCATAAATTCTTGTTTAAAAATGAAACAGGCCAGACTTGAATAGTTTCGGTTAAAACGAGTCACGCGAACTGTACGACAAACGAAGTTTTAGAAAACTTCTGCCAAAAAAAAAACCTGACAACCAGGGTAAGAGGCTGCTATATTTTTGATAACTGAAGGTTGCAAAAAGCTAGCGTGTCGCTGGAGAAAGATCGAGGGTTGCTTTCATCCCATCGTGTGTCGTGCAATAGCAAACCACCACGCGTAAGTGACAGGGTGCATCTTTCATGATTTTAAATTTCACGGTTTCATGCCTCTCGAGAAAAGGGTTTTCTTATTTAAGTTATGCTGTTGCACTCGAGTTTTCAAGTACCTGCAGTTTTGCTTTTATTCCACCTTGGATTCCTTACTAAATTTTGCTACTTCTGTAACTATACATGTATATCCATATTATATTTAACTTTTCAAGGAAGATTCAAAGAAAATTCTTAACAAAGTTAAAACTACTTCACTTATTTATAACAGTCTGCATTAACATGCTCTAATGTATTACACGTTCTAAACTGAACGACTCTAATAACTTTAAATATATTTTCCTGTGCGTATCGGTATTCTCGCTATAGCATAAATTATAAATATAATACCGTTGTTATTTCTGCAGCCCAAGAAGTCTTATAAGCCTAAGGCTTGCTGTTTTTACTTATTCCCTATTAAATAATATTAAATTACCAAACAGTGGAATAATAAGAAATGTATCAAACTAAACTAAAAAATACAAACCTTGCTGAGGTTGTTCCATTAAAGTCCTAACTAGTTTATAAAACATTGTAGAGGGAATCATGTAACCAGAAAATTCAATAACAAAGAAGTGTACTTTCTGATAACATTAGCTTATCTAGTTTTTCAATTTGTTCTTTTGATGACGAAACCGACCTTGGTATTTTCTAACTGTTTGTTTTAATATTAAAAGTAAGTTCTGTTTGGAAATGACATTTTGTTATTTGTTAAAAGAACCGTATTTTTAAATTAGTTGGTAGATGTATAACGTCGTAGTACAGTTTTAAAATTTACTGGCATGTAAAATAAACAAGACCCCTTTTAATGCAGGTCGTAATCAAGTTTGAATTAAAATGAAATGGGTAACTTCATTCAAAGGTGAAGATAAAACTGCATGTTGACATAAAACTTTTTATTTTTATAACTGTAACTGGTTTTCGTGTCTAATCCCAAAAGACTACTACAGAATTTTTTGACTTAAAAACTATAAGGTGATATTAGGGTAATCAGGTAATGTTTTCGTTTCCTCGCCCTTTTGTAATGTTTAAATCGCTAACTATTTATTATTCGACTGACTGTTCAATAGTCAAAAATAAATTCTGTTATCTCTTAAATTTTATCCACACAGATTTATTTGACAGTTTACTACTTCTGATCAAAACTCATTCTGGTATTTCTACAATTACGCTTGTACAATGTAAGCCTGACCTGGAAGATTTTGCATATGAAATTCTCCTGTTCATACTCTTTCAAATATGAAATCAGAATTACATATTATATGAAGAAGAGAGACACATCGAAAATAATGGATAAATATTAGGCCCTGTTGAAGTAATGCTACTAGGCAAAATTTTAAGACTGATTAAGGAGTAGAAAGTGGTATAAAAGGAAATAGAAGCATCAGCATTATTTTAAAAAATTTGGAGAGGAACTAGACTTGGGAATGCGTAATAAGGCTTTTCAACAATGTTGGTCCTAAGGCAAATCCCCAGACAAGTTAGAGACTTCTTTACCTAAGTCGGTAAATTGTCTTCACCTAAGCAGAAGGACAATCTGGGTCGTAATGGATTTTCTAAAAACCCATGATCAGGAACAAGCAGGCGTGTCTTACTACTGATAGGGCTAGGGGCGCACATAGGACACTCCACAACCTTACTCTACCTGGCACGCGCTGCCAGACTGACGTAACTGACTTCCTAATTATGACAAGGAAAACTCGAATGACCCAGTCCACTACCGGAGCCACCTCCCCGCACGGGTCGTCGACCACTGCCCCGTCGAAACCAACCTACAACTGTCAGGTACCGTACTGCCACAACTAATCTCGACGTACTCAATTCAGCGCAGAGTGTCTCGCTGCGATAATCTCCCGACCTACTTCCAGATAACACTGTGCCCATGTCCAAGCTCTGGTAAGTTCTCTTTCTCGCTTAACCACTCGCTACGCATGTCGTATCCTGCCGACTTCATTATCATACATTCGACACGTTTAATGAGTTGCCGCCGGAACCGTGTATCTATCGGCTTACGACCCCTGCCCACTTCACATTGTTTCCACTGCCATAACCGTTGCCCGCAAAGTGCAGTAGAATTGCGCAATTAAACAGTGGTTTTATGGAAACTGACTGTGGGATACAACCGGTACCCACCCGTGCTGACAGGACTCCATCTGCCGGAGCCAAGTGGAAACCTACAGAGCTTGCTTAACTAGTTCTCTTCCACACGTTTAGTACAACCTGGCGCTTTCCCATTTCCAAAGTGGCTTGGTCACATTCCAAAATGTTTTATCGGAGGTTCACTGTGGTTCACATGCACCAACAACTTATGTTAGGGAGGATATCTTCCGAACTTTTGATAAGCATCCAGCGAGGCCACTTTCGTGGATCCTCTGCTACACAATGGGTATACTGTCGGCCGAATCTACTACCCTAACCTTGCGATTGGGTATCGCATCCGGTAGTTTTTTCAGGTAGACTCTGTGTGGTCTACTCCCATATACGCTGTAACACAAGCAAACAGCTCAGGAACAGGAAGAGACCTTTGAACATATTTTTTGCAAGTTGAGTGATATACAAAACACCCAAACTTATAAGAATATGATACTCGCTGAAGCGCCAAATCTGATCAGTGACTAATGTCTGAACCCTAGAGATGCTTAATTCCGTCGTATGGTTAAAATTAATGCATTAATGGTAGGTTTGATTCAAGCTTCCCACGGTAAGCTTACAGGCCGAGTAAAAATTCAGCTAAAATCAAGCTTGCAACGGTGAGCTTACATCATGGCGAGTAAAATCAAGTCGGAATCAAGCTTGCATCAAGTTTTCTACGATAAGTTAACATCGCAAGCCAAGAATCTACTCACAAGTAAGCTTGGGGTAAGCTTATGTGCAATTAGGGAGGTAGATACTGGAGTTTTCCTCAATTTTTCCGTTGGTGGTTGAATAAATTTGTAATAAGTTGCACTCTGCCTTCTGATGATGATGTCAACTTTCGGTAATTGTCATAAGAACATCTGACTGAAGTAATGATCAAAGGAATACAACAAAGTAAGACTCGTTTTGGTACAATTTAATGGGGTGTACCTACCCCTACTTATTAACTGCAATGTCTAATCCGTTCTTCACCTTAAAATATGTTTGTTGTGTACATACCCCGTATGAGCCCTTTTGGATGAGGTTTTACGGTGATGATTGGAATATTCTGCTAACATCATAGTAATATATCATAGAGTAAGTATCCTAGTTTTATTTCTTTCGCTATGGAAGTTTAAAATTGACAATTTTGTGCATAAACAGAAACGTACTAACGTTTCACCGAGTAATGGATTTAATATACCCTTTCATATCTTTTCTGTGTTTAAGTGAGGAACGCAACTTCATTTACTATTCCGTTAACGACATCAGTTTTATGTGACTGTCGTAAAACCATTTCGAATGTAGCAAATGCATTTGAAAAATGTTATATAACGCGGATCGTAAATCTATTACTACATTTAAGAAAGTTGTAGTCTAGCGATATTGAGAGGCAAATAGCTATAGAAATGACTTCAGCTTTCCAATATCCGGCAATATATTTTCTTCTGCCCTAAAAATTAAATTCTCATAGCCTCGTTTCCTGCTATGCTCGGGCGTAAACTTACCTATAACTCAATTTCATTAAACATAAGCCTGGATTTAATCTCCTACTCGTTTTAAGAGAACACTGTTTCCTAAACTTTAGTGCATAAGGAACTACAGGTAAATTAAAGTCTGTCCGTGAGGAGGTTCTGGGCGCCGCCGTCGAACCCTCGAAGATAAATTGTCAAGACAATGGTAGATTTATATTAAACTAAATGCATGATTGAAGCGATCTAGAAAGTTATTTAGTACCAATTTATTTTACGTGTAATTGTAACACCTGATGGTTAACTTTTAATGTGAGATGTTATCACCCCATATATAAACTTTAGGATTAATGTTCAGAATCAAGTTCGTGAGTTATTTAGAATTTCGCGTTAGTAGATGTCATTCTATGTTAAAGACAATCAATACTGTCTATTAACGGTTCTTAATTTGCTAACTTAAAATAAAACTTTCTTGGTTGAATGCCAGCGGACAGAGTAATATTTTCTCTCAATTGGCTGGAAAATCGGAGCACGTAATCCAGGAACATGTATCCCTTTGTTGCAGCAAGAAAATATATTTTACTTTCTTTGATGGGTACTACCCGTAGGGTAGCTAATTGCCTAGCCGTGCTTAGAGAATGAAGTAATAATAAAAAAATTAGCACTTTATTATATAAATAAGTCTGTGGCCGCATGTATGATAGTTAGGTAACATAATAAATAGAAATTGTCTCAAGTGAGCGAACTGGATATTTACAACTCGGTATATTTATGATACTACTGTTCTCTGTAATACAGAATTTTTAAACAGCAAAGTTCAGTACTTACAATAGCAATGCTTTTCCCGAATTTCTATTTAGAACGCGCCAGTTTCTAAACTACAAAGGAAATACTGAAACTTTACGAGAGTATAATTGGATCGGACTGTTGTAGTTGTTAACATATTTGCTTTGCTCTTTCAAACTAGCAGAGCGCAAAGGAAAATAATGTTGTAGGTACTTCAAATAATTTATTGTACACTGAAAACACCAAACATAGACGGTCAAACTTCAACGCTACAAAAAACTAGATAAATTCCAGTAAAGAACGTAATAACAGATAAATGTTTATTTTTGTTTTTTGGGGATTAGTGGTCTTTAGTAAGACTGTAACAAGCTGGACTATGGAATAGATGGGATATCATATTTTAGTACTATAGGAAAATTTGTGAATAAACGGGTAGGTAGGATAATAAGTTAACAGTTTAAGTAAATAACAGGTTAGCCCTAAAGTGTTAGTCCACTTTTAGAGTAAACGGGCTCATTAAAATTAAAATTAAGAGTAATTACTGCTTGTCATGAAGCATGCAATACCTACAACAGATTAATTCAACGGACAGAACACCAAATACACAGAAAGATGCACAACAAGAAATACTACGTGTCAAGAATTAGTGATGGAAGGTAGACTATGATAATTTTTGAATTGCTAACCAGAGACACACAATGAAACAACAAACTGACAACCTGTATGCCCGAGTGGATAGCTCTTCAGCACGACATGGTACTCTGCAACAAAGAACATGCTGCACCGATGTCGAAACAGCAGCGCACGCGCTGGATCACTGTCCATGTTCTCGCAATAATAGTTGGATCCATGTTGGGGGACTTCTGGATTCTGGTAGAACAAGGTTAGAATCAACAACATCCCAATTGCGGATGTCATCAAGTTCATTCAAGGAATGTATGTGAAGTGATACCTGGAGGGGACAGTACAATAGACACACATATTGCACGTGAGACTTTCTCATCTCTCTTTATTAAATCCAGAACGGTGCACTTAAAGAGTCATCACTTTTCAATTTGGTTTGGTGACATCCGCTTGGTTGGTAAGAAAGACTGTGAAGAAGAAGAGCAGCAGGAATTGTCCGAAAATAATTCGAGTTACCTACCACTGGTAAAAGAGCTTGATTTGTACTACAATAGTTATCATCATAAGATAATTTCGGATAACATGAAGCAATTGGTCTTGTATTCTGAAAGACTAGAAAAGTCATATTAGAGGATCTCCACACCACAATACTGCGCGATCATGACCCGTGTGATTGACCGATTTCAGTTCTTCTATACTATTCCCACATTCCATACAATCCCAGATTTGTTTTGAACCAATTAGCTTTCTGCGTATTATAATATTTGTCTTTGTCTATCATATACTAAGAACACAACTAGGCTAGTATGGTGCTACGGTAGTAAGAAAACTCTAGTAGTCCAGATTATTTTGAGAAAAAATGTTTTATGTTTCATCAAAGGTATTGTTGTCTAAACAAATCATGTAAAGTTGCTCACATTTTACCATTTGTCGATTAACGTTTAATACTCTAAAACTGTAGTATGATAATGGTTGACTTTAATTAACTCGAATAATTAATTTATCTTTGTACACAACTCATTTGCAGGTAATCGTAGTGGATTACTTGGCGATACACAGCCTCCCCAATTTCGCATTTATCTAACCGTCTTAATCTAACATGACTGGCTTCCTGCGTGTTTAATATCTTCAACAGAACAAATCCAAAGAACGGGACGTTCAGTGAATGCTCAGGATTTGAATATAATTTAAAGCTTTTAATATATATGATGATGGAGGTAGTACACTGCGTGGAAACCAATACCATTTCCACAATTTTTTGCATTCACGTACCTAAGCGTGATTTTATAGTAAATGTTATTTATAAAAACCGAGATGGTAAAAATGTCAAGAGGATATGTGACGAACAAAAAGCGGAACACGGAATAACATGGTGGATTAACCGCTGCCACTGCATCTCATAACCTTAGGGTATATCTGGAATTTAATACGTCCTAGAAATCGGTTTTACGTCCTGAAAAAAGTGATGGAATTTTTGTATGTTGTTATAATATTTTATTATTCACATTCATATTAATAGTGTCACGCGTTAGTTAATTTCTAATTTGAGATACCTTATTTATTTTTTAGAACTCGTTTACGATTAACGCATATCCTGTTTTTTAGGCGATCATGTTCCAGAATGTGATTGCCGTCTAAAAAGAAGGTACAACTTATACGATTCTTCTAAAAAAACAAACAAAATGATAAGCATATAAAAAAATATTTTTTTCTATAGCAGATGTTAAAGTGTGCTTTGTTCGACTAAAAATAGTTGATCAAGTATTACTTTAACCGCAAGGGTAGATGAAGTAACACTTTAACCGCAAGGATAGATAAAGTACTTTAATTTTCTGGAAACTCCATGGAAACGGAATGGAAACCTTTGCTACTGAGATTTTTGGGTTTAATATAATCTAATTTTAAATTGTTTTTTTTACAAAATTTTCTTATTTTTTTAACATCTGCTATAGAAAAAAATATAATTTTATACACGACGATAAAATTTAATTATCGACTCGCGAAAATTAATTCACTCGCGATTTCATCGCTCGTGAATTAACACTTTCCGCTTGTCGATAAAATATAATTTTATCGTCTTGTATAAAAAAATAACTATTTTTCCGCAACCGTCTTAAAAGTGATCACTTTTAATACCAAAAACGGACATTGAAGTTGATGTTTTTGATATTAGTAAAAAAATGTGTGTGTTGCTAGGCGACACTTTTAGTTCCTAGGAAGTAAAAGTACTTTTACTTCCTAGGAACTTTTACTTTTAACTTTTTTGGTTAAGATTTTGGTTTGTTATGTGAATAACATTTATTTAAGAAAAACACTACAAAGATATTAGACAAAGAATTTTCTGTAAATATTTAAATGGCTATCTCCCATCACAGTAAATGATCTAGCCTTATTAGTTTTAGGCCCGGTTTATTCACCTACCAGTAAAGTCCCCAGTAACTACTTGGCAATTAACTCTATAGGTTACCCGGGTAACAGGACTAATATAGTCCTGTTACCCGGGTAACCTATAAAGTTAATTGTCAAGTAGCTACTCGGGACTTTACTGGTAGGTGAATAAACCGGGCCTTAGTGTTAGGAATTTTAATCAGTAAGACTGATTTAAGATCTTCAATATCATTAATCTTTAAAAGTACTAACTCGTCGCAGCGACAAGCTCCAGCAACACCCAAAATTAATATAACCTACAAACGTCAAAATTTAATTATCGTAAAATATTCGATTTTAAAACTAAAACACACCATCATCAAGTATTGTTTATCAGGAGCACACTTCAAGAATCGATTCACCTGTTCTTTACTAAGAATTCTCCATTTCTTCGGTGTGTAGTCATTATTTTCTTTTTTTAAATAGGCAAGGAGTTTTGAAAATTTTTCGATATTTACCGCATTTTTTAAACTTAATGTTGCCTTCAACATTGAATATTGCGCCCAAAGAGTAGAAGCCTTCATTTTAGTGAACAATTCTGAAAAGTACCCTTTCCGTGTACGATTTTACAGTTTTCTCGTTCCACCAATTTAAAAATTTGTTGTATACTACTTCTCGAGATTTATTGGGCAGAAGATTTGATACAACTTCTATTGCACGGTCTAAAATTTCTGGTGGTGTATTTTCGTTACCATTATCTTGTTCAAACATTTTCGATGGTTTGGCTGGGTTTGACAGAATCACAAAACACCTGACTGTCAGCTTATATATTTAATAATAAAGAGGTTAAGTTATCTCTGGACAGAATAAATAAAATTGAAAACAAAAGCTAAGAAGACTAGATTTTAGTAGTAGTAGTGTTCTCTAATAAAACAATCTACTATTTTCTCCGATTGACAGTAAAAGCATGCTTTGACTGACATTTGACTGTCTACAAAGTTCCATATTTGCTGCCTAGGCAAAAGTGATCATTTTTGCTGACAGTAGCATTCAAAATCAGGTTGCTGCGAAAAACAAATAAATTTGAAATTTTTATTAATTAAATTAAAGTTCCATATTTTTCACGATTTCTTTAATTTCAGATGGGATGAACATTTCTTTGTAATTTTTCATTCTAAATATATTATAAATTAATTAATATTTACGAATTAACAAGATTAAACTATTCTATTCACAACAAATAGAATGACATTTCTGAAATATGTTTTTTCATAGCAACCAATGATAACTGCATAGCAACAGATGCTTGCTGATACTAATAGCACAAAAAATATTAAAAATAATCATTAAATTAATGTTAAATGTAAACAATCGGAGAAAAAATTATACGTTCAACACGGCAGAAATGCAGATTTACTGCCTTGGCTGGTTTCACAGCTTCGGCTTCGCCTCAGCTGTAAAATACCAGCTACGTCAATAGATCTGCTACTTTTCTGCCTTGTTAAACAAATAACTATTTGCCCTACTACACCGTTTTTGGCCATTTCCCGGTTGCTTAACTACCACGGAAAAATTAACTTACCGATTAGGTACTGGTTGCTAACCTGTTATGAATCATAAAACGTATCTAACGGTTGTTAGATGATAATAAAAGTTGTAATCAAGTTATCTGGTGTCTAAAATTCTGAATGATTGACAGCTGTTACTTTATTAATTTATATTTATAAAAATTGATTTTTATTTTTCGTAGCGCAAAAAATGGTATACGACGCGACGCGTGTTCGTTAAGTGCTTACAACAGATCTCGAAGAAAGTTTTCTTGATTTGTTATAAGGCACTTACCGATCTTGCATCGTAATATACTATAAAAAGCAAAGACTCGTTGTTTAAGCTTCCATAATCTATTTATTACGTGTTTCAACTTTCAAGGATTCTGTATTAACGCTCTTGTGTATCGTATGCAGTTGTCTTTTCGCTGAGTTGCCCTGCGCCATGCGCCAACTTGATTGTGTATAATTCACCGCGCCCATTTATCGTAGACTGGAATTTGTCGTACTAAATTACGTAAGTAAGTCAAATCATATTAATGGTCCCGCCCCGCCGTAAGCCATATGGTAAAATAACTTTCCTGAAATGCCTCTTCGAGCTCAAGTTGAGTGGGTCTCATCCCTGTTAACAATTACATTACAGTCCTTATAGGATATAGCTAGCTCAAGTTATTTCTAACATTATATAAGTAATTCTATATATTATTTTATGGTGTGCTTAATTATAGTTGAATAAATAATAAAAATCATTTGAAGTTCTACTCACTCTCACCCCTCAAATACAATCCCGGAATTCCAAACACTACGTCACGTCTCGCAAGCTACACTTGTTTCAAATATATTATTATTTATTAGTTACAGAAAACAAGGTAATAATAATAGCAACGAAATTATTAGGAAAATTGAATAAGAAACCATTCTTTCAAAAAAAGACAATTCTATAATTTTCGTTTGCTCTGACAGGCAGAATGAAAAGCGGCCGTCTGCGGTTATAAAATGCCGTTAGTCGACACAGATCGATATTAAATTGTGCCGGGGTTTGGAATTCATCAACCTGAGAACCTGAGATAGATATGGCGTAATTAAATGATATGTTGGTGGTAGCGCCGTCGGTGATACAGCCACGTATTCCGCTTCGCACGGAATTCATCCCAACCATGCATATTGCTCTTTTGATCACATTGTCAGTTCTAATTAAGAAACTAATTAAATAATTATTACGTGCTACACATCGAACTAGTGGAATTGATCAATTCGGCATGTATCGTTCTGTTCACATAATTAAACACAATTATATAGCTAATATAATCTTCACGCTTTACTACATTCGTAAGTTACCATAGATGCTTTGACGAATTTTAATGAAAGGTAATTGTTGCCTCCACACATGTTTATCTTTGAAGAAGAATTGATGTTTTGAATCGTCCATCTAAGGTGATCGGTGATCACAAAGAGACAAAGACCTTCCTAAGCTAGGGACCGACCGACGCGATGGTCTTAGGAGAATTAATAAACTTTATGCTAAATTAAGGGAAAATGCACCTGGAGCTGTAACGTACTACAGAATTCTAGCGAGGTAGAGGCTGACTGACTTGTTAGATTGTTTGTCCGAATATGCACGCATCTCTAAAGCACCAGCACGAATAGGTACGTTTAAATTTAAAGTTTAAACACGCTGACTTAATAATGCGTTTAATCATTTTCTATTACTCCCAACATTTTGCTTTTTGTATTTATCATAATCTAGTATTTTTTTTAATTATTTACTTAGCGCTTTCGGCCAACTTCTCTCACAATTATTTTTTCTGCATGAAGATGTATAGGTAGGTACATCAGTTGGTAGGTAATATTGGATTTAGATTTATTATTATGCATTTATGATTCGTCTTACATGTAAAACTAAAAAATCTGAATTGCTCTTTCATTTTTGTCTTTACTCGGTCTACAAGTAGGGATTTCCTGTATTTCTATTGAGTTGTGCCGTCTCCTGCGGCCGCAGCAACTATCTTATCAGTCGGTATGTTACTCATACTATGTACTCAGCTGTGGAACTGGAATTTGCTATGTCCAGGAATCCCCACAGAGGTTATGTAATATCGTCCATCGTTTTGCAGGAGTTACGCCTACCGACCACTTGCACTGGTGCCTCGATACAGCCTAGTACCACTCTGGAGTGTATTTCAACTCTTCCGAAGGTTTTAGCATTGCTTGACTGTCTTATATTGGTATCAGCTCAGTTTGTTTGTGTATCACAATAGTACTGCTTACATTGCGATTTTTCTAAATGTAAAAGGAATCTCAAGCCTATTTTCTTCTCAGAGAAGAAGTAAAACTATAAAACCGCACGGCAATGTTTCGTACGAGACCGATCCGTCCTCCGGGGTTGCAATTCCTCCAGGTTACAAAATCTTCAGTTAATAAGGTGTACAGTTAGCTCCCGCGCTGATTTAAACGCTGTAATTTCAAACCTGGAAGGAAAACTGTAGAACATTTCATAAATCCTGTTGGGCCTTAGCTTAGCGATAGAGTGGGTAAACTATAAATGTTGTGAGTTCAATGCACGAGGTAACTAACGTTGTCCATGGATTTATGTGATTTCCTTTTAAGCGAAGTGTTAGGCCTATAACCTTTGCAGTTGACATCCCTCCTAGTAATTTAAAATAAGGAAGGAAACTTTCTCGTCTTGTCAACCAGACCTCACTGGAAGCAAATCCAGAATAATATTTCTGTTATTTCCGAAATTGGGACCACAGCATCGCCCATGTTATTAGAATTTGTTGTTAAAAAATTGCATAAACAAACTGGTTGGACTTATGGTGCTTCCACACGTCGAGTTTCCGCATTCGTAGCTCGAAGAATTATTGCTTCATCGCGCAATTTTTCATCTGCGTGTGTACAAGTGTGAAACCACCATAGCAAATAAATACTAGATTTTCTATTATTGTCATAAGCTATTATAAAATATTTATTCTAGTAATTTACATTTTAGAGAGTTCACACAAAAATTTTTGTATGGAACACGTACGCTAATGGTTTTAGTCGACACATCTGATATTAACGGACTGGGGCTTAAGGCCTCGTCCAGAAACATCTGGATTCGTCTGCTAAAACTCTGTTTTGTGTAGGTATTTCTAACATAAATAACTATTGTTGCCCGTCAGAGCCTATTAGATTAGAGTGTACTATTAGTAAATAAAATAAAGTAAAAACGAAAAAATATACGTCTGTATATTTTGTGCTCCACAATTGACACTTAGGGTCGGTTTTACAATACAAGTATAAGTTATACCCCCGACAATTGTCATGGTTACAATTGTTAAAAGAATTGTAACCATGGAAACTGTCGGAGGTATAGCTTATTCCAGGTATAGTAAATTCCAAAACTTTATGTACTTCAAGGTCATACGAACTAAGTTATGGACATGACGTGCGCCGATGTAGCTGGTCCAGATCAGTGCAGGAGATATATATTTTTCGTTCCTTTTAATGTTCTAAGTTTTTCGCTTTACCCTCAATTTACAATTTTTAATGATTGCTACACTTATTAAGGTGTATAATTCATGTTACGCCGCTGTAATTGTCAATTTGACAGTTCGTACGTCGTTGTACACTTCAGTTGTATGACCTTGAAGTAGTACATAAAGTTTTGGAATTTACTATTATATACTGGTATTGTAAAACCGGGCCTAAGTATGGAACAGGTATACAGCCTGTTTCAGATAGAGGGTAGGTTTAAATTTGGCTTTTTTCAGAATTTTGTGCATAGCTAAATCGCGCAAAGAAAGTTAACCAAATTATAAATAATTATGATAGTTAAAAAAACGATTTACAAAGAATTTAATATTTTAAGCTGCTAGAGAATAAAAAGTCATAAGAATGTACCCGGAATGTAGTACTTTTAGTTTTCCCATACTTTCTCTAATAACAAAGTTATAAATAAAAAATTAAAATCCATTTTTCTAGATTTTTCTGTATGCGATAGAAACGGGTGCGGGTGGGTTAAATTTCTTTGCGGCAGATTGGTATGCACAAAATTCTACAAAAAACGCCGAACATGAACCTACCTTCTATCTCTTATAATAAGCGAGATCCCTATGATTACCTTCGAATTTGAAACACCCTGTATATTACATATGGTGTTCGTGTTTAAATTGGTATTGCTACATAGAAAATTTATACGTCAACATAAGTTACAACGTTTATTTTCAGTTACCCCTCTACGCATTTGAGGAGTCTCTGCGGTGCTGTTGTTGTCTCTCTGCATCAAATTCGATTTTCGTTTCCGTAGTAGCGGTGAACACGATACACGTATTTTCCACTATTACTGTTTCCTTGTGTTTGGGAGATTAAGATATAAATCCTTTAATGTGCTGTTCAAAGCCATAATGGAATTTTCCTTTAAAGTTTGCCTCTAAAAATGTAAAAATGTGACTTATATAAAAGTTTCTTTCCCTTGTGAACGAATAAACGTGTGTAGCTATAAAGTTATAAGAGTTTCCTTTACAAGTGAACAATTTAATCGAATGCTGAAAGCTCATATTCCTCGCTTACCAAGTTATTCGCCTGCTAAAGATATCCTCCAGAGTCTGTTATCGAACTAGTACAACCATATCTTAGCGACATCGACAATTTCATTTTGGTTCTGAAGAGCAGCTAACCGATAAGCTCAGTGCAGGATAACGAGGTGCATTCAAGGATAAAGTTTGGTAATGCGGGTAACTTGATTACGTCCACATGAGTTCAGTTTGCTTTAGTTCGTTGTACAATTTACGAAATTGGGTTACACCCTTATCATTGACGTTTTTATACATTTCTATACCTAGAGATTATACCCAAAACAATAAAAGAAAGTAAGTTGTTCTCATGTGCTTGACTTTTTCCAGTATTTTCCTAAACTTGTTCAATAATAACATTCTACACAATTGAGAATTTACTGAAATTCAGTAATTGTTTTCAGTATCTAGGATTCGGCTAGAAGGGTCCACATCTGTTGCTAAGATTAAAATGATAACAGAAACATTATCAACAGGGTTCTGTTGCCTTTCTATTCTCAGGGAGAACTTCGCTGTCCGATCAACAGGCAGTTTGGAAGAGTTACGCTCAAACAACTACCTCTTTATATTGTTATGTGTCGCGACCGAACTTTGTAAATAGGAAGTTAAGGAAGTTGTAAGACACTTATATGATTGTTTACACTCATAACTGTATGACTTACTTGGAAACTGATTGACTTAATTAGTTTAAGAGCTTCAAAACGTAAAAAAGTAAAATACCATACCAGCCTACTTACTCCCTGACTATTGCTAATAATAACATTTCTATAACAATTTACTGGTCCACGCACGCGATGTGAGTTACTTATCCAGAAACATTTTTTAAACATTCATCAAATAAGCCATGACATTTTATGTCGAAGCGAAAAATTGTACGAAGGGTTTGAAAAACGAAACTACAGTAACGAGGAATACCTAGATATAATTTCATTTATAGAAGAAATGACGAATTGCGCATGCAAGGTTTTAAATTTGGAACGACCTGCAATAAGACAAACGGCTTTTGAAAAAAAAATCTTCCGGTGGTCCATCAGAGAAGAGAGACTGGAACGGCCATGGAGGTGGTAGATGACATAGACATCGGGACGAATGTGGAGAAACACATTTTAGAAGTTCATGGCCAGTTAAAGTTTCCCAGTACACTATTTGGGGCACATTGTGTACAAACGGTTTGCACTTTTGGTACCTGCAAACAGGACAAACAGGAGTCATTCCGACTGATTATCCAAAAAAAAATATTTTTCAATTTTGGAATGATAAGCGGGTTCTTGCCGCACCGAAAACAGTGCGGTAAAAGAGCTTCTTAATCGTACTGTTCATGGATATTTTTTGTTTTGCGACGTTGGTAGTAACCTCAACAAATTCTGACAAATGAAATTTCATTTTTTTTTAAATATCCAGAAACTTTTTATTGTTAATAAATAATATAAGTATAACCGCGATGAGTATAACGGTAGAAATATTTAATTATTCTAACCCGGTTTTAAGAAAGAATTAAACTAGGTACCAATGTACTTGCATTTATTTTGTGAACACTAGTTGAAACACATTTTGTACTCCGTTTTTCGAGACTCTCCCATTTGTTACTCGTTCTTTCTGCAACTAAATTCTGCACGTAATTCTTTTTTGTTCTTCGTCGGTCATATTGTCTAACAATCATTTCACACTTCCTTTTTTAAGTGTTATAAAAATAATAAAAACTTCTAATTTAACGCATAATTTAAATTTTCGTATAAATGTCAAATGTCATTTTGGCACACATTGCATGCATTCTCTAAATTGTATTTAGCAATCGAAGCGACGGTGGTTTTTTAAAAAGTAATATTGCGATTTTTTATCCAAACAATCCAAATAAAAATTTGTATAAAATACTATTATGGTTTTTCATTTTTGGTCAAAAGTCTATATATACAGGGTGTCCCGTGACTCGATGGTCATAGCTTAAGAGCGTAAACCTTGGACAATTTTAAATCGAAAGTGCTACACTAGACAAGGGTCGATAATTTTTTAAACAAAAAAAAATAATAGTAGGATGAAACCCATTGGAAAAGGAAGAGAATATAACAAAAATGAAAGAAAAAATAATTTACGGGCGATCTGAGGTCGGGAAGTGGGGGGGGGTGAATTTTTAAGGGTAGAAAACTGTTTATCTCGATTTCCGGCAAAACTACAAGTCCTATGGAAAAAAGTTGAATGGCAAAGTTGTAGGCAATAAAAAGATCTACAACTTTTGTATTTACACTTTTTTCACATAACCTCAAAATTTATGTGAAAAATTCAAATAACCAAGTTTTTGGTTTTTTATTTTTCTTTTACAAAAAAAAAAATTTTTTCTATAGCAGATGTTAAAGTGTGCTTTGTTCGACTAAAAATAGTTGATCAAGTATTACTTTAACCGCAAGGGTAGATAAAGTAACACTTTAACCGCAAGGATAGATAAAGTAGTTTAATTTTCTGGAAACTCCATGGAAACCGAATGGAAACCTTTGCTACTGAGATTTTCGGGTTTAATATAATCTAATTTTAAACTGTTTTTTTTACAAATTTTTGTTACTGTTTTTTTAACATCTGCTGTAGAAAAAAATTGAATTTTATACACGACGATAAAATTTAATTATCGACTCGCGAAAATTAATTTCTTCATCGTTACATTCGACAAACCTTCCCGATTCTAGTAGATCTTCGAAATCTTCTTTCGTTTCTTTGCATTTTTTGAGAACATTTACCATAGTAATGTATATTTTCTTTACACCATCAAAAAGTAGAGATTGCAACGAACAAAAAGCCCACAGAGTTTTTTAAAAAAACAGATATTTTGACGTGAGAATTTTCCATAGGATTAGTAGTTTTGCCGGAAATCGAGATAAACAGTTTCCTACCCTTAAAATTCCCCCCCCCCCAACTTCCCGACCTCAGATCGCCCGTAAATTATTTTTCCTTTCATTTTTGTTCTCTTCCTTTTCCAATGGGTTTCATCCTACTATTATTTTTTTTCACTTTTTACAATTTTCAAAGGCTTCAGCCCTGGTCTAACTTTTGTCCAAAACTCAATAGTTAAGGAGTTATGATGAGCTATATTTTTAACAGAGTAGCTTTAGGAAACTTACCTTTTTCTGTCAAATGCACATTAGTGAACACGTTCTTATTAGGTATTCTTCGATCAGGAAACCTCCGCTGATATTCCCGCACTTTCCACGATCCATAAATAAAGTGAATATCGGCATAGTCCTGATTTGAAAACATAGCCATACCAAATTAATATTAAATAACAACGTCAAAGAATAAACAATGTTACCATAACAATATGACAAAACAATTACGTGGCCTACCAGATTTATTTATTATTAAATTTAATATTGCCCATAACTACAATATGACAAAACAATTACATGGCCTACTTACCAGATTGATTTACTATTAGATATTGCTTATAACTCCTTAACTATTGAGTTTTCGACAAAAGCGTATAAGGCACTTTCAACTTAAAATTGTCCAAGGAATACGCTCTTAAGCTATGGCCATCGAGTCACGGGACACCCTGTATAAAATATTTTCTTATTGTGATCGCTTCTAGCCATCTTTTCAGTCTCTTTCGTACAAATGAATCACACTGTATTAAGTCGATAAAATAAAAAAAACAGAACAGTATAATCATTTCGACAAAATACTATATTAATTTCGACACTCCTTTCTAGGGGATTAGGATTACGACCCCCACCCGTTTTCCAAACTAATTGATCAGAAATTACAAAATGCGAAAAGATCTATAAATGATAATTTTTCAAAGATCTTGGATCTTGATCTATATGAACATTATTTGGGCTTGAATCTTTGATTTGGATTCAAATCCTATTTTTTAAATGTATCTGGATCTGCATCTAGCTCCCTATTTAACGGATCTTACCCAACACTGGTATTTACAGAGTTTCTATAAAATAAATTGTATAAAACAAAAAACACTAAAACCACATCCGAATAGAAACGAAATATTAACCAGAAAGTACATGTTATTGATAAAAGCTTAATATTTCGCAACTAAACACGGAGAGGAAATTATATTTGAACTTGTTGGCAGCAAGGCGTTCAACGGAAACTTTCTTATACATAACACCATGTTGAAAATGACATTCCTAGGGCTAGGAGAATTTAAATTGCTCCACGTTATACGCTGTTCAAAACAGCCAATAAACTTGGGAGCTGTATATATTTCCGTCAAGCCTTATTAAAATCGGATCTCATATATTATGTGTTCCTTTTTAATTATGCAATTACCCGAATTGTTGTTGAGATATTGCTGATATTAATTCAAAATTCCAGGAATGTTTAATAACGTCGGAATTCTGCTTAATATAATTTCCTCGAATTAAAAAGGCAATCTTTTATCGAATTCTTCTCGAGAAATTTCCGTTTTTTATAATGATAATAATGAATATTATTATAATAAGAACTAACTTTCACTTGAAACTTGAAAATATAAGCTGTTTTGAAATAAAATTATATAACTGATGAGGTTACAAATTATATTATCTTATGAGAGAGTTATACCAGGGATAAATGTAAAGACCTTAGCTTAATCAAGCTGCTCTAGAGACAATTAGAAAGGCACAAAAGCTTCTATCTCCATATCTTGCAACAATGGATAGACTGAAGCAGTTATCTCTGATACAAAGTCCCACTGCGCACGGGTACGTTTTGAAAGCACGTCTGTATTCTAGACTATCGTTATTCAACCAAGAAAGAATAGACTCTTAATTAAGATAATTAAATGGTTTTTACGCTTACCCTAAAGATAATTTCTTAAGACGTCCATATAAGTTTTGTCATGAATGCCCTTCATTAAAGGTTTTGTTTACATGTTGTTCACTTTGTTTCTTAGCTCGAGTACTTCGCTCGGTCATAAAAGCAACTTAATTAGTTTAAAATTAATCAGAGCATAAAGTTATCTTCTTCGCTCTCTCTACTATCTTAAATGAATATTTTATGACGTTTTTCTTTTCTGTAATGTAACGTAATAAAGCCAAACTTATTACGCGATAAAATCTAATGCCCATTGTTAGATACTTTGCGGTCTCCTCTCGTCTTATCTGGAATTAACGACAATGCTTTTATAACATCTCTAAATTGATTGTCCTTCTTCAGTCCCATTATTGGAATTCGTTTTTGAGTAAGCGACTTTGGGTTATTCTCATATTATACTCATGATCCTTACGTCCGAGCGCTGGAAAATACTTTTTCCAAACTTCTTCTATACCCTTCTTAAAGTATCATGATCTAATTATTGGTTATTAGTTCTGAATTTTCATTTAGTATGGTAAAGACACTAAGGTCCACCACTGTACAGCACCTTGAACGATTAATTTATACAAGAGCTATCCGAACCTCACATAAATGAAAATAAGATCCCGCAGCAATTCTTAATCTCAATTCTTGGAGATAGTAGAATTATGATCCAAGTGTTTGTTTGTTTTTATACCGCGTTTCTTATAACCCAACATCCAGAACTCCAACACAAGTTTAATCAGTTAAACAACCAAATATCAGGCGAGGTTGCACTAAGTAACTGCACTAAGTAACTATTGTAATTCAGAGATACGTGTCCAAGTAATCTATAACAAGGTGTTAACCAGACAAGAAGAGTATTGCGCGGAGTTCTAGTTTGTCAGAAGGGGAAGTAGAGAACTTACACTCATTTAGACCATAGGAGGCGGACTCATTGTAATATCTCCAAACAGCTCCCTATATTGTTCGGACGCTATCGCACCACGGTCTCACGCTAATCTCCTTGTTCTTATAATTGCTGTCTTTATTATAATAATGTTGTAGTAATATTGCTGAACGATTTATATTACTCTCTACGTCCGTAAATTTTGCCTGCTACAGTCGTTTGCCATACAACAACCATTCTGTCTAGTGGTACACATTTTGGAAGTAGTTGAAGACATCGGAGAAAACCCTCCCACTGCTATGTTACCTTGTTTTGAATCTATCGCTGAGTATGAATATGTGTATTACGAATACGTTTATATGTCGTAGTTTCCTTGCTGCTATAGCATGCCGGTCATACCATTGAAGTGATTAAATTTAATTATAATGTAATATAACTGCAATGTATGTAACGTCTAAACGTCTACAAGGTTTATTGGTTCAACATGCATGTGTATCTACTCTGCACAACATTACTTCCTAACCCTCGCCAGTGGAAGAGAGTGTCAGTTCTGCATAGTAGGTGGTGAGAATGATATACGACAGTCTGTTATGTGGAGTCTCTAGAAAGGACTCTTTTTAATAGAGTCTGTACTTGTCTGTAGAAGGTCAGAATGATGTCAACTACAGCCCTACTGCACGTTGAGTTGCGGCAAAAGGTTGATGGTCGCGGTTGAGTAGGTATCTCAGAATGTTTACTCCCTAAGTCTTCAATCAAGTAGTGAAAAAACCTAGTAGGCTACTGTAATTTTTCTTTTTACGTTTCCAAAATTTCGTGGTTCGGTCCTTGATATACGAAACCTTACGGACAGGTGTGGACTGCTATGTTTCCAAAACAGCATGATCTGCTTTAGGACTCTCTTAACCTCAAACCAGTGGCGGCTGACGTTAATCATGGCTCATAGGGCACAATTAGATGTTTCAAAAAGGCTTCATATATTTAGTACTGATGGTATCTGATCCATTAATCTCTTGTACGATTAAAAAATCATGCCCTGGGCCTCTATGGCCTGTAGTACTAAAATCTCTATACTATATTCTTAAATAATAAATACATTTTAGATAACTAGGCAAAATGAAGAACTTATTCTAAAATTATTTTGTTTCGTACCCTGAAATTTAATCCGTCTTCTGAAAAGTTAAATCCATTCTGCGAGATTTGGATGATTGAATATGTTGCATAATTATAGAGTTCATTATTTTTTTCTCCGATAGACAGTAAAAGCATGCTTTGACTGACATTTGACTGTCTCCAAAGTTCCACATTTACTGCCTAGGCAAAAGTGATCATTTTTACTGACAGTAGCATTCAAAATCAGGTTGCTTCGAAAATAGTAGATTGTTTTATTAGGATAAAGTGTCACTTTTTTTGACGAGCAAATTTTGCATTTGTGAGGCGAAGCGTAGCGTAGCCGAACGGATGCAAAATTGCGAGTCAAAAGAAGTCACTTTTCATCCGAATGAAACATACTATTTTTTCCGCAACCGGAACAACCGGATTCGCGTAGCCGAACGGATGCAAAATTGCGAGTCAAAAGAAGTCACTTTTCATCCGAATGAAACATACTATTTTTTCCGCAACCGGAACAACCGGATTCAAAATAATAACATTAAGATGCGAGGAATTAGAGAACACTACTACTACTAAAATCAAGTCTTCTTAGCTTTTGTTTTCAATTTTATTTATTCTGTCAAACCCAGCCAAACCATCGAAAATGTTTGAACAAGATAATGGTAACGAAGATACACCACCAGAAATTTTAGACCGTGCAAAAGAAGTTGTATCAAATCTTCTGCCCAGTAAATCTCGAGAAGTATACGAAGGTGCCTACAACAAATTTTTTCTACTAGCGTGCGGAAAAACGCATTTTCCGCACATGTTTTAGTGCGGAAAATCCACTTTTCCGCACGGTGCGGAAAATCCACTTTTCCGCACTAAAACACTAAAACATGTGCCATTTCCGCACGCTAGTAGAAAAACTATTGTTCCTAACACGTGCAGAAACCTATTTTTCCGCACTTAAATGCTTGACACCACTCCGCTACGCGTCGTGCTGTCAACGGCATTTGCGTGCGGAAAAATCGATTTTCTGCACTTGTTAGGAAAATAGCTATTTAAATTGGTGTAACGAGAAAGCCGTAAAAATCGTACACGGAAAGCGTAGGTACCTACTATTAGCGTACTTTTCCGAATTGTCCACTAAAATGAAGGCTTCTACTCTTTGGGCGCAATATTTAATGTTGAAGGCAACATTAAGTTTAAAAAATGGGGTAAATATCGAAAAATTTTAAAAACTCCGTGCCTATTTAAAAAAAGAAAATAATGACTACACACCGAAGAAATCGAGAATTCTTAGTAAAGAACAGGTGGATCGATTCTTGAAGTGTGTTCCTAATAAGCAATACTTGATGATGAAGGTGTGTTTTAGTTTTAAAATCGAATATTTTACGATAATTAAATTTTGACGTTTGTAGGTTATATTAATTTTGGGTGTTGCTGGAGCTTGTCCCTGCGACGAGTTACTACATTTAAAGATTAATGATATTGAAGATCTTAAATCAGTCTTACTGATTAAAATTCCTAAGATCCTAACACTAAAACTAATAAGGCTAGATCATTTACTGTGATGGGAGATAGCTATTTAAATATTTACAGAAAATTCTTTGTCTAATATCTTTGTAGTGTTTTTTCTTAAATAAATGTTATTCACATAACACACCAAAATCTTAACCAGAAAAGTTAAAAGTAAAAGTTCCTAGGAAGTAAAAGTACTTTTACTTCCTAGGAACTAAAAGTGTTGCCTAGCAACACACACATTTATTTATTAATAACAAAAACATCAACTTCACTGTCCGTTTTTGGAATCAAAAGTGATCACTTTTGAGTCGGTTGCGGAAAAACAAATAAATTTGAAATTTTTATTAATTAAATTTAAGTTCCATATTTTTCACGATTTCTTTAATTTCGGATGTGGTGAACATTTCTTCGTCATTTTCCATTGTAAATATTATTATAAATTAATTAATATTTACGAATTAACAAGATTAAACTATTTTATTCGCAACAAATAGAATGACATTTCTCACGTATATTTTTTCATAGCAACCAATAAGAACTGCATAGCAACAGATGCTTGCTGATACTAATAGCACAAAAAATATTAAAAATAATCATTAAATTAATGTTAAATGTAAACAATCGGAGAAAAAATTATATGTTCAACACGGCAGAAATGCAGATTTACTGCCTTGGCTGGTTTCACAGCTTCGGCTTCGCCTCAGCTGTGAAATACCAGCTGTGTTGGCGCGGACGGCGTTAGCGGGTCACGTACGATTCCAGTTAGCCATGAAGGGATAGACATAACATCCTGACTAAGCAGCATAGATTAAACATTGTTAGATGAGTAAGTTAAATGAGAGTAGTCGGACGTAAGTTTTCGTGGTTTGTTACAACGCTTCTCCTTTTCCCCACAACCGCTTGGAACGCTGAAAGCAATTTCTTACAATTTCCTGCTTGTTTCCTACAAATTATGGTTTTGGTTATGACATTTTGTGTGAACCCCCCAATATTATTTTATGTTTTGTGTGTATCACATGATCAGCACTTGTTAACTGATTACGTTTGGAAGTTTATGTACGCGACGTGAGTGCAAGTTTATTGTTGATTATTTGTGGTTTTGTTACTCGGATTTGTGATATTTATAAACTCCAAAGAGCGTATAATAAGAAGTGTGTTTAGCTATAATTTTAAAGGTAAGAGTAAACAAGATATTATTCAGAAAACAGAAACACTGCAGGATTATATTTGTGGATTATTAAATTATCTAGTCTTATAGGTAATTCTAGTTGAAAGTAGCCAAATTGCACTAAATAATGTTGTATTGTTACACATGGGAGAGTTAACTTACTGTTTTCACCCCATTTTAGGATTCATTCTAGTCTGAAAATCATGGAGAGAACATATAAAAATAAGTGCTGCATTGCTGGGTGTTTGGACAGGACAAGCAAGAGGCATCGTTTTCCAAAAGACATGCATTTCGCACAAATGTGGCTAAATAGTATTAACCATCCAAAGTTAGACGCAAAGATGATAGATTCTTATTTTATATGCGAACGACATTTTTCCGAAGAAAATGTGGTATCGGGGACAAAAAGGGGGCTTCGTAGAGATGCAATTCCCACACTCTATTTACCAAGTATGTACCTAATTGATATAATAGTGCTTTAGGAATTTATTTATAATGTAATTGGTATTTGTTAGTAGTATGCAGTGAGCAGCCAGAGGAGCCATGTGCTTCTGTTATATACGAAACCCTGCCCGAGCATGCTTGTACTCCGACAGCAGGTAAGTCACAGATTGATTGCCTTAAGAATCTTGTATTACCTACCCTTTAAATAATGTATGTTTATAGAAATGGAGCACCAGCAGCCGTGCACTTCTTCAACTCCCTGCAAATTAATATTTTGGAAAACATTTATTTTGACATTTTGAACTGACTTTTGTCATACGTGTTGCTATAGATTTACCATTGTTTTAATTATAAGACCTAACGAGAGATCAATAAAAAAACCAATTAGGGAGGGCTGTGAAATTGAATTATTTTAAATTGGTAGTGTAGCCACATCCACAGAATGACATTTCTGACATGAAAATTTAAAACTGAACGCTCTTGTCTAAGTTTTTTATTTGATTATCAAATTATTAAAATATTATTATCAAATAAAATATTTCACGTTGTCAATCATCCAGTTCTGTATCATGCATTGTTCATATTAAACTGTCAGCGATACCGCTATTATTATTGTGTTTTATTGACTTTCCAATGAATAAACCTGAAACTAAATCACCTGTTTTAAATTTCGCGGTTTTGATATAGTTTCGCCCACAACCACAAGTGGCGCTGTTTTTAATGCCTGCTGGTAGTACAGAGGATACTCATCTACCAATGTTTAATCTATGCTAAGCAGCGACCCATATGTTTTAAGACGCTAAAGAGTTCAGTTCAGTTACGTTTGTGAGCTTGGATGTATCTTACTTAATAATTATCTGTATTTTACAATATATTTTGATACTTTTACCGTTTCTTGCCCTTTTTCTAACAGTCAGAAGTGGGATAGAGGACAGTGCCGTGCGATTACGTTTTTTTTATAAGACTTACAAGTTAAAATTTAATTGTTTTTGCCACAATGGAACGTTCAAGTGAAAAGAGTGCGGGAAAAACACGACGACGAAATCGATCAACGAGTAGTGAATCTTCCAGCAGTTCTTCAAGTGATGACGGAAGAATGAAACGCGAATTAAAACGATTAAAACAAGAAATCAACAGTTTAAAACGCAAGCCGAGTCGATCGCTTACGCACACTGGTGATGAATTTCTCATCCCCGTATTTGACCCATCCAGGGATGATTCGCTTATCGAAAATTGGGTGAAACGAGTGGACAGTTTGGCTGAACGTTACGAATGGGACGATGATGCAATTATGCGCCTTATTTCCTGCCGTTTGAAAGGTAATGCACGACAATGGTACGACGAGCAAACCAACTACGATGCATCATGGAACGAAGTGAAACGCTGCATGATCGAACAATTCCGTAAGTGTGTTCCATTTTCAAATTTATTAAAAGATGCTGCTAATTACGAAGCTAGGCCGGGACAAAAGTTGGGCGATTATTGTTTTCAAAAGCTTTCTAAATTACGTGCTTTAGATTTGACAATACCGGACGCATATTTAGTAGATGCTGTAATAGGGGGAATAACCGATGAGAGCATATCCCGAACTATTAGATCTGCGCAACATACGGATCCTAACATGCTTTATGCTTATCTTAACACAATGGGTAGCATGCCTGCTGGAACCGATACTCCTGGGCCAAGTTCCAGACCCACTGGACGATTTAATGCTAGTAGGCCTCACCGATTTTGGGAAAAAACAAATTCCCATACAAGGCAAAAGACTCATAATGTTGAAAACTCGCGGGGAGACGGGAAATCGTTTACTTGTTATAATTGCGGTACACCTGGACACCTTGCAAGAGACTGTCGAAGGCCGCGCCTAGAATGTAAAAATTGTAATCGCCTAGGTCACGAAAGTGCCAAATGCCCATTTGCTAAAAGCGTTAATGAAATAGCAAGCCCCAACGAGAAAAATGTTAACATATATATCCAAACTGCTTACGTCAATGGGAAAAAGGTTGAATGTTTACTCGATACCGGTAGTTCAAGTACCCTGATAAAAATGTGCTTTGCCAAAGAATTACACCTCGCGCTAGATTATCCAAATAATGTGTCACTCCGAAGTTTTATGGGTACCTGTGTGACCAGCAATGCATCAACGACAATTGCAGTGCGCGTAATGGAAGCCATTGCCACTGTAAATGCAATCGTGGTCTCTGACGAGTATATGCTACATAATTTAATCATTGGGCGGGACTTTCTAACCCAACGCCATATAATGATGATAACATGCGGCGATCGCGTTAGGCTTAGGCTGTTACCACCTTTAACCAATCATGTAATAAATGTCATAGACGCCAAGTATAGCAAACAAATAAGTACCGATGACCTCAATTTTGGAGACGTTAGTCAAAAACACCAACAAAAATGTGCCGACCTTCTGAATTCATTCTCCACCTGTATATCTTCCTCAATGAGTAACTTAGGCAAAACAAATAGCGTTGCAATGGAAATTAAATGTTTATCCGAGACGCCTGTCGCATACCGACCTTATCGCCTGCCCGAGATAGAAAAGAGAGTCGTGCGCAAAATAATAGACGAATTATTGGAAAACGACATAATTCGCGAATCAAGATCTCCCTACGCGAGCCCTATAACGCTGGCTAAGAAGAAAACAGGAGAATATCGCATGTGCATAGATTTCAGAAAACTAAACGCCATAACAATCAAAGATCGGTACCCGCTGCCATTGATACAGGAACAAATAGATAGACTAGGCGGAAATAAATACTTCACATCCTTGGACTTAGCATCGGGGTTTTATCAAGTACCCATGGCCAACAACTCCATCGAAAAGACAGGGTTCGTTACACCCGACGGCCACTACGAATTTCTCCGTATGCCTTTTGGTCTATCAAACGCCCCGGCTGTATTTCAACGTCTCATCAATACGATGTTAGGCGGATTATTGAATAAAACAGCATTCCCATACATTGATGATATCATCATACCTTCGTCAACATTTGAGGAAGGGTTAGAGCGTTTAAAAGATGTACTGATCAAGTTACGTGAGCACAACCTAACCTTGAAATTGAACAAGTGTGTGTTCTTCCAGACGAAAATACACTACCTCGGACGGGAAATAAGCGAAAAGGGAGTCGAACCTGGTAATGCAAAAGTAGAAGCGATAACCAAAATGTCTGCACCAAATAATGTAAAGCAGGTTCGCCAATTCCTTGGGTTAGCAGGGTACTTTAGAAAATTTATTAGAAATCATGCAACCATTATCGAACCTCTCACGCGCTTAACCCGAAAGGATGCCAAGTGGATTTGGGCAAAACCCCAAGAAGATGCTTTTGTAGAAATCAAATCAATTCTAACATCGAATCCCATACTTGCCATATTTGACTCAAAGCACAAAACCGAACTGCATACGGACGCATCTTCTGTGGGCGTGGGCGCAATTTTAATGCAAATTGACACAAAGGGCCAAGAACATGTTGTTTCCTATTTTAGCAGACAAACTACAACAGATCAACGCCAGTATCACTCGTACGAACTGGAGACCATGGCGGTAGTACTAGCCCTCAGACACTTTAGGGTATACCTGCTGGGAATACAATTCACGGTAATCACCGATTGCAATGCCCTAAAAACAACATTTTCCAAAAAGGATCTGTTGCCCAGAATTGGGAGATGGTGGCTAGAAGTCCAAGAGTACACATTTGCAATACAATATCGACCCGGCACAAAAATGAGACATGTGGATGCACTAAGCAGAAATCCCCTAAATATAGAAGTATGCCAGATAGATATAACGGAAAGCGAATGGATAACAGCAGCACAACTACAAGATGAACAGCTGAATAGAATAATACATATTTTAACAAAAGAAAAGCGTAACAGAGACACGAAACAATATTTTACCGAGTACGAAGTCAAGGAAAAAAAATTGTATAGAAAAATGGAAAATGGAGAGAAAGCATGGGTAGTCCCACGAGCAGCTCGCATGCAAGTGTGCCGACTATGCCACGACGACGCCGGACATTTAAGTGTTGAAAAGACATTACGAAGAATTCGCGCAAATTATTGGTTTGCCGGAATGCAACGGTTTGTCACAAAATATATTAGGGCATGCCTCAACTGCGCATATTACAAACAAAGTTCGGGCAAAAAGCAGTGCAAACTAAATCCCATTGAAAAAACGCCAGTCCCGTTTCACACCCTACATATCGACCACGTGGGTCCACTCGAAACCAGCAAACAAAAAAATAAGTTCTTATTCGTTATTGTCGACGGATTTACCAAGTTTACCATTGTCGAACCAGTGCGCGACCAAAAAGCGAGACACGTAATAAAAATCTTAACTAATATCGTATATTTGTTTGGCGTGCCAAGCCGAATAATTAGTGATAGGGGCACAGCATTTACGTCCCAAAAATTTAAAATATTTTGCCAAACGTACGGAATAAAACATATACTAAACGCAGTAGCATCACCGAGAGCTAACGGCCAGTGCGAGCGTTATAATAAGACAATAATTAGTGCACTCGCAACAACATCGGCTGGTAATGACTCAGACGACTGGGACAAGTACGTAAAACAAGTACAAAGTGCTCTCAATACATCGTTCAATAAAGGTATAAACGCAACACCTACGGAAGCTTTGTTTGGACACAATGCCAAACACGCGCCAGAAGCACGTATGCTAAACGAAATCCAAACTGAACTACATAGACTAGACCTAAACGAATTACGTGAATCCATCTCAGAACATATAACGAACGACCAGCGACTCCAAAAAGAACGCTACGACAAAACGAGACGAGAAGCTACCAAATACAACGAAGGTGATTTGGTCATGGTGAAGATTACCAGTCACGCTCCTACGGGCAGCAGCCACAAGTTGCTTCCTAAACATAGAGGTCCATTCCGAGTCACGAAACAGCTCATCAACGATAGATACGAAGTCGAAGACCTGCGTGACGGGTCCAAACGATTACGAACGGTGATTGCAGCCGACCACCTCAAGAACTGGATCACAGTCCAAGACGATAACGGGTAAGTTACGGGCAAACGTTGCCATATAACGATTACGGGCAAACGTTGCCATACAACGAATACGGGCAAACGTTGCCATATAACGATTACGGGCAAACGTTGCCATACAACGAATACGGGCAAACGTTGCCATATAACGATTACGGGCAAACGTTGCCATACTACGAATACAGGCAAACGTTGCCATATAACGAATACGGGCAAACGTTGCCATATAACGAAACACGAGCAATGGTTGACGAAACTCGAAGCTAAGTATCACGAGTCACGATCACTAATTATGATATTACTGGTATGGTTTTGTATGTTACAGGTCGTTACCCGAATAAGTCGGTCTGAGGACAGACCTTCAAGTCAGGATGGCCGAGTGTTGGCGCGGACGGCGTTAGCGGGTCACGTACGATTCCAGTTAGCCATGAAGGGATAGACATAACATCCTGACTAAGCAGCGACCCATATGTTTTAAGACGCTAAAGCCCAATTCACATTATAGGTCAGGTCACGGTTCGGTCTCGGACTGATCACGGTCAAGGAATTTTGTCTAGTGTTCACACTGTACGGTCATACCGCGGTCATACAACAGTCTTCTATTAGCTGCAGTGCACACATTCTCATTCCTACCTAATGTTTAATAACTTTTCCAAAACGGATCTAGCCATGATAGCCCTTATTTTAGATGAGGAAGAAGAAAATAAAATAGCAAGTAAGCGTAGGCGTATATGGGTGCATCAAATGTTAAGTAAACGGAAAACAGAGGGAGTTTTTTACCTTGTATAGAGAGCCAATGGATGACGAAACCAATTTTTTTCAATATTTTTGGATGCCCAAGTACCAATTTCAATACGTACGTACATGATTTCTTAGAATGAACAAAACAGACCGCTTGTTTGACACAGCGGACAGGTCTCGATTCGGTCAAAAGATCGTTGCGAAGAATTGCCGCGGTCAGGTGAGCGTACCGTGCCTTGCCCGTGACCGCTAGTGTGCACAGGTGCATTGAAAATACATGCTACAATATTTGACCGGACCAGGACCGGAGCGAGACCGAACCGTGACCTGACCTATAATGTGAATTGGGCTTAAAGAGTTCAGTTCAGTTACGTTTGTGAGCTTGGATGTATCTTACTTAATAATTATCTGTATTTTACAATATATTTTGATACTTTTACCGTTTCTTGCCCTTTTTCTAACAGCTGCGTCAGTAAATCTGCTACTTTTCTGCCTTGTTAAACAAATAACTATTCTCTCAATAGATCGTATTGTTATTACACATTCCTCGTGTAACAACGGTTCCCACCAATAGTCACTTGTTTTATTTCCAAAACTCCGACTATTAGGTACATTTTTTTGACTTCCGCTTCACTAAAATATTATAAACCGAATTCATATTCTCGTTTCCGGACGACGATCTACTAAGCCGTTGTAAACTCGGAGTGATTATTTTTTGTCGCTTGTAGCAATGAAGAATACACGTACCCCTTTTATTGATTACTTTCTCTTTATAGTATAACCTACAACATGTACAATACAAACGTATGTCTAGATTTTTTCTTTACGTCACGGCGACATCGGTTAAGTTGGTCCTGTACGGTGGTGAACGAAGCAGGTAGATGTGATTGACAGAAAGTTGCTGTTGGGATAGCGATTCGGGTTCCCAACAGCAGCGGTTCCCAACATGTTCTGATTTTATGACCAATATTTTTATTAATATTCAAATAGATAGCTTAAACTGGTTTGGTATCGCTGGTGCAAAACAGTAGAATGTCTCGAATTACAGTGAGCCGAGTTAACTTACTTCATACCACAGTCTGGACTTTGGACCCGACAAATAATAGTCACTTCTACTTTATTACTGCATTTCTTGTAGGTGAATAATGCTGATGTATATTTTACAAAGGCCCCATATTTGTTGACCTTGTAATTATGTTTCTAAGAATTTTCAACAACCGGCGTAAATCGTCATCAGGCCAAGGCTAAAATAACTATACTGGCTCTGTCCTGTTTTATTACATATAAAAATATATCCTTTTTTATTAGAATCTCAGAAAGGGAGCGGAGCCCCAGTGATTACGTAACTTTACGAATACCGTTTTCTTGTTGTATATCAAATTACATATAACCATCTCATTCTAATATACTCAGTTTATAGTAGTTAATAAAGGGTGGTATCTAGGTGTCTGCTCGGAGTATACAAGGTGGGGCACGTGCCCCAATGAACGAGCCGCCACTGCCTTGCCCTAAACCTACCATAGTTGGAATTGGACGATCTAAATTAATTATCGTACTTATGACTGCGTGGGAAGATTCCTTCGGACCCTGTCGCCTGAAAAACGTCAGACTTTCTTATAGGAGGGTCTGTCAACAGCGCAACTTGTATCTCTACTCTTCCATTCCAGCTATATTAGTCATTTTTATGTCCCAGTTTTTAAGTTTTAGATTATACAAATGGGAATACATATTGATGTTATTTGTTGGGCTAATAATGTTTTTGATTTAGTTGTCTGAGAATAAGAAATTTATAGACGGAAATGAGACAGAGTGTACCTTTTGTTTACTGTTGTTTTAAATTAAGATTATTTGATGTACAAACTTAAATAGGGTGTATTTAAGTTCGTACATCAAATAATCTTAATTTAAAACAACAGTAAACAAAAGGGGGGGGAGGTATTTCTTGATGTATATTTGAAACCTGTGACGGAAACATTTGGCTATGGTTCAAGCAATGTACTAGTAATAAATTTAAAAGTTAAATAAATTAGCCAATAAAAGTAATCAATAAACCTACATTAACATGCAGGAACGAGATCAAATACGACCAATATTGATAAAACCATCAAAATATCAAATAATTTAATAGCCAAGTATGGTAGCTGCAATTACGGGGTTGATTTAATATGGAAACCTGGGCTATCGTTGAAATCCATGGAATCAATCACGATTTGACAAGTTTGTCCTAACTGCGTGTCCAAAAGTTATATATATGTGACAGACCAATCTGTATGCAAATTCATGCAAATTTTGAAAATCGCCGTCTCGATATTGCCTAGGAATATTATGTAACCTCGACCCTCTAGGGGATGACAAAGTGTTTAGATTTGTCATTAATGTAATTGGGATCTCCCTTTAAGTGCCTTTAGACATCATAGATTAATTAGGAAATTGCTATATTATAACGCACCACTCTAAGCAACGACCTGGACATTCTAATAACATTACAAAGAAGAAAACATTTCGTAATATTATCTTTAAGTGCATAAGCTGGTAGCCCTGTCGTCAACGATGGAGAGGAAACCGGGAACTTGCAAAACGTCCCAAAATCTCATTTTATTCCGCTGAAGAAATCTGAATTTAATTATTTTAATTTTTATTTGTATTATAAAACACACTTTAAGAGGAAAACTCCGATGACAGTAACAAAAGCATTATCTGGAAAAAATGTCTTTACACTTTAAAAATAAGCTGGGTTTATATTCCAGTCTATTGTCGTCTGTCTACAAATTAAAAATAACAACAATAAATTTATAATGAAATGTTGCTAATATTCATCTAGCACTACAAACAGTTATTCTCTCTTAAACTGCAACTGATATTCCGATAGGGAGCTCTACAAAATCACAATCTCCAATAATTTAATGAGTTCTAAATCAATACTATCTACAACTTTTTTATTTAATGATCACAATTTAATTATTTTCTAAAAATATTCAGCAAAGTAATGAACCATACTTCACAAGTGTGAATGTATAAAGGAGTCAAGCCTTTCTGAGACACCACTGATTGTTTGAAAGCATAGCTTGATAGTTGCAGGTAGATATTCGGTAGTAATAACATAAGAGCGCTTTCGTATATTCGAATAAACTTTTCGCGATTTCTATTCGAAATTGATGTTGCTATGGAAATTTCCCGAGAGCTTTGCTCGAGATATTTCCTGATGGTAACATCAATTGCGAATAGAAAGAGGGAAAATTATTTAGATTATACGGAAGTAATCGAATGATATTTGTCACGATTATATCACGAACTTTTAAGTTCATTTTGCTCAAAATGTCAGTCTGACTTTTGAAAAAGTTAATTTAAAAAAATCAATTATTGTCATGTACAGTTGCTACAGATACCATCGTATCACAGTCAATAGGAAGCCGAAACATTAAATCGAATATACCGATGGGCCAAGAAGGTATAGGTATAGGTCTGAGAATTCCCGCTGTGATTGGTTCATTTTTAAAAAATTCTTAAATCCTATTGGTCTATAATATATGAGTGATATAATCGTGATAATCAATTTAAAGTCGATTTTCAAACTGACATGACAGTGAGACCAAGCGACGCGACGTGAATTCATCAACTAGTTAGGTGTTTGCTATCTTGTCCTTCCGGTTGTATATCGGTTGAACTGGTTAAACAATTGGTATTAATTTGTTTTTTGAAAGTTGTGCAAACTGTAAAATCGTTAAAATGTTAAAAGAACTTTATAGAGGGAACGGGTCATAAAGCTTTCAGCGTAAGTGTTTTTCAGTTGCTTTTACACACATACGTGTGGATAGCGTTTTATGAAAGTGGATTTACGACAGGCACGGACATTTTCCTTCTAATTTTTTCGAAACCTTAAGGTCAGTTCATTATTTATGTAAAAACTTTTCAAATTATTCAAAAGTCATAAACATCTCAAGTCCCCGAATATCAAATGTTTGGGATATAACCCTAATGCCGAAACTCTCAAGTGGAGTTATTGCTAAAGAAGCCTTTTAAAGTTAAAAAGGGACTGTTAAGGGTATGTAGAGCATCCATTTTTGGGGCACGTAGTCGTAAAAGTTTATGGAGTAAAATATCGTTAGCACCAGGAAAACTGACAAGGAAATATTAATCTAGGAATAATATAATCTGGAGCGCTTTTGGTATATAAGCATAAATTTAGTGGAATTCATAATAAAAGATAAGCTGCTTATGTTTTTTCATATAACACAATATGTTTGCAGAAACTAATTCTGTTGCAGCAAGATATTTCCTTCATTCCTTCTCACTTGGAGTTTCATTTAAACCGATTTCCAATTTATCTAGCCATAAACAATAGTAAGCTGTGCTTTGCTCAGATAAGCTGAGGAACGAGCAAGGCCTAGGTAAACAACCCAACGTCCGTTACTTTCAAGGATTTACGTATATCCAACTAGGAAACGTCCGATGGCTTTCAACAGGAGGCTTTTCATAAGAGCGTGTTTACATTAACATCATTACCGCAATAAAAGGGAACGTAGAAGAATAAGCATTGTGATTTAAAGACATGAAAGGATAACTCGTGCACAGTTGCGAAGCAAATAAAAATTTCCATCAAGAAGGCAGGAATGTAATAACCCCCGTTTGCTCATTGTACTGTGGCATTGTGAAAAATTTTCATCACTTTAATGTTGCAGATGCTTTGTCGGTCTGTCCTTTTTTTCTGCAAAATAACTACAAAGTCGTTTGTGCAACTGAAAGCACGAACTTTGAGACTTTACCACCCATATTTCTAACTCTAAAAGTTTTTTCTTTTGATGAATATATATATACTGCAACCAATAATTTAACAAGGGTAATAAATTGCTAGAAGTCAGAAATTCCACACAATATACCATAATAATGCAATCCCCCATATTTCAGCATTAACATTATTAACAACCAGCCAGAGAATTAGCAGCCCTTTCTAGAAATTGCGGAAAGCTGCCTGTTGTATAATTTACTATTTTAACAATAACTTCCATAATTGAAAGGTGAATATGTATAGTTGGGGCACGCTAAGGGTGCATCTACGTCATCAATCGCATTTTCTGGTAATTTTGTAGTACCAATCTTGAAACAATATAAAATTATTTTTTTTGTGAATTACGTATTAAAAGTATGTTCTTTATGGTTTATAAGCCCATACAATCTTATTTTATAGTTATTATTTTTATTAATTAGTTGTACCTATTCATATTATTCCTGCAAAAAATAAAAACGTTTACGAATTAGTATTTTTTTCGTCCTAGAAGTTTCCATTCAAGCACATGATCCTTGATGTTTTTTTATTGTGTTTATAACATGCTCAGACGTCACTCTGGCAGTTTGAGAGACAAATTAAACCAAACGACGTTTTGAGAAACAACAAATAAATATAAACAGAGTAATTCGTAACGTCATGGACGCCATTAAAAAATTGATGACGTAGATGCACCTTTAGCGTGCCCTAACTATATAGCAGCATTAGTTTTAATTACGTCTGCATACTTTCATTGAAAAATTAAAAACGCCGTTGCTAGCTCCACGGCAGACGTGGATATAATTCTGACACAAAATCCTCGACATTGTCAAGGGGTGACGTTTAATCGGCTGACTCGGCGCATGTCTGGGGACTTGGAAAATTATTTCAACTTCCTGAGATTATAGGGACAGAGGTGCTGTACGATTGGTTGCCTACTCCCAAGGTCTAAAAGTCTGTTTCTAAGAAATCTAATGATAATAATTATTAATTACTAACAAAATCAATCGCAAATTAATTAAAAATCTATTTAAAATATGAAAATGTTTGAAACTTTCATAATGGAATAATTTTGTCCCCGCACTTGCGCAGTGAGTAGGTGGAGCTCGAATTAGCGTCGCCGACTTAATGAAGTCACCTCTTGACAATGACGTAATGCCGTGGATTTTGTGTCAGAATTATATCCACGTCTGCCGTGGAGCTAGCAACGGTGAATTAAAAACTGCAATATTGTTTAATTATTCAAATGATTATAAGGATCGGTACTATATTATGTTGATGGGACGGAACAATGTTTTTTCATTTCATTTTTCGAATGTTCGAGGAGTAGGAACTATTCTTGTTACGAGTATTGAGAGATATGTCGGTATCAATATCCTTTGCGATTTATTAAAGTTCAGAAACAGGTTTGTTGTAGAGCTTCATGGTCGTTTTAGGGAAGGAATAAATGATTCCAAAATAAATATAAATTATTTAATAACGGAATCGACGTTGCAGAAAATCGTAGGCATTATGAAAATTTCTGTATAGTTTCACATTGAGTACCGGGTAGGAAATGTAATTTCATGTTGAAATGGAATTTTATATCTACAGTTCAGAAAATGTATTCCTACATTACCACAACTGTCACGTATCGTAGAAAGTTACTTTTCTGACTTCATGAATCTTTGGCAGAGATTCGCAAAATATAATTTGCAAAAATCACGTATTCTGTTAATACGGACAATGTTTTAACAACGAATTTTTCGTTTTGATTAAGCTAATGGTTAACGAAAGCAGAGACGTGACGTCTTTTCGAAATATTAAAACAAAGCCAATTCATGTTTTAAATTATTACCCAAGTTTTACATAATTTATCTCCTCAATTTAATACTTAAATGGATTTTCATCAATTTTAGATTTAGGATTAAACGTTTTAGCTGGAATAAAGGAGGAACTTTTGCCTAAGTCATTTACACAAATTCGTATTCAACGAATGGGACTACTCTAGAATTACGGAAATGGCAAATTCATTTGTTAAAGGTCTTGTATCCAAATTTTGTTAATTGAAATTGAATATTGACTCAGTGTGTTATTAGGTATATTTCCGCTAATTAAGCGTTCATAGGAATTAGCGGGTGTTACAGTGTCACTTCTGTGTAGGCACCTCACGTTCATTTGAATATCCTGATCCTTTACCGGTTCATATTTTGCTCGAGCACACTTTGGATTCACTTCCCATGTACTCTTTCCTTTGTTTAATTTGGATTGATAATGAAATACACTAATCGATGTGTTTCCTAAATTTACACCGAGTTAGCAAATTTCCGAAATAGAGTATATAGGACAAGCTGAATGCACAGATTGGTTGATAATACCTGGTGAACTTTTGTAACGTGCAGATTGCACGTTTTTAATTCCTTTTTCCGTTTCCGATACTTTGACGTTCCATTTCTTTCTTTTACTTTACTTCCGTCTTCCGTTTGCGGCTGCCACTTTGACGTTCTATTTCTTTCTTTCACTTTGTTTCCATTTTCCGTTTTGGTTGTCAGTCTGTTCTATATGTGGACGCATTTTTGAAGTTTTCTAATTAATTCGAGTAGTCGGAATTTGATGAAATTTATTGTTTCGGACAGAAATACGACTCGTTAGACTTTCCGTGTAGAAGATTTTTGGAGGTGTCGATGATTAACTGATTCGTTAACAAAATTTGGACAATTTGCTATAATATTCGATCTTAGCCGAAAGCGCATTTTCTCCTTTTAATACAACTTTTCTTCTTAATAACCTTCACTTATTTTTCTCTTTTTCTTCGTTTCTTTCTTTTTTTATGACATGAGGTTGCGTCCACGATTCCGGTTAGGCGGCGCATACAGGAAACTAAATTTGTATACGAAGTCGTATGTACCTACAAACGAAAACGCGCAATTTTAGTTCTCGTTTACACGTACTACTTCCTAAACGAATTAGCTTCTCGTATGCGAGTAACTCGTAAATGTAAAGGCTGTTTTAGCCAGGCATTAGACTGAGCGTTCAGCGTCGATCGATAATTTCAAACCGTTCTTTGCAGAACGATCGAGGCCAGCCGTGAACGATCGATCAATGTAACTTTGTTCATAAGAATACTTGTGTTGGAAATTTGGTTGACGGTGGCCGGTCACAGACGACCGACACTCAACGCTCAGTCTAATCTCTGTCTTACTATTCACTTCTATAGACATACAATCAACAGATAATAGATAATGGAAAAGTAAACAAATTTTTTTAAACACTTATGGTTTATTTTCAACCCATTTAGCAACCAAGAGGTCCTGGGCTTAAACTCTGGGCGTGTCATGGGTGGTTTTCTTTTGCCTTTTTTTAATATGGGAACATTAGGACTTCGCCCCTTGGTGTTTCCCATAGTGCTTAATGTAATAATTAATAAACTTGCGGCAGTTGATTATATTATCGCCTTTTCTTACTTTTTCTAGGAATTTTATTTTGGGTAACCCATTCAGAGTACTTACCATCGCCATTTTATTTACTGCAGATATAAATTACACCGGACTTGAGTGTAGCTCTTACAGTTAGCTTAACCTCGTTGTCGAGATACCGCGATGTACATGGCATGATCCGATGGATCAGCCTGTCTGTTGTTCCTCTAGATCCCCCTTTTAATTTCCTGTCCATAATTTCTAAGGTAATATTTGCGTGAGTTACTTGAGACCAATTGTGATAGAATAACAACAATAAACGCATTCTATTGCTAGTATGGTTGTGAGTGTTTTCGATTTGCTTATTTTGACTCAAATGTGCCAAATGTTTCACCTACGTTTCCGTCCAAAGTGCTCAGTACGGTTGCCAACAAACAACTTGTATGGAAAGTAAAATTAAGCGCTTTTGCGATAACAGTCAGAAACCGGGCCCTTCCGTAAATATTATGCCCTTGTTCAATTATCTATATTTTGTATTCCGAATTTCAATATTTAATTCTGATTTAGGATTACCTTCCTCTTTTACCGCTAATTGTTCTTAATAAATAAGTTTGGAAAACTCGATTTTATGTCCATTTTAGAAATATTTATAGGTATTCATAAAAAATGTTTTCCCGATTTGTCTTAACGTTGTCAATATTTATTTCTGATTTATAACGGTCCTACTCTTTTACCACTAACTGTTGTGCTAGAGGCTATCCGATTGGCGGCGGTTATTAAAGCACATCACCAAAGTTGCAGATGAACGAAGTTGGACCGCAATTTCATGGTCCTCACTAGCACACTTGTTTTATACCAGTATCTATTTAAGTGATCGTGATATTCTTCATTGATAAAAAGTACATGCTCCTGAATACAAGATGTTAGGAAAATCGATCACATATAATTTCAAGGCGCGAATCAACGTCCAAAACAAATGAAAAAATGCTGAACCACTTTTGGTTTTAGGTTCATTACTTCAATTAGTTAAAGTTGATGTCGCAAAATAATACGTTTGAACAATTTTTATTTTTTCTTCTGAAAGCAGTTTACATCTCTGTATACCATTCTACTGTGTGCTGACCGACCACTTTCGTTGTGGAAGAAAACATCTTAAGTTTTCCACAAATATGACTTGGATTTATATCCGGATTTTTACAAAATCGTGAGTATTCCCGCTAACATAAGTTACATCGTCAAGTTTCTCAATACTTATACTATTACTTATAATTTACTTACTTACTTACTTACTATAACCCCAAGCATAAAAATGCAATTGATGCTAATCCAAAACGTTTACGTAACTGTAATCATTAAAAAAGAAAGTAAATTATGTAGCAAATGCATTACCTTTATTAAATTTTCAAACAGATTGCTTGCTCGTTGAAGACGCAAACAAGTTTTATTTTCGCGGCTTATTTGATGTTGAATACGAATTTTACAATCTGAAAGAATTTTTCCCAATCTCCAAGCATTTGAAAACTACGGAGCTAATGTTAGTTATTTAATCAGTATTTGGGTTTGTACGATTACCACTCATTAAATTATTTTATGGGTTATGGGTATTATTTACATTCAGCTAATATGCTGCTATATCGATATATTGTATTCATGCTAATAGTAAATTTTTAAATCCATAATAAGGACTTTATCTAAAACAGTTTTGTCCTATTATAGCAGCAGCAACAGCATAGCATGTATATGAAATGGTGATTTTCATTTAATACAACCCGATAATAATTTATAGTCCGGGAATCGTGTCCATTTTTTCATAACCGATTGACTCAATTAAAACACTATAAGTAGATTATGAAGGCGGCGCTGCGTAAAGCACTAAGTTATGTTTACACACAAAACATGTAGAGTAAGTAAAATTGATTTACCTGTTGTTTAATCATACAGGGTAGGGTGTCTCTAAAAGGTGAAACGGTAGCACATACCATTATAGAGACGAAAACAAGAGGATTTAACAAAATTTACCTTTGTTCAGGCGCTAGCGAACTTATTAAAAAATATTTCTATGGTATGCTAATTCAATTAAATAATATAATTGAAAAAGCCCCACGCTGATTTAAGACAAATTTTTTATGTTTAATAAGTCCAGAATATTGTCACGTTATAAAAGTGACTCGTCTGGATTCAAACACATCATTCATTTAATATAACTATGTTTAGATTAAAGTTTACAATAATGAATAAAAGCACCATTAAGGTGATCTTACACAAAGGTAACTAGTAGCGCTAAGTAGACCATGTTGGTTGAGCTGATGTACTGCAGTCTTCTGGGCAACGGATGGACCCTAGTCAGGTCTATCTTGCTGTAGTTATGCTGAGCCGAAAGGGCTCAAAATGGTCTAACCAGTTAGACTTGGTAGTAGAGCTAGGTCGAAGAGTTTAGTTGACTGGTTGGCTGTAGAGTGTAGCACACACTAACTTGGATGGAAATATGTTGTGTTTTTATACTATTTTGTGTGTTCCAAATATGGGCATGACCTCGAGTAACTATTAACGCTTTGAATAACGAGTTATTAATGTTTCCATTTTCTAATTTTTTTCGATTCTCAAATAAATTTAAACGTATCAAGAACACATAGTTCAACAATGAAGATACGCAATCAAATATAAACTATAAAATTTTGGTAATTAGATTAGGTATAATTCAGCGTAAGAAACGCTATACACGAGCCTAACGTGCCTCACCCTTGAAGTATTCCCCAACTACATTAACCAGTTGAATCCCGTTGCTCCAGGATTTTGGAAAAATCCTGTCGCAACGAGGAATCAAACCCGAGTCGCGCTGCGGATTCTCATCCGCAGGACCACAGCCGCGCCTAATTTAATTTGTTTTAAGAATGCAAATCTTTGCCGTTTATAATTTTTGAAGACGTTGCAAGGATGCATTAAAAGCTGGGGTGATTTTTTTTAATGTAATAAGAATTTAAAAACATGATAACATGTATCAAGGTTAACTAACTAACTGCCTGTGTGCCAAATTAAAAAACTTATAATTACACTTATAATTTAAAAATCATAATTATCGTCTGAGACAAAATTGGTATTTGAGTTTTTTTGCTTGTTTTGCGGCATAGAATAAAATTGTGTGATTATTATTATCCGCTATTTTTAATACAACATGTATAATTGGTGGAATATTAATACCAGATTATGTAGCTACTTAATCAGTACAGAAAAGGGCATTCGCAATTTATAGCGTTTCCCTTATTAGTAGTTTGTCTAAAAAGTTCCATTAACTTATGTGAGAGCTTTCTTTTGCAAGCTGTAGTAATAATTCAACTGAAATTTTAATAATGGTAATTTACGCCTTCTCCTTTATCCTTCAATTATTTTCGCGCAATTGTACGGGCAGAAAAGCATGTTTTAAAGCGTATCCATTTTAGATGTAGAAATGGTTTTGACTAAAATTTATACGCACCGGAATTTTAAATTGATTAAACTATTTGTGCCTTAAAGAAGGTGCATACTAAAGTTCAGAAATTACTTGCAGTTTGTTTACTGACATTTAGCTGGTCAGTTTTTCTTTCACGTAATCTCATTGAAACTAAGGCAAGATTACTACTACTTAAATACATCATCAATTTAGTTTAGGTTATCAATTAAGACGTCTGTGGCAGTAAAACGAAAGCTGGAAGATTTAATGTTGGACAACAACCTAAGGTCGAGGTTGACGTCATGAATATTTTCTTTATACGTTTAACGCCTGCTGAGGTTGAACAACTTTGTTGGCAAACGCCATTGTAAGATTAATCGTTCTTCTTGGTTCTGCGACACTAACATATTTATTTTCTGATATATTAGTGTCTAAAAATATAGAAAAATTAAAAATTCTATTTTATGCTCGTCAGAGGAGAAATAAAGTTAATCAATTTAATGTACCATGTACCCTAAACTGATTATAAAAAAAATTGAAAAAAATCAATTAAAAGAAAAATGCAGGAAACGTTTAGAGTATCATAACTATTTAGCTATTCAAAATACGGAGGATTCACTTGTCTGCTAACAAATAGGTAATATAACGATTCGACGCGATATTCTTCCACCCAGCTCTAACAGTTTGTGGTCACGTATTAAGAACGTGTGATGGTTGTGAAATGTAGTGTGGCGGAGTGTTAGCAAGTAGAGTGTTGGTAGGGTGCGATGTGCTGTTGTGCGGATAGATTTTCAATGAAATATTTTTTCCTAAAATGGAACACTCTTGATGTTCGTATGAACTGGCAAAAAACCATTACATCCACGTCTTATTAATATTTATACCTTCCTTGATTTAATGTGTCGGCAAGCTAGCTAGTCTTTATAGTGTTTTTGTACCATAACATGTTTGAAAAACCCTTTAAAGAATCATATCTTTAAAAAACATAACAACCTAAAAATATTACATTCAATCATATACTGATAACACTTCGATGAAACAGCTGGATTTTTCTCAACGTGCTATGTTGAATTATGAAATCAATAAAATGTTGCACGAACATAAACTAGATTGTCCGATAATGTCACGGATTCCTATTGGTTCAGTTATTAAGCCTAATTTTTTATTTATTAATTTTTTATTTAATCGTAAATTGGCTTTCTAACAAATAATCAATTCAAGACTTCTTCACTTTAATTAGCTATTTTTAAATTGACGTGACAGTGATTGTCACGTTTTCTCTTCCAACGCGGAAAACTCTCAATTAAATTCTTCTTATATACCGACTACGCAAACAGAAGCCATCGAGGTGCTTTGATCATAAATTAATTAACTGTACTGATTAGAGCGAGTAACAAATCTTAATCCAATATCAAACCGCGTGTGGTTAAAAACACATCCTTGAAACGTGGTTTAATTATACGCTTCTAATCCACTTTAAAAGTTTTATAAAAACCTCTTTCGAGGAATAATCTCATACTTAATTCAACATACCTTTGCGAATCGATACTATCAATTTCAGCAAGAGTGCTTTTCATGTTGTAACTCTTCCACAAAATTTAGAGTAGGTATGGTGAGTATGTAAATTATTGTGGAATACTAAATTTTTCTGGATGCAAAATATTTTGTGGCTACTGAGAAATTGGTTTTCTACAACTGCATTTCTACCTTCCTTTGTTATTATTATAATAATTATTATCCCTTTTAACGGTATAGTAGTTGCCATTGTTGCCATTGCCTTCTTTTAATTTCTAGAAATGAATGCTTAATCCTGAGATGGGAATAAAGCTAACGATCAATTACTTTTTAATAAGTCATTGAACGAATTGAAAAAGAAAAATGAACAAACAATGACAGGTTTAAATACGAATCGGTGGAATATAGAAGAGGAAGATTATACAGGGTGTTAATTAAATACGTAGAAAAATTTTAACGGGGGATTACTTGATCGATTCTAAGGTAAAACGATTATACAAACATGGATCCAAAAGTCTTCGTTTATTACGGATTTAATTAACAACTTGTGTAGCAATTATTTAAAAAAAACATTGAAAACAGATAGATTTACCCTCCTAATCCAATAAATTTGATGTCAATATGTACGTCAATCTTCCGAGATTCCTAAACACAAAGTAAGTTTAGGAAAAAGTATACAATACAAGACACAAGAATTTATCAAACAGAGACCATCAAATACCTCATTGGATGATTTATGCTCAGGAATATCTGTTTGGCTAACGTTCTTCAACCATCATTTCTGTTATCAACAAACCACCATGCAACAGTGATAAGATACTGTCACGATGTAATTAATTAGGGATGTTTATTGTTATAAAATTATTAGAAGTAGCATCTTAGTATAACTATTGCGTCATTATCAGAGGTATTGATTCATTCGTGTGGAATCAACAATGATTAGAGTAGAGAGGTTGAACCGGCTCGTAGATACCAGGCTTGTCTACGTGGCTTAACCAAAGTTCTAACTGGTCTACTACACCGCATAATAAGCTCTTCCGCCCTAGGCCTCTTGGTACAAGTGGTCCAGTTTATGTAAGGTTTTAGGAGGTTCAGCATGGGCAACCATGTGCCGTATTCAACAAACCTACTATACTACACACGCACACCTTAACCCACTTAAATATTATCAAGACTTTGAGGAATAACCTCTTTAGGGGGAGTCCAAGATACCTTTGCGCAGACATACCAAAACATCAATATCATAAATGATAATTTATTAATCATAATCAATCTGTAGATGAAGGATAATAGTAGATTGTTTTATTAGGATGAAAAGTTTTTTTGACGAGCAAATTTTGCATGTGTGAGGCGGAGCGTAGCGTAGCCGAACGGATGCGATATTGCGAGGCAAAAGAAGTTACTTTTAATCCGAATGAAACATACTATTTTTTCCGCAACCGGAACAACCGGATTCAAAATAATAAAATTAAGATGCGAGGAATTAGAGAACACTACTACTACTAAAATCAAGTCTTCTTAGCTTTTGTTTTCAATTTTATTTATTCTGTCAAACCCAGCCAAACCATCGAAAATGTTTGAACAAGATAATGGTAACGAAGATACACCACCAGAAATTTTAGACCGTGCAAAAGAAGTTGTATCAAATCTTCTGCCCAATAAATCTCGAGAAGTCGGTATACGAAGGTGCCTACAACAAATTTTTAAATTGGTGTAACGAGAAAACCGAAAAATCGTACACGGAAAGCGTACTATTAGCGTACTTTTCCGAATTATCCACTAAAATGAAGGCTTCTACTCTTTGGGCGCAATGTTGAAGGCAACATTAAGTTTAAAAAATGGGGTAAATATATCGAAAAATTTTCAAAACTCCGTGCCTATTTAAAAAAAGAAAATAATGACTACACACCGAAGAAATCGAGAATTCTTAGTAAAGAACAGGTGGATCGATTCTTGAAGTGTGCTCCTGATAAGCAATACTTGATGATGAAGGTGTGTTTTAGTTTTAAAATCGAATATTTTACGATAATTAAATTTTGACGTTTGTAGGTTATATTAATTTTGGGTGTTGCTGGAGCTTGTCGCTGCGACGAGTTAGTACATTTAACGATTAATGATATTGAAGATCTTAAATCAGTCTTACTGATTAAAATTCCTAAGATCCTAACACTAAAACTAATAAGGCTTATAGGTAGATCATTTACTGTGATGGGAGATAGCTATTTAAATATTTACAGAAAATTCTTTGTCTAATATCTTTGTAGTGTTTTTTCTTAAATAAATGTTATTCACATAACAAACCAAAATCTTAACCAAAAAAGTTAAAAGTAAAAGTTCCTAGGAAGTAAAAGTACTTTTACTTCCTAGGAACTAAAAGTGTTGCCTAGCAACACACACATTTTTTTACTAATAACAAAAACATCAACTTCACTGTCCGTTTTTGGTATCAAAAGTGATCACTTTTAAGACGGTTGCGGAAAAATACAATTATATATGAGAGCTCTCCCCCTCATATCTAAAACTACACGTTTTCCTTATGCTAGAGATATCTTTACCGTGCGTGACCATCCTCTTCTATTTTAGCTTATCTGCAGCGTGTGACTTTGCTGAAAAATAGACCTGAAGAAATTTGAAGAAAGACCACACGTTTTTAAGGGTTTTTATAGAAATCCACTGCTACACTTCTTATAGGTACTACCTTGGGTTTTTTTATGCTTTTACAGCGGAAATACAATATTTGTTGCTTTTGGTTTAAAAAAAGTTTAGCATTGTATTGCCCGTGCACTGTTCCGGACAATAATAAAAGTAGAGCAGCACCAGTAGACCCAATCTGATATTATGTAACCGAGAAAATTCGGTTTGCTGGACTTGAAACACTTGGGATTGCTTTTAGAGCTGCTGAATCTTCAGATTTCTTACCGGTTTATATTTATGTCGGTATTGTATTTTAATATTCTCTCAAAATGTGTATTGCAGGTCTTAACCTGAAGGATTACATTTGAATTCAGTCGAGCTATTTAATTAAGTTCAACTGTAAAATGTAAGTATAAAAGTCAAGTGCTTCTGTTATTCATGGAGCTGTAAAATAACTTGAACGAGGAGCGAGAGGGAGAGAGAGAGAGTTTATGCGTGAAATTAGTCCGTAGATTTGTATTACAAAGAGTGTGAATTTAAATTTAATTTAAAAATATCAATTTTTGAGAAAAATTTTCAATAGAGAGATTAAAAATTCGGTAATGTTTATTTTTGTTATTTTAGAATGTTTCTCGAATTTATTAATGAAAAATATTACAGGTTTATATTGAATATGCTTTATTACACAAAAATTTACATTAAAAAATGCAGGATTTAAACTCTTTTTATTCCACATAATATTTCGGTTGATTTATACATCGCATCGCTTCGTATTTAAATTTTGTAAAACACGTACATTCGGTTTCGGTTTTTAGTATTAATACTTTATAATTCGATTTTGTTGGTCGAAAATATTAGAGTAACCTTTTAGCGTTACATTATTAATTCTGACGCCCAAATGAAAAATGAGATGGAGGTCGAGTGTCGTGCAATCGAGAGTACAATAGTAAATTATGTTCTTCACTTTACTTCTTTTAGTGACCGGAATCGTCATTAAATCACTAATGATGTGACGTGACAATGGACAAATTGCCACCCTGCTTTCCTGAAAGGATGTATAGAGGAATAATGGACGGCCTTGTCTCTTCCTATGGTTAATGCAATCTTGAAAAAAGTTACAAAATGGATGATGAGACAAATAAATAAGTACAAAAGTGTAAGCTAAATTGTGATAACAAAATCCCCAAAAGTTTTATTTTTGAGAAAAGTAGAAAAAGCCGGAACTAAAAGAATGCATGCACAAGTAAAGCGGAACTCGCTTTCGGCTAAGTTTGTCAATTTTTCACGTAAATGAACAAGGGGTAGTTTTTGTTAATCTGTGGTAGCGCGAGCATTTTTTTATCTGTTGCTTTTAATCCAACTACAACTTGAAAAGAATTGCTATTATGTCTCCCTCCACTTGCAGACATAAATAGAAAACAAGAATAGCTTTACATTCTTTATATAGTATCATGAATCCCACTTTTTTTAACCCTAAGAACGAAATATAAAAGGGAAACTTAATAAAGTATTTAAATTTTTACGTCAAATTTCGCAGCGTTATTAATAAAAGGAGAAATTACCCATAAAAATTATAATACAAGCAGAGGACAAAAACTCCAGAGAGACGGCTTCGTTTCTCATTCATAACCACATAACGTTTTAATAGATCGTAAAGGAAGGAGTAGGAAATTTTCATACAAATAGCTATTCGCTAATATTAATATAAACATATCAGAAGGAAATTATTATCCTATTGTAGGAGATACAACAATTTAAAATCTTATTCAATAATCCTGAACATTTTATTTAAATTTTTAACCTTACAATTTATTTATATTTCGCATGAGGCTTAGAGGAATTGTTAAATAATTAATAATATAGTTCATGAATTATTTGGAAGAACGTCTTCTTGAAAAAGCAAGAAATTTTAGAAACTTTATTACCGCTAGTAGTGCACTAAAATATTTTTTCTTTTGATAATCGATGATAGAAAATTTTATCTCAACTCCAAAAATTAGAAAATGAAATATTTTTGAAAGCTATTGTTAATAGAAATAGCACATAGCACTGTCTAAAAAGTGTTCCATATGAAAATTTACCCAACAACTTTTTGTCGTCATAACAAACATTTTATAAAAGATCTCTTTGCCATCACCTGGAAGATAAAACCTGCTAATATGAATTCACCTGCCAGAAAGGGTAGATGACGAAATCTTTTTACGCGCCTTGATCTTGTCAATGTATAATAAAAAAAAATACAATAACAGGCTCATCTACAAATAAGCCTAAATCCCTAGCGAAATATCAGGTATGACAAGCTCGCAGAATGATGCAGATGAAGCAACAGCAAAAGAAACTGAAATGGGAAATATAGATTTACGGGTCTACCTTTGAATCTTGACGACTTGAATCTTCATAAATATACGCAACAAATCCATACGTCATTTTAAATACAGGGTTATTCAAATTCGAGGCTCACCATTGGGATCTCGGAAACCGTAAGAGATACGAAGATGGTCAAATTGGGGCAAAGTTGCGCTATATAGTGCTGATCAATAATTAAAAAAGAAATTTAACCTATCTACCTTAGTTTTTTTATTATGGCCAAAAAACCGAAAAATGGCAATTTTGTTTTTTGGACATAAGTTGGTTGTTATTAAAATTTTTTCAAATCTGTAAAAACTTTCTTTAAGCAACTTTTTAACTGCAATACCGTAGTGGTATCAAAATTTGTGTACCCCGTTTCGGTTTTGCGGAATCATCCTCAGGTTTGTTTTTTCTTATGGGCGGTATATTGGATTTTTACAGCATCGGATAGAGTTTTTGATTATGCTTTCAATGATGTATGATATTATGACTTTCGACTGCCCAAAACTGCTGTTATTTGCAGAAATAGTAAATTTGAATAGATTGCCATGGAAAAACTTCTCGAATTATGAAAAAGGTTATTCAAATTCGAGGCTCACTATTCCACAATAATCATAAACAATAATCTTAAACAAGAAATGTAACCTATCTACCGTTTTTTATTATAACATTGTGGTACCTATAAGTAATACGAACAGAACTAGTTGTGTGATTACAGAAAATGTTCAAACTGGAGGCCGTTCTCACGTATACAAAGATTTGCTCTTTTTCTAATATTGTTTACAGCTCGATTAATATCTCTGCCTCGAATTGTAGCAAATGCATGTAAAATGTTTCTGCTTAATTCCTCCCTATTGTTAATCCTGTTCTCATAGATTTTATTTTTGAGGTTTCCCCACAAAAAGAAATCTAAAGGGGACAAATCAAGTGATCGAGCAGGCCATTCCACAACTCCACGGTTGCCTATCCATTGATTATGGAAATCGAAATGCTGATTGAGAAAATTTCGTACTGGAATAGTGTAATGGGGATGTTCTCCTTCTTGTTGCATCCATAGCTGTCCTAGCCGTAATAAAGGGATGTCTTCAAATAGTCCATAAACTGAGTTCTCAAAAAATGAAGATACCGTTCTCACTATCCGTTACTATTTCTGTAATTAACAGCAATTTTCGGCAGTCAAAAGTCATCATGTTATACATCGTTGAAAGCATAATCAAAAACTCTATCCGATGCTGTAAAAATCCAATACACCGCCCATAAGAAAAAACCAACCTGAGGATGATTCCGCAAAACCGAAACGGGGTAGACAAATTTTGATACCACTGCGGTATTGCAGTTAAAAAGTTGCTTAAAGAAAGTTTTTACAGATTTGAAAAAATTTTAATAATAACCAACTTATGTCCAAGAAACAAAATTGCCATTTTTCGGTTTTTTGGCCATAATAAAAAAACTAAGGTAGATAGGGTAAATTTCTTTTTTAATTATTGATCAGCACTATATAGCGCAACTTTGCCCCAATTTAACCATCTTCGTATCTCTTACGGTTTCCGAGATGCCAATGGTGAGCCTCGAATTTGAATAACCCTGTATACCTAGAGTTAGTATAACCACTAGAAAATGTAAATGGTAAGCAGTGCAAGTAAATATTTCAAAGATTATCTTGGATTTATTTTGAATTAAAAAATTCCACCAGAAAGCGTAATACAGAAAATACTCGGAAAATACAAACAAACTATTATAAAAATTTAATTTTCTAAATGGGATTATTCGACCCAGAAATATTGCATGGATAATTTTATTTAATAATCTGTCAGATAGTGCTACACCTAACAAAAAATAAAATAATATTTAATTAATAAATCAGCAATCTCACTAATTTGGAACCAACTTAATTATTGTGAAATTGTGCTTAGTAATTTTACTAATACTTCATATACTGTCCTCAAACATTAATCATAAAATGTACCATTAGTTAATTATTTTCTGCAACTTTTCTTAAAAGCAACCACCCAGCTAAAGCAATTATACCGTAGGTATTACTGAAGTAGAAGCAACTAAATATTAGCCATTCCAAAAAATATCCATTATAAATGGATAGTAGGGCTGCTCCTAGTTCTTATAATTTATTTATTATACACTCAATACATTACAACACAATATAATAGAATGGTTGTTGTACTATAAATTCAAGCTGTGGCACAAAATTTACATATCCACCTCAAAGTCATATCTGTGGCGTTTTTCTCTGCCTTTCTTTGACATATCAACCGTGAAATCGAATCAAATATTGATATTTACACAAATTTTCCAAGAATAACCTTTAATAAATCAGAACATTCTTGGTTATGTTTTGACCTACTTCTTACAGTTAATGGAAATCATATAATGTTGACAAATAAGGGTATAAGGGACTTTATATGTGTATTATGCAACATAAAAAATCAATTTTCAAATGGATTTGTTCTAGTCAGGTTGCATTATATTATTTTAGAAAACACTTCTTTTTCAATTAAGTTGTTATCAATTTGACCCCATATGTTCGTTCTCAGGTTAAGTTAGAATCAACAACTTGATCCAAATGTCGAAAGTAAACAAGCAAGTGTAGAATAGAGTTAACGGTCTTGTTAGCAGTTAGTTGAAGTTCAAGGCCCAGACGTAGAGAAGCAACAGCTTTCAATATTCGCAGTGAAAATGTTGCTTTAAATGACTACCAAACAATGCAGTTTCTAATAAAATTGAGTAATTTAAGATTGAAAGCTTTATGTTGCGTAATTCAATTCTACACCCTACAGTTAAGAGGGAATGTAGCAATAGTTAGGTAAGATGCAAGAGTGCATTGCAAAGTAAATGGATTGTTATTGAGCTAGAATTTTAAAACCGAAAAAAGCTTTCACTGCCTGTCATTTCCATGGCTGAGTGAGAGGTTTTACAAGGGTGATATTTTTAGGGATTTAGTTTGGCCTACAAACAAGGAATTTTATAATGTAATATCTGAAAGTGATACAAACGATGTGCTACATGCGAATAGTAAAAATAGACTTTTCCTACCACCCACACTGAAAGTGTGTGTGTACCTCAAGTTTTTCTGTGTACACCAATCATGAAAGTGCTTGTAATATACAGTTTCGTATTTCATTCTTGATTGAGCAAGCAAATGATCCAATCAAACGATTTGATTTAATTGAATTTAGGCTGTTTTTGCAGGAAATTAATAACGTTTGTATGCATTTAATGGCATAAGAATTTGGGTTGTAGACACTTCACGCACTACGTACATAAATAACTTTAATGTTTTATTATAAAATCGCTTTCATCACTTTTATCCTAAGGCTAAACTTGCATAATATAATTGCCCTTAGTTGTACCAGACTGGTTTACTAGCATTTACTTTTACAGCCTTATCCTCAGTAAATATTAGAGAATCTATTAAAATCGATATAAAATAGGTAATGTTCGATAGTATTTTAATTGTAGTACCACTCTGATAAAAAAGAATCGATAAGAACGCGAGTTCCTATAGGTGTAGATAACAAATTTTATCTAACAATGTGCTTTGCCCTAGATTTTCATAGAAATATAGCGCCAAGGATTGCGTTTCAAAAACACACTTTGGCAATTTATTACAGGGGAACAGAATCTAAAAACTAAATTCTCAACCATCATAAAACACAATCTTCTGTATTTCGTCTTTATACCTCTGTTAATCCCTCGCTCCTTCCGTCTCTAGCACTTCACTGCATGACCCATTGGTCCGGTACCGACAAAAAATGTACGACTCTTCAGCAGAAACATCGTCAAATAATCTTTCTTATTCTCTTGAAGTACTCCTCAAGAAGTATCCATCATGTAGGTATCTACCCCCGGCAAAACCTGTTGTGATTAGTCAGTTCCACAAGTAATATTCCATGACCAATCTGCAATTTAATTTGTAGGAAATTAAGCTGGTTATCTGTCATGGTGATGGTCGGGAGATGATATTGCCACCAAAGTGGAGTAGCCCCAGTGTTCTTCAGAAAATCATGTTTCTATCGTAAGAGAGCTTAATTTTCTAAGAACGGTAGCCCCAACTTGTTTTTTGCAAAAATCCGTCATAGAACCACGGATTATATATAATCTAGTAGGAGTTCAAAGGATATCCACCAAACAGACAACCTCAGTGTTTTGCAGCGATGATCAAAAAGTCTTAGAATTCGGTAGCTGCAAAACTTAAGTCATCTATACAATTATTTTATATCATTGACATTTATTTATCAGATTATAATGCAGAACCTGAAAACAGGCTCCTATAAAATATATAAATATACTCTTATAACAAGAGCTGATTGCTGACCCGAAACTGTCCGTACAGAACAGAAGAATCCAAAGATGTGATCGCCATATATTAGGAAGAGTGTTGCTCTCTGCAGTTGTGGTTTTTCATAATCTCACGAGCCATGTTTCTAATGTTTTTTGCTCTATGTGTTTAGCCCTAGAGAATTTTTTGTAGGTATATTTACAAATTAACCTCTTTCATACATAATAATTATCATTATTATTGTTACTACCAGTAAAGTACCTAACATACTTTTCAGCTTCCACCTTAATAACGCCTAACAGGACATTAATTTTCTAAGTTTACACATACAGCTAATTTGACACAGGCACAGGCGCTATACAGATAGCAAAATCTCTGAGATCGGGTATTATTTTCAGCAAAGAAGAATTTTGCATTCGTCTTACCTACCTACTTAAATTTCGAAATACAAGTGACAAACCATTTTTTGTTTTTCGAAAATACTTCTCTGACTTCTAAATTATTGTATCGAATTTATTACTGACAAAGGGCTATGAAGATTTGAATATCTAGTTACCTTCTAGGTAAAAATATTGTTACGAAGTGCCAAAAATAATTATTAAAGTAGGTTTCATGAGGGATCTGGTGATCCTCGTGTACCCGAGGTCATGCCCATATATGGACATACAAACTAGTATAAAAGCACAACACATTTCCATTCGATTCAGTGTGCTATCAACAAGAAGGCAAGACACCACACTCAAACTACTTCTCCAAGTCAGGCCTGGCCAGGCTTCAACCCTTACACAGAAGACTGCAGAACACCACTTAGACCAACCATGGTCTACTTGGCGCTAGTAGCTATATTTGTGTAAGCTCACCCTAATGGTTCATTTGTTCAGTTTGTAAACTTTGCTTAAATATAATTATTTTAAACTACTGACTTGTTTAAATCCAGACTAGTCACTAATTTATAACGTGACAATATTAGCATACTCAAACAGACTTAGCTTCTATCACAACAACTTCTAAGAGGGGAGCTAATTTCAGTGGAACAAAATCATAAAGTTTTCAAACCGATGAAATTTTTCCATACAAATATTCTTTGAAAATGTCGATAATTAATAAACCCTCTCCTAGTTTATTATGAATCATAGCTTCAAAAGATAAGCGGTGCTATGTTTCCAACAGTATTTTAGACATAACAGGTTGCTAAGTAATTCAGCTGACATACAGTATAACAACTAGATCTACTACTTCAAGAAAGATACACTGGCAATTAATATAAATTAATTATCACATTTTGTATGACTTATTAGAAGCCTATCTTATGAAGCAGAAATGCTATATTCAGAAATTTAATTAAATAATTTTGATTGCTCAAATAGCAAATATTGAAAACGAATTTTATTGCGATATTCAATCAAAGGCAAGCCAATGTTGAAAAAAAAAAACTGTTTCAATGTGAAATATTAATCAATCCCCTACAGCGAAATTCTATACGATGCGATAGTTGAAAACAAATCCGGCGATTTAAATATCTCATTGCAAATAATAATGTCATGTATTTGTTTTCAGAGAGTCTAGTCTATAAACCGACATTTTAGCAATTAAACTCTCGTTAAAGATTTAGCAATTCAACGTAAGTTGGTTATGAAACTTGGTACCTAATTAATCTAAAATCGCAACAGTCTTACAGACGAAGGTTACTCACCTCATACGCGAGGGTTATTTTCCTATTGTTCGCGAAAACGGAGCAAAATGTGCTACGGAATTAGTCTGAGTACCTACGGCCTTATATTTATTTTCCCATTTATTCCTGTCAGTTTAAAAGATTCTAATTTAAAATAAAATCTCGTTTTAGGTAAACCGTATTATAAAAGCCACAGGTTCAGCGATTTTAGGAAAAAAATCTTTATATAAATATTTACTACCTGCGATAAATTATATGCAGAGATAAATATCGATTCGAAATTTAGATAACAACCTTGGTTGAACAATTTATTTTCTTAAATTCATAGAAAATAAAAGTCGGAACATGATGGTTGTGCAATTTTCTGTAGATACGCATTTTTAGGCAAAAATTTAGACATTTCTATTATTACTAGTATCATGTCCGTTTGACGGGTAATTGGAACTAATCCAATATCTCGTTGTTGTGTATACTTTAATCTACCAATCTGGATTAAATTAAAAAATCCAACATGTGTGTTTATATCCGGCCTATTCTAAATGTAATTGCGAAAGTCCAATACTGTTCCCTGAAAATATTTCACATATAGGTACTAATAATTAGACCCTCGCAAGTTATAATTCGATCTATTACAAATGCTTAACATATTTATATTTTTGTTGCAGATAATCTACGAAATGTCTAGACCTGCAGCGAATAATGTAAGTACCTAACTTGGTTTAAAACATTCATTTGCGGTATTCTATGAAAATATGATTTCACTGAAATTCCTTTAAGTAGAGAAGCGAACAAAGAAATAAAGACTAAAAGAGAATATGCCTCGTGTACACAGGAGGGCCACTTGGCCTCTTTCTAGTGCATTGAAATTCATGATGTTCAGTTATCTCGAGAGATATTGAACAGCTAAAATACATACTACGTTATTTTAAACCGCAAACGACGAAGCTTCTGATTTTGTTTAAAACTAAACTTTGTATTAAATTAAAACCATTAAAGAAGAAATATATGAAATATTTGCTTTGCTTTAATAAATATTTTTGTCTATCCTTTTCCTTCTTTCGGTTTATTAAAACCTGAAGCACGTGCCCTACTAATTAAATTGAAAGAAGACGGAAAGTACATACTGTATTCGTTTGAAAGCTCTACTAAAGAGAAGAAATTGCATTTGCCTAGTTATAACCATCCATGTTGAAAATGGTGCTTGCTATGACGAGCAAGGTGTCGCCTCTTGGATGGAAATTCCTCACAGTTTCTGTATTTGACTTATCCGTAACTGCATTCAACGACCACCTTCTGTAATAAATGTAAAAAGAAGTTTCTGTATAGACTTATATTTTCTTTCTTGAGTAGTGTAATATTGGTTTAAAAAAATTAATAATGTAAATTGAATATAAATTTTATCAACAACAAAAATCCAAAATTCGTGTAAAAAAAGTGGGTGCTCGTTATTTTTCCTATTTGTAAGGCAAATAATGCATAATAATCCCATTACGCGATTTTACGTTGAAAAACAAGCGAAAAACTTTAATACCAATTAAGTGTTAACACTTTTGAGTTATTCATTGTCAAACTTTGTAATTTTCTTCAATTATTATGTCTTTATGTCTCATGTTTTTATGACTATGTAACAACAACACTACACATATAATAGTTTAGCACAAAAACTAAGCACTTAACCTTCCTGCCTATAATAATGCGCAAACTCCCGTTCAATGATTAAAAGTACGGAAGCGTTGAACACAGCCATCCACTTGAAAACTGATTACTATTTATTAATATTAATAATTCCAATATAATTGTATAATGCGTAATTACTTATTGCTAATTCGAATTTTTAGCTCATAGCCTAGGAAATTATTATTTTTCATTTCTATAAATTTGTTCATATTATAGTTACACGAACGCACTATAGTAATTTACGTTATAAGTACTCGGTAAACTCAGTTTTACAGTAACGAGTCGAAATGTTTAAGGACGAGGCGACGAAGGAGCCGAGTCAGGAATTTTGAGACGAGTTACTGTAAGAGTTTACCGGACGAATGTCGTAATGCGTTTTATTTCATACTGCAGGCACTAAATCTTTGTTTAAAATTGAAAAAATTAAAAATAAAAATTTGAATTCATAATATGGACATCTATGAAATGGAAGTGTTTGTTTTTTGACTGTTTGTCTTGTCAAAACGGGAGAAAATTATAACATTTTTGACGAAGTTCTTAGTAAATCTATTGCACAATTAATGTCAATTTTAATATTTAGTTTCTTTTTAATTGTCATATTTATTAATTTTGTAGTTTTTTATTAATAAATAGTTTGATTATCGATTTATTTCATTTGAGTCCGGTAAAAGTTTTTACCGGACCTGATACCGTAAAGTCTTATTTACCGGACTCAAATCGTTAACTTAAACATGGGTGTTACGATGCAGTATGAAATAAAAAATGTGACACACCTCACGTTTTGACACTTTACTTTAACAGATCGTGTCATAGACACAAACATAATTTGCAAACCCTTATTTGTGTAACACAAATTATTGTAAACAAGAACAAAATCTGTATATTAGGCTGTGATGTATTACCTATGAAGTAAAAATACGAGTTAGTGTGTACGCAATGTAGTACCTAAAAGAATAATCCCCAAAAAAGTAAGTAAAAATATGTTCGTTGTTGATTTTATACAGTTTGAACTGAATTTGGAAAATCTTTATTTATGATTGTGAAATAATACACGTAGTTTTAAGAAAAAGAGAACGAAAAAGAATTATGCATTAACATACTAGATAGTGATACAAAAAAAGTAAGTATAAATTTAATATAGTTTATAGAATTTTACTGAGGAGTCCGAATTCATGATTACAAAACAAATATAAAGCCAAAGAAATAGATATAAGAAGGTACTAGACATTAATAAATGCCTCTGAACACTTCTAGAAATTTACTGGTCAGAAAGTATCGCAAATGAACAACTATTGGAAAGAAAACAACAACCACCAATAATATAGAAAAAAGTGGAAATGAATTTGGCACACGCTGAGAACTCCGAATACCGACAAAACACTTCAAACACTAGAACAGGACGTTAAAAGGGAAAGCGAAAGAGAGGAAGATCGAAAAAACCTCAAGAAAGAAGACTTATAGTGAAACTGGTGAAATGGAGCTACTAGCAAAATATACAAATAGCTGCTGAAAGAAGTCGGACATATCTGTGTGATTGAGAATTCCAATATGACGGCTAAAAATTTATGTGCATGCGGAAGTTGCATAGAACCAGTAGCGGCTTCTCCCAGCGTAAAAAATGTAAGCTAAGTTAGCTAGCCACTAACCTCAACTCAGCAAATAGAGAATTCTGGATAACGCAAGAAACTGCTGAGCGTTCAATAACAATTATTGCTGAATCTATTCAACGCAACTATTGTTGCCCACAGTCAGTAGATTAAGAAAGTAGAAAGCGACAAGAAGCAAAGTTTGCAACTAGTTTAAAGAAAAAGTCAGTTAACCAAGCCAGTCGATTGTTGCTTCTAAAGTACCAACACGACTTTTGACGTTTACGAAGGCAACAATAATGATCTAAATGCCGCAAGGGTTGCTCCTGTATGTCGCTTGAATTTTAATGTCAAATTACTTTAACTTATCTAACTATCATAGACATATGAACAATTCCAGTTAAAACTAAATTAAGTTCATAACAAATTTGAAATAAAAATGGACACGTCTGTAGCCTTTTTCCATGGTCAACTTCAAATTTTCTAGACATATTAGGTACTGGTTTGTTAGGATATTTTACACTGAAATGATCCCTAACATTACCTAACGATAATCGAGCGTGATACACATTTCTATTTTTTTTCGCAAGTATAAATCATGTTTTCAATAAATCGTTAGTTTTAGATCTTGTTCTCTATTAAAAACTAAAAAAAAAACTTTGTAATTTAACAAACAATAATCACAATCAGTAAGCAAGGGCAAGAGTGATAGCAGTGTATAATGGGTTGCCTATATTCTGATGATAAATTGGGCGGACCACTTAACTTGCAATATGGCTATATTGTACGAGATGTAATACATTTTGTAGTTTCCTTGATAATTTTTTTTTTTTTCAAATCAATACGTTTATTGATGATTTACCGATTACCATATTTTTCTCTTTAACGCTCTATTTTTAAAAAAGTAATTACTAAAGCAGATAAAATTTTCAATTCTGAATTAATTATTCTCAATTCAAAATTGTTTAGTCTCATTTGGAATTGAAAAGGTATAGTTACTACATTTCCATTAACTCCGGATTTACATACAACATACATACAACATTATAACGATAATTTGCATTTAACATTAAATGGAAACAAGAAGACACCATCCAATTGACAGCTGTATCAAGGGTATCAACGCAAGAATTAGACAGCGTTGCCAAATTAAAAGAAGCTTTAATTGCCTATCATTTAAAACAAAGGCCTAACACCAAATTGGTGTTAGAGCTTTTCGTTTGTGTTACAACGTATAAAGGTGTAGACCCCAGACTACACAGAGTCTACCCGAAAAAAGTACCGGACGTGATACCTAATCCCAAGGTCAGGATAACAGATTCGGCCGACAGTATATTCATTGTGTATTCAAGTGACCTCACCAGATGCACATCCCTGAAAGATGACATGAGTAATCGTTGATGGTGAATGTGAACCACACTGCACCCCCGATAAAACATCCTGGAATCCTGCCCAGGCCACTTTGGAAATTATAAAGCGCCAGGTTGTATTAAACATGTGGAAGAGGATTGCTATAGTAACTTCTGCAGGTTTCCCGTTGGCTGAGGCAGAGGGAGCCCTTGTAGCACGGGTGGGTATGAGCTACACCCCACGGTCGGTACCCATAGAACCACTGTTTAACTGCCCAATCCTACCGCATTTTAGGGGTAACGTAGGGTCATGGAAATAATGTGAGGTGGGACAGGGGTCGCGGCTCATCAAACGTGTCTAATGTACGGCAACGAAGTAGGTAGGGACGACATGAGAAGCGAGTGGTTATGCGAGAAAGAGAGTTTACCAGAACTTGAACATGGACATAGCGTGATCTAGAAGCAGGTTGCGAGATCTACGCAGCGCGAGTCTCCGCGTCGAATTGAGTGAGTACGTCGGGGTCAGGTGTGAGTTATAGGTCTCGACGGGACAGTGGTTGACAACCCACGTGGAAAGGTGGGTCCGGTAGTAGACCGGCTCATTCGGGTTTGACTTGACCATAATTAGGAATTTAATCTGGCGGCCGTGGCCACGAACCAAGGCGGATAAGGTTGTGCACTGACCTTGTCCAATGTGAACGGGGCCTGTTACGATATTGCAATAACCGCCATACGTCCCAGGTGAGTAGCTGAGCATATGATCGTCGCCGTTCCGAAAGGTTAGCTTGTGGGAGGGGGTGATATGCTTCATTGCCAAATGCGCCCCTAATCCTATCGGTAGTAAGACACGACTGGTTGCTACAACGTATAAGCGCGTGATGTAAATATGATCCATCATTTTTAATACCATCTATATAGCATTTGCCATACATTTACCTTACAAGTTACTTCGGTGAATATACGAGTACTTGAATTTTCTTCATATTCCATTGTTTGCATTAAATCTTTCACTTTTATGTAACAGCGCGGCTCTGGTTGCTTCAAAGTTATCACAGTTGGCTGTATGACTAAAAACTGGTTGTTCTGAATATCTACTTTATTCCCAGTATTATATACAGGGTGTTAACAGTTTCTTTATGGGGTTTGGTTCAGCTTTCAGTATTTCATTCTATTTAACCAAATCTGTATCTCTATTAATAAGCTAGAGCCCCATGTTGAGGAGGAGTCTGTGAACACACTGTATACTGCATGGGTACTCCTTCCTTATCGTGAGTGAAAATGTTTAATTCCACAGTGCATAACAGTATTTTAGGCAAAACATCCCGTGGGGATGATTGATTGTTTATCCAAGTAATGTACCGACATATTTTATTCTCTATTCTCGCATGCTAAAAGTGTTCATAAGCTAAAACCTATATCTATTTTATCTTGTAAGAAGTTACACACCGTTCAGAATTATATTTAAAATCAGCTCTAAACCAAGCGCGACCCGGGAAGCCTATAAAACATGTACCAGTATTTTAAAATGAGATTTGCATATGCATCAGTACCGCATAAAGGTGTTTATCTACGACCATATTATACGAAAATACATCTTTCTGTCGAGATACCTCAACCGAAAACGTCAATTCCGTATCTGAACTTTTCTCTCGCTTGCAACTTTAAAAGTTAGGAAACAAAACTTAGGTAAATTAAAATCCTAATAGAGGTATAAAACATAAGCAATGCAATAACGTGACGTTTATTACAAATCAAATCATAATTTAGTAAAGGCATATTATGTCTATACTGTGCCCGCGATCGTTGACGTAATACTTACAGGTGACCGAGCTTATAAAAATAACATTATAGCGACGCACCCCGGAAACTGCTTGACCAATTAAAACAGAGAACAAAATAAACAGGACTTGAGAGAACAAAAATAATGGTTTACGAAGGTTTGTAACGTTTAAATGGGTTTCACCTAAAATTGAGACAGTTATAAATACAGAAAAAAACATGTGGACCCCGTTCATTATAATACAAATTCAAATAGACTTTTCTGTAGATATGGGTGATCTAGGATCTAGGTGGAGACTGCAATAGCTTCAGCGGTTGATTGTGGATGTTCCGGCGCCATTAACAAACGATATTCTACTTGAGAGTAGCTGCGGCACTCCAGGCTTCAAGAACAAATAGCAGACTTCTGAGCCCTGATCAAAAGTGGTTAACAAACTCGGGATATGTATTTTATCCACGCATGTAGAGTTTTTGCTTCAATTGGCTTCTATTACTGCACTTATTTTATCCAGAGTGAAATGTTTCATGCAAGGACAGCACTGTTGGAATCAATTATGCTCATTTTTTTTCTATATTTTAGCTCATAATATTTGCAGAGATATGACTATGTATGAATGAGGGTCTATTAATTTACATAATGGTTCTTGATTCTTACAACGTTGGTAGTCCACTGATTGCAATGGCAATACCACACTAAGTTGGTCGTACCAAGAGAAATTCGTGTGTGTTGGAAATAATCCATTTTACAGTTGACCATGACTTAGGACCTACACTCTTACAGAAGTGGAGTTGTTCTGACTCCATCCAGTGCAATTTACTTGGCGATGCGGCGATCATTCGTTGTACCCCGGATTTTTTTCAACTCTGAAGCAACAGGGGCTAACCCATTAATGTACTTGAGGGGGGCCTGAAGGATGGGGCACATTAGATTCTTGCATAAGCAGCAGCATAATGGAGGTTGCCCTTGATAACTGTAATTAAAAAAACATAAAACCGTTGCCGGTGGTTTAATAGTATTTTATATTACGTGTGTCTAAACAACACTGGTTAGACACCAATTAGACACAGTGTCCATTTTTCGAGGCTAAGCATGAGGATCTCCATTAGCTTAAGGGTCGGTTAACTAGAGAAAAAGTTGCGTATTTTAATGCTGATCAATAATTTGGAACGAAATTTGACCTATGACTTAACATAATTAACATATTGTTAAGAAAGCAGTCGAGTCCTAGTGCGTGTTCATCGGAATAAATACAAAAATGAAAAAAATTAATAAGGCGTCTATAAGAAAAACAAAGGTTGATTGTTGGGTATTTTAAACGATATGAAAAATACAATCGCATATTTAGATTCCTAGTAAAAATTGCCTCGGTCACCTCGGCTTATTTTAACCAACCTCACATGTTATAACGTCCTTACATTCTCTATTACATAAATAACTATTATTTTATTATACTTCTTTAAGTGTTGAATAATAAGCTTCGATCTGAAATTCATAATAGCTGCGTTCAATTCCGTCAGCGACAAACAGCAAAACGTTCTGAACGGCTTGCTGAGATTCAATAGCAGCAATTTGCTGCCAATTGCTAGCATCATTTGCAAGCGCAAATTTCACTTGCTACTTTCTGCGACCAGCGGAATCAACTGTCAAAAACGTGAATACATAACCTTACTCTCAAAATTGAACGTGCAAATTTATCGAAAAACAATAATTCTGATATAATTTTTGTAATAATGAATAAATACACTTTTTTAGATGAGAAAATAAACATGATTCTTGTTATTTTAGATATTACTGGTAATCTGGTCTCGTTTGAGGTTATGATTATAAATCAAAGCAAACATAAGGTACCAGCAATGCGTTCAAATGTAAAATTTTTCGCTTTCAGCAAGCGTAAGCAATTGCTACTCTCTGCTAGTGGAATTGAACGCAGCTAGTATATTTACGTTATTATTTTTTAATTTATATATTGTTTTATTTCAGTAAGAAAATCAAGGTTTTGTTTAAAACAATTTTAATCTGAAGGCCATAATTATTGGGGTAAGCTATAACATTAAAAGCTAATAAGAACAAAGTAATTTTCAATCATTTACACTGCTAATTACTGTTTCATTTTCGGTTTAGATGATAAATTCACAGAAACATACTAAAACGGACGCCTCTACCGTTGAATAAAACATGAAGCACACTGTTGCGTAGTGTTCGTTAATTTCTGCCTTAATTATTGACTTTGGTTAGTATTAACAATCCTTAGTTAATTCCTAAACGGAACCGTATTTCTTGCTTACTACGGAATATTGAAGTAGAAAAGATATGGAAACATCTTTTATTTAAAACAGAATGCTCAGAGAAAATGAAAACATCCGTTTGGTAAAATTATCATCTTATTTTTTGTTCTTTTTTTTGCATGAGAAACAAGTCTATTATAAAATAATTTTTCAAGTTATTTGCATGGAAAAACTATTTTTTACTGAATCCTGTCGTCGGTGCTGTCAACGGACGAATTATTTCGTACTTTTAGGATTGGCTTCGGGTGTTTGAATACCAAATGATGTGTAAAATTGGGCAAATTGGGATAGCAATGTTATGAGGACACAGACGAAATATAGCAGTTTCCAACGGAGCATGATAAAGGGTTGAAAAAAAGTTTAAATGGAAAACCTATTCAAATAGAGAAGAAAACGCAAAGGACACAAACTTGCGAGTCTCGGTAACTTGACGGATACTTTTATTGGGTAATACATCAACGTTATTTTTTATCCCTACGCAAGACGTCCATTAAAAAAATAACGCGATAAATATTTTATTTCGATTTAGGGAAACAGAATTCACATGATAACAAATAAGGGCGCTTCAATTTCGGAGCCACTCAGGCTGCATTTTGCATGAAGCAATTTCATTATCATGATCCTGGTGGTCCTAGTTACATCATTATTGACTTATTGAGTTATCCATTATTCAGTATGTACTTTCGGTAGAAACCGTGTTCACTCAAATATTGCGCCGTCTGATTGGACGCTGCAAACTCATCTTTTTGTAACTGTATCTCTTAGCCATTCGATTCCGTCTTGTCAAAACTTTTCCTAATATTTTTGAACTTCCTTGTTTTTTATTGTTAAAAAGAGTTTTATTTCACTAGCAAGTACTTGAAAAACATTAATGGATTTCTCTTATTTCCATTAATATTAAATTAAGGAAATTCAATCGTTTTTCATCTTTTAAATCTTTCCTAAACGCAAACATGGCGTAAATTTCAAGGAGTTCACTCGAACTAGGTTTATTTAATACTCTTAGATTGGAGTTTGCCAATGTCCTTTGTTCTCTTTAACATAGCGATTTGCATGTTGAGACTACCTTCAGGAATACAACTTACAAGGACTTCTTACGGCTGCCATTTTACGTAATAGGTTTGTTCAGTTTTTCTTCGCGTTTCACTTTTCTCTGTCTATTTCGTTGTCTCATTTGTTCCCCTCTAGGGATAAGATTGATTACATTCTAACGACTACTATTTTTTTGTTCGTTAACACTAATTATAGTGTTACGTCCTTATGTTAAAGTGTTTTGAAAAATTAGTTGTTTCTAATTTCTCGTTTCTACCTCAATATACAATGACAGTGAGTATCTAAAAATTGCCTCTTTAATTACCACTGACTTAAATAAACAGCAACTATAATGTCTACGAGCTAGCACATGGTATTAAAACAGAATCATCAATAAATTTTCTAAAAAGATGAAGTCACAGTTTATTCAAAAGGATATATTAATATTCAAATTGTTCAATTAAACTTCTTAAAGGGTTTGCAGTAAACTTGCCTTTCCTGCTATATTATTATCGCCTGCAAACTTCAAAATTTAAATCAATCGAATTACGGAGTTGCTGAATTGGTAAATAAATCAAGCAAACAGTTCTTCATTAGCGTTTCCCTCGCTAGTATTTAATGGGGTACTTGAAGGCTTAATGTAAACTTTTGTTTTAATGACAACGTCTAGTTAAAGATTTCTACTTGAAACCCAGGAAAAACGTAGGTATATATTTCATTTATTATTTTCAGTTATTTACATTTTTAGAAAAATGCATTAAACAACGAAATATGTTATTTAAGAGTTAACATTTCAATTCTAGTATATTATTACTGAATAAAAGAAATAGTAAAAGAAAAATTATTCATGGATTTAATTTTAATCTTTTATGTATCCATGAAATATGTATTACCGAAGTCTGTCTTGAAATTAATGAGATTAAATTTTTTTGGTAGAATTGATATAGGTAGTCCTAGGTAGCTCGAAAACGTTACGGAAATAGCTTATGGAGATCTACTTGGTTCTATCCTGCGCACAGTCTTTTAGATGACACCAGGAGTTTAAAATTGGCGTGAGACTGAGACTATGGCAAAATAACTCCTTTCTGGACGATCAAGCACTGCACGAACAGAGAACAGTATGACAACACTAAAGACTTTCAGCGGATCCGATGGCTAGGCTTTTAGGAATTATTAGTAAAAAAAATTCACAGATTTCGCAATCCCTGCAACCATCGGAGGCATTGGAAATGATAACACTGACTATTACCATGGAAATACAGAATTAGACGTACAACCCTCGGGCTAAAGCCCTCGGGTTGTAGTTGTACACCATCGGCCTCGGCTGGACAGGAGCACGGCGCACACGCCAATTTGTATGCCCACCGTGCTATGCTGTCGGCCCGGACCGGCCAGCTAGCGGCGAAACCCGATCGCGACACTTTTGTCTTCTTTGGCCTTGACTCAAAACTCGTAACTTGGCCCCACATACGAACATAAACATTTCCAATGTTAAAATGTTATTGATGTAATACCATAGCATTCTTTCTGCTTTGACTTGAGACTATTTTCTTTCTTATTTTCTTATTTCTAACAGTTAAAACCCAACTTCGGTCGCTATTTGGGAATTGTTGACTACATTCAGAAGTTTCAATTCAAGACTTGCCAAGGAACCGTTTTGAAATTCTAGATAAAATTCATTTGTAAAGCAGCTAATGCTTTTACAGGGTTTGCATCATTACTTTTTAGGAAGCTCGCTCGTATATGAATAAGTGATTTATAGAATTTCAATTAATATTAATTAACTTTTCTGTGTAGAAATTTTTTTATACTTCTTTAAAACTATTTTGCTCGGTATTCTTCCCTGACATGGTTATACACATGTGTCGGTTAGTATAGAGTTTGTGGAGCTTCTTTAGTAATGGTTTTTGGATTCTTTCTCCCGCTAGGTGGTCTCGCTTCAATTAATTTATTAATTATTTTCGACCATGAAAGCATATTATAACATTTTTATATTACATAAAGAAAATCAATTTATCGCAACGGTTAGTAATGTTTTTGACGGTTCTTGATCAATGTCCCATTTATATTTCAGTCTATTCCTGAAACATCACGGAAGTAATTACTAACGTAGACAGGGAATTCCTCAAACAAGTTATGGGACTTCCGAAAGGGCAGCCACAAGCTGAACGCTAATGAGTTTCGAAAAATATTGGGGTTGAGGGTAATCAGAAGTGACATGCTCATAATATCTGGATATTACAAAAAAATGTATCACTTCAGATTTCGTAATAATTAATCTCGACCTAAAAAGGAAAATAAATCCTCAACTTACAGTTTCTTTAGAAAAAATCCCTGTTGCTGAAGCTTCAGAAAAGAATGTTTTCATATTTATTTAATTGATCTGATGAACACTAGAAGATTAAACTTCCTCATAATATCTAAATTAATTTTTAAAAGGAACCCTTTCTGGATTATTTCACTAGTTAAAAATTATATTTCATTTAACTTATCTAACCCAAGAATCTGTAATTAAAACACTGAATAATGTTTATTCCATGTAGGACACGAGTGTCCTAATAACAACTTCATTCTTATTCGTCTATAATTGTATAGCATTAGTAAAAACTCTTGTGCGAGACCTCGACAACGAAACACGGGGGTTAAAGTGTTAAATACAAACAGAGTTTCGTCACGCACAGTGTTTTGAATTCCCAACCACCATATATCAAATTTTCGAGGCTGTTGACAATTTAAATACTCTGGGAAGCTATAATAACGTTATATTTACACGTGTGATACCGAAACCACCTTTTGTTACGAATTAATATACGGGTTAAGGTAACATTCGCTAGTATAATAACTCGTCAGCGTTTTTAAATGAAACAGATTACATCGAAAATGTTTTAAGAAAATCTTTTTCATTTAGCTTCTATGTTGGTAATTAAAGAACTACCTTTATTCAAGTTGCTAATTATATAATTAGTGGAACAAAAGTGGAAACTTATTAAATTAGCTTCTAATTATTATCGTTAACGTCGCACTAATAGAATGTAAAATAAATCTAAAATTGGCTACATCTTATAATTAAATTTTAATGAACAATAGTTATTTTTTCTATAGCAGATGTTAAAGTGTGCTTTGTTCGACTAAAAATAGTTGATCAAGTATTACTTTAACCGCAAGGGTAGATAAAATAACACTTTAACCGCAAGGGTAGATAAAGTAGTTTAATTTTCTGGAAACTCCATGGAAACCGAATGGAAACCTTTGCTACTGAGATTTTCGGGTTTAATATAATCTAATTTTAAATTGTTTTTTTTACAATTTTTTCTTATTTTTTTAACATCTGCTATAGAAAAAAATAGAATTTTATACACAACGATAAAATTTAATTATCGACTCCCGAAAATTAATTCACTCGCGATTTCATCGCTCGTGAATTAACACTTTCCGCTTGTCGATAAAATATAATTTTATCGTCTTGTATAAAAAATAACTATTTTTATACAAGACGATAAAATTATATTTTATCGACAAGCGGAAAGTCGCGAGTCGATAAGTAAATTTTATAGTCGTGTATAAAATTCTATCTTTTTCTATAGCAGATGTTAAAAAAATAAGAAAAATTTGTAAAAAAACAACAATTTAAAATTAGATTATATTAAACCCGAAAATCTCAGTAGCAAAGGTTTCCATTCGGTTTCCATGGAGTTTCCAGAAAATTAAAGTACTTTATCTATTCGTGCGGTTAAAGTGTTACTTTATCTACCCTTGCGGTTAAAGTAATACTTGATCAACTATTTTTAGTCGAACAAAGCACACTTTAACATCTGCTATAGAAAAAAATAAATTAATCGTTGTTTTCCTTAAACAACAATTATTTTCAATGTAACCATAATTTATTTTTAGAATTTGCAATGTTTTTGGCACAATGATTTCATCTTGGAAGAGTTTGTTCTAGAAGTTATTTCCGATAAAGCACCTATTACGCGCTCTGTATCCCGACTGGAAATTACAGGCGTGTCGAATCTTCACCATAAAAGCTCGAGTTCTAATTTCATTTGATGTATAGAAATTTTTGCATCAAACATTCTGGACATTAAAAAAAGCGTATGTACGACTAAACTACACCTAACTTCAATACAAAATAATGAAGTGGAGGATGCACCAATAAACCATGAAAATTTTTTTTATCACATAAGAAAATTATTCTGGTGATATTAACTGTTGCTTTAATATCTTCTTCAGCTTCATGGATGCGTATATTCAAAGAAATATGGAACGGGATTCGTGTGCCAGGTAATCCTTAGGGATGCATTTGTAAATAGAAAACCATGCCTGGAAAGGATTTAGTGAGTTTATGATTTCCGTTCTTTTGGAGTAGTATTGCATCAAATGCTTCACCTTCATAGTTAAGTACTTGTGAAGTTAGTTCAATTTTTTAAGTAGTACTCCGAAATACCTTGCGAAAGTTTCCAAATGCCACTTGATCTCAGAATAACGGCAGCCGCTGGAGTTATTGAAGGAATTTGCCGCTTATTGAATTTTCTGCCGCATACGCCAAAAGCTTCGCGATATCAAACTTTGTGGAAGTTTCGGGTAAGATATTTTCTACATTTGTGTTGTAGATTAAAGGCGTCTTATTGACTTTTCTGATATTATGGTAAGTAAGGAGCGTAATGAAAAGAGCTGTGTAGTAAATTTTGACTATAAAAAATATTATGCGATATCCGTTAGAAAGCAACGTGAAATATAAATTTGTAAAACTGCATTAAGCTTTATCACGCCAAGTAATAAAAAATCATCATAAAATGTACTTACTTATGGTTGAGTAGATATATGGCTTAGAATTGATGGTTGTCCTGATTTTAACTTGACCTTGTGTATTTCAACCATATAATGTAGCTCTACCAACAATGTTGACTTTACGACACAAATATAGGGCATTTCGACCAAAGCTGGTCATAAATCAAGGATATGGAAAATTATGACACGAATGTATAATACACCAGATTAGTATTAATAAAAATACAACTACAAAGACAGAAGGACGTTAAAGAAAATTAGATAAAGGTCTCTTGTTACCTAACTATAATTAATACTAAATTATTTCGAATCTAGTATTATCTCGTTTAACGTATATTGGGTTAAAACAGAGGTACGTTAACAACTTTCATAAATATTACACAGTCCACTTCTCCCATTAGGTTTGTTCTGTCCATTTAGACTCCCAAGAGCTTACGTTTCCACAAAAACGGACCATTATGCAAAGGTTCTAATTAAATACAACTTTGTTGGAGAGACTAGAACGGAATTTTGTGCCAGTAAATGAATTTTTAAACTGCATTCAAATTTCTACAAACAGAAACGGAATTAAAAGTTGCTTTGATAACACCAGGTTCAGGTCTGCAGTTTTTGTAGTTGTTGTGCATACCTATACGGTTTCTTTTAAACCTTTTAACACATAAACTATAGAAGGATAAGTTTTCAGTCAGTAAATTAACATTCGGGTCGTAAATAATGTACCTACCATTCAAAATTAATATAGTGTAGCGAAATCATTTTTAATTAGTTGGTGATGAGAAGGATTCGGCCACTATACTCCCCAGATTTAAAGCTTTACCATGTTTCAGCGCAACATCTGCCAGCTATCGTGGAGAACTGTAATATATTCCTACTTTTTAGTCCGTTTCGTCAAATTTGTGTTTGGTTATTCAATTGCAAATGTCTAAACATTGTCACTATTTCACCTATAAGATTAATAATACGTGGTTGAAAGTTTCCATTGCAATTTGCAGAGTAAACAAGTGCATCAATAATTCATGAAGCAGAAGTACAAGGAACACGTGCAACCTGTCTGTAGTATGAAAGGAGTACGCCAAGTAATTTATATCGCTCGAAATGCAACTGAGCAATTTAAAAATCAGATAATACGTGCAGATTTATTCCAATAGCTTAAATTCATCTTCAAATGAAACTTCTTTGGAGTTAATATACGGAGTGTCCAAGATAAAGAGCGCATGCATGGGGATCTCGTAAACGGTAAGAGTAAGAGATTCGGTTAAATAATAAGAAATGTTCAGTGTATTGAGGACTACTACGAACGATGACCATTCGAATCTCTTACCGATTACGACATTCCCATGCATGCGCTCTTTATCTAACACACCCCACATACAACTGGTTCTTCAAATTAAAAAAGGCCGTTGCTAGCTCCACGGCTAACGTGGATATAACAAAATCCACGGCATTACGTTCGACGCATGTCTGGGGACTTGAAAAATTATTTCAGCGTCCTGAGATTATAGGGACAGGGGTGCGCACGATTGGTTGCCTATTCCCAAGGCGTAAAAGTCTGTTTCTGAGAAATCTAATTAGGTATAATAATTATTAACTACAAACAAAATCAATCGCTCGGACTTTACTCTAGTATTTTTTTTGGTCATATTCTACTTGCAAATTAATTAAAAATCAATTTAAAATATGAAAATGTTTGAAACTTTCATAATGGAATAATTTTGTCCCCGGACATGCGCAGTAGGTGCAGCTAGTATTCGCGTCCCCGAATTAATGACGTCATCCCTTGACAAGACGTAATGCCGTGGATTTAGTGTCAAAATTATATCCACGTTGGCCGTGGAGCTAGCAACGGCCATTAAAAAACGGTTCGCTTCATGTTGAAAAATAAATTAGTATCTTAGGAGTTGTTTACAATTTAAGTGGAATAACTTATTTTTTTGTACCTGACTGTCTATAGTAGAGCGAAAATCGCGATGTTGAATTAATTTGATCGTCCTTCTACATTTGCTAAATTTCATTTTCATTTGTTAATGTTTTTTAATTTTATACTAAAAAATATTAGTTTTGTAAATTATTAGCAACGTCGATTTTTCATTAATATTGTATTTGTCAAGGTTGTTTTCGTAAGCTACGAAAACCTCACATAATTTCTATATATTGTGTTAATTAGTTCAGTAACAAATTCTATAGAATTTAGTTCTAACTCCGGTGAGATGATGAATTATTGATTTAAATTTCCTCAGCGTAGGAATAAATGAATGCAAAAACTAACACATCTACTGAGAAAACCATATATCGAAAAGCGCTTCCGAGATTGTCCGTTCACAACCAAAATAGGAACAAAGGAACATCATACATAAACGATACCTCCTCGGCTTCGAAGATTAACTATCACCCAATGTATTGAACATTTTTCCGGGCAACCCATTACTTCTTATCTCAGAAACGACCTTAACGTTAACAGCCCATACAAACTGTTTCTAGATGCGTTCAATACGTAGTGTTTTAGAGGATTTAAGTTAACGAGGAAAGTTTTGGACATCTCTAGACCCTGTGCAGTTCAAATGTTAATTTAGTGATGCCAACGGTAATTGACGAGATCAATAGCCAACAGTTAACGTGTTTAGCCCAGCCTTTCGCAGAAAATAAACTTTTTTTCAGAACTGTGGTTTCATTTCATAAATAATATTTCGCTGAATAGACCAAAGACTAAATGAATATTCTAGCGCAAGGGTTTTTAGTGAAAAGGTCAAAGTTTATTTATAACAGAGCTACTATTTTTGCGGGTTCAACTTCAAAGTCATAATTGATTTAAAGCTGTGGAGCATACATTATCGTTAATTAAATTAGGTTTAACACGTTGGACAGATATGGAATGTAACGAACATTTATGAAACTAACATTTTCTGGACAAAATTGCCTTCAGTTTACTAATCGTTATAATGAAATTATGGAAACCAAAATCACAATATTGACCGAACAATATTCTGGTCAGACCTAGTATCATGCAATTATTCTAGAATAACAAGAGATTGGAAGGCAATGTTATAACATATCCCCTTTGTCCCAAACGTAGAACCCATCAAATATTGTATAAATTGAAATAATCGAAAAGTCTTGTTCAGTAATTATTTGGAAGAGTTGGGAGATGAATGGAATTATTTGATACAAACTTCTTAAATTTAATATTTTAATCCTCCAAAATCGATATACATTGGCAACGCATTAATATTATAAATTGTTACTAACATGTAGGTAAATTTATTATATAGGTAGCAGGTCGAAGTTATTAATAAATTCAAAGGTATAACATGAAATTTAGCACGGAGTGGATTACGTACTACATTTTGCTGGTATCATGTCGACGCAAATGTTGACTAGAAATTATGCTGATATATGTAAACCAAAGAAGTGAGCTTTATGGCCCATTTCTGATGATACATGCGGGTCATATTTAACTTTATTTATTGTTTCCTGCATACATAATAAATGTGAATTAATTGTTATGTTACCAAGTCGTATAATGAAATTGCAAGGCAAACCCTTTAGAATTTTTAATTAAAACTCACACAACCGCACTATAAAGCAGTAACATTAAACCAACATTTTCAATTAAGGTGAAAACGTTGTCCTTAAGATGTCTTTTATGGTATACACTTAAAAAACTGAACTACATGTTTATTAATCGCGTTTATACCCTTTTGAATTTGAATTTTATACAACCTGCTTTAAAACTAAACAAATTTAATCATTTTCTTCATAAAGTGTGAAGCAGCAACTCGCATAAGTCAATTAGAAAATTATTATATTACGCCTGAATTTACTTAATTTTTCCAACTCTGGCAAAAAAAGTTTAACTTACATTTTTGTCTGCTGCAACAAATTATACCTACTTCCCCGTGTACCAGAAGTCGTTTAAAAAGTTCTGTATTTATTGTAATATATAAACTTCATGGGTTCAACCATACATTTACTTTAGTTTTGAAAATCCATTATCTCTTTTAAGGATATTTTGAAACTGAATGTGGTGATTTACGTATCTAAGTACTTCAGGGGAAATTAAAAACAATTTTGTGAAAAATACTATCACTTTCACTTCAGAACTTCGTTGTAGCAGGAACAAGTCGTCGAACGAGCTACTATATATAATTGTAATCATCTGTGAAAACAAAGATGGAAGATTAATTTGTAACATCATTACTAAAGGACAATGTAAGGAATACGTAGTAAGTAAACGGATATCACATTTACAGAAATTTAGAACGAGTTTCGCACTGGTCAAACAAAGAGAGCGTTTTGGAGGATACCTGAACACTTCGCCCGAAGTTCACCATCCCAACCAACTGTGACGCCCTGGGTAATGTATTTCAACTAAACTTCCAACGGATCAACATCTTTGTTGTATTCTAAATGTGTCCAATAATATTACAAAACTCGAAAATCTTTATAATGGTACACTAAATTAAATATACAGTGAAGCCAGCTTATCCGAACTAAAATTAACCGTCAATCAGAGTTGGGAAATATGGTCGCGTTGGCCCTTTTTGTCTCTAGTGAATGGACGCTGCGGAAAAATTAGGATTTGTGAATACAATCAGATTTGGGCATTGTGTCCTTCTGTTTTCTGTACGTTGTGGATGGAATATAGCATCAGGCGTGCTGAATTTTTGGAAGAAGTGTCCTAGACCCTTTTTAAGAAAATGCAGCGTTGAGCTTACTGAGCCTGACTGCTAAATCATTAGAACTGCAAGTGACTGGTCAGTACCTATGTGTACAATGTCAATAAGAACAAAAACCCTAGTCTTAGACCTAGAGGAAGAGAATTAGATAGGGAGCCGCTGCTGAAAAAGAGACGGAATTTACATTGTTTACTATAGACAAAACAATGTGGATTTAGTTACACACCCAGAACAACGACAAAGTTTGTTCAGGAATAGTCCACTTTGAATATTAATACGCTGACCATTTATATTGGCCCAAAAGTTCCTTCTTTTACGTGTTCGTCCTTAGACTCTCCCAACCAGTTTTGGGTATAAGAACCTGTCTGTAGATACCTATTTCTAGGTGCCTTCATCATAATTCTGGCCATCGCAAGTAAGTTTTGCTTTTGCCGTGCAATGTCTCCATTGTTCTGCTCCAGCTTGTAATTATTTCCCTCATAGTATGGCCAGCGTTTCTCCAGTAGGGTGTATGTTCTATTACATGGATTAACGTGGTTCTTTGTGGATTATCTTTTATAATTTTATTTTATCCGATACCTTCATATCATATTTGCATTTATAGCATATTATTTTATGAATAATGTTTCTGGGTCAGGATTCAAATTTGGAAACAGGTGTTTAACATGGACAGTGTGCATTAATTATACTCTGTTTCCTGAATGCTGACGGCGTTAGTTTTGAAGCCGTTAAGATTATGCTCTTCTAATGGTTTACTGTAGAAAAATATTTAGTGAACCTTAATGTTTTTTCCATTTAGTTTAATGAATGCAAGGAAATATAGTTGAAGCACTATAAGATAAGGTGTAACATGGAAATTATTTCGCATGTTTCATACATAGCAACTGATAAATCTTGATTATCGAATTTTAATATCGAACGAATGGGCTGTTCAGTGCAATTTCCGGACCTGAACAGTTTCTTTCAGCCCATGACAGCTCGTCTGAGTTTGAGTTTGATTTCAGACGATTTCGTCTTGTAAGACATTTTTAAGAGATAAACCCGGATAAACCTAGCTAGAATGATTTTTAAACAAAACCGAGCAGCATTTGAAATATTAACAACGTGGATGCTTAGTCGATTCAAACCTTTTATCCCTTTAACTTTAACGCACAGAGAAACGTACAAAGTATCCTTTGAAATTTCCATAAGGAGCTGACAATTATCACGGTACTAAGATAGGTTTCAGATTAGGAGGAATGTAACTGTCTCTAAAATTTCCCCAGAGTTTCCATTAGACGCTGTTTAATCCATTAAAGTCTCCCGAAATAACTCTGTACAATTGAATAAGTAATATCAAAGATATAATACTCCTTGGTAATACTTTTAGTTTTATATAGCTTTAAGAATTAATACCTACCAAATGCAAGCTATTGTTATGATAATTAAGTTATTTAGAATATTGTAAAGAAGTTTATAAATGCTTCATCCAATAAGTTGATTTGTGCTTGAGTACTATTATATTTTAAAAATTTGACAAAGTTCAATTTAATCCCCTTAACAGCAAAGCTCTCAAATAATATATTTTCACATAAATTTTGTGTGTCGTAACTTGAGTTTCCTTGTTTTCTAAATTAATTAACGTACAGAACATAACATTTTCGTATTGTGTTAACATGTCCAAAATCGTTTCGTGAAACATTGACACGCACTCAGTTGACAAGCTCGTATTGTAAGCTTCCACATCATATTTGGGATATTTTGTGGAAGGAGTGGGTGTGTGAATGGGGCTCTTAAGAGGGTCAAAAAGGTAATAACAAACGCAGAAAATTCTCTCTTTGTTGGTTACAACGTGTGGTTGTATGTGTTGGAATGAACGTGACAACTCAGTTGTGTTCTGCTATTATTAACTATGTTTGGACCTTTATAATGATAGGCTTCATATACCTGTACGTGGAATAGCAAAGTGAACACAACGATGTTGGGTTTTACGAAACGAACACGTGCTGTAAGCTTTCCTGTATTTTTAGGGTTTCCCTTTACCAGAGCAAACAAGAATCAGATAACTCGCAGTAAAGTAAATGTAAATTAAAGTGTAATATGAGAATATTCTCGTTCATGCTAACATAACAATTTTATTATTAATACATGGAATTAAAAAATAACTACACCGTCCTAAGCAAACAATTAATGTGGTAGTAAATGTAATTTTAAGGGATAAGTAGCTTAAAATGAAAAAAATAATGAGTGTTCCTGTGTATTATTAACGTATTAAATAGAGAACAAGCAAATTTGCTGGCTATATAACATGAGAGGAGACGATCACCCAACGGTGGTCTCTTGATGATTAAACATTACTAATTAATCAGTAAGATCTAACGTTTTTTGTTATATGTATATTTAATCGTCTCGTAACGTCCACATTATTTAATAAATTGATCACTAAAGTATTGGGGCGGTTATGTATTCTCGAAACGTAGTTGGTTGCATTTCTTTTAATTTCCTCTCTGACCCAGCGAATTTTGAGGTCTGTGTGTAATGTGCGATTCCCGACTCGGCGTTTGTCATGGTTCGAAGAGTCTTTCTTTGAAACCGTTGTATGGCATTGATGAAACGTTCCACCCTTCCCTTATGGGGTTGAAAAGACGTTCAAAATTTGTTTTTAAAAGCTGCATACACTATAGAGATTGTCCAAGGGTTCCTGTGGAGACCAGAAACAAACACCAACAACATAATAAACCTGTTATATGTATTTATTTTGTTTTAATATGTACAATTGAATAAATGAATGATTACTTATTACTTTGGTTTTCTAATTAACAAAACAGTAAATAATTAACTGAAAAATGAATTTACTGAACACAGCTATAGACGACGTACACGATGTGGCGTTGCGGAACGTAACTATCCTATGACCTGTGGAGCTGTTGGAGCTGTGGTTCATAAACAGCGGAGCGCTTGGTAAACAGGTGTTTTGGACAGAAATAGTTTTAGTGGTCCGGAATAATGACTTTATAATGGAAAACCAACAAAACTTAATGAGAGTAACAGAAAGGGGTTCACTGAATGTTTAAAGATTACGCAATACTAGTACTACAAAGGATAACACGGTCAGTACGGCCTAGGTATGACGGCTAACGACGATTTTAGGTTCTCTGTGCCGCCGGGACCGTGAGATAATACAAGACTTCTAGGTCTAATCTGCTGTAACTGTAACCGAAATTACAAAAAGCGTGTTTGCTAGGTAGTAGGTACCCATTAAATTACACTAATATACTAGATTTCTTTAATCGCAACCAGTTCACTACTATCTCATAAATGGTAGGACACAAACTTCAGCCGCCAGTTACTTCTGCGATCGTTTCAGGAAACTTTGATCGAGTAGCGGGGTTTGTACCAGAAATTGGTAGTTTTGTGCAAACTTAATTTTTTAAATGTGAAGCACAAGTTGACGTGTAGACAATTTTCACTGCTAAAGCCCGTTTGTAACATTCAATTATTTAGTACAAGTTTCAGTCATTCTTTTAAGAACTAAAAAATTGACAGATTAACAGTAGGTAGGTAATATCGTCTTGAATCTAAACTATTCAGAATCGCTTTTGAAATGGATGAGAATTTAACAGACATATTGGTTTTGGCTGCTGCAGCTATTAACGTTATTTCTATTGCTAATGGCAGCAATGACAGTTGCAGATGACAGTAAATATTTATAGTAAACAAAATAGGACACTTTTCATTCCATTTTTTTAAAGACGAAAAAATTGATGTAATGGTTGTATGAATCGGTCAATTTTTTAGATCCTAAAAAAATGACTGAAACCTGTACCTACTAAATAATTGAATGCTACAAACGGGCTTAAGCGACTTGTGATTTATTTACATCATAGTATTTACAATAATTTTTTCACAGTATTGTGAAGTTTCAGTTACAGCATATTTTTTCACATTCAACCGCGCTATTTTAACGATTTTTGTATAATATTCACCCGCTCAAAGTAAGATTGGTGCCCAAAGCGATGTAAGTGATTGTGAAATTTATACAGGGTGTCTCTAAACCTAGTACCATAAATTCACCAGCCGCTTCCTGACGCAAAAATAAGTCGAAAATGTCTATAAAAATTTTGTCCTAAACCGCAGCATAAGGAAGCTACACGTCTTTGAAAATGGTGTTGAAAAAAGGGAAAACAATTGCATTTTAAAAACGGTTTGAGATAAAAAAAATCGAAATTTTGCAGGCAGCCTAACCTATTAAAGGTATAAACTTTCTACTATTTTTTTTTGTAAATTAACCAGGGGTGGCGCGAATGGGGGTTACCACGTTTTTCTTGTAACCCGTTTTTCTTAACCTTTTGTTTTTTCCATTTTAGTTTAGAGATTTGTATTCCCTGTTGCCTAATTAACAAAAAAGGTACTCTTGTTTCAACTCGCTTGGACTAACCGTTTCCTATAAAATGCAGGTTTTCTGTTTAGCCAAAATCAATTTAGAATGCTGGATTTGTATGTAAATTAATTTATTGAAAAATAAATTAAAATAAAAATAGTTACAGTAAGTGTTCGTACTGTTTATACCTTCAATAGGTTAGGCTGCATGCAAAATTTCGATTTTTTATTTCAAACCGTTTTTAAAAGCAATTGTTTTCCGTTTTTTCAACACCATTTTCAAAGACGTGTAGCTTCCTTATGCTGCGGTTTAGGACAAAATTTTTATAGACATTTTCGACTTATTTTTGCGTCAGGAAGCGGCTGGTAAATTAAATTTATGGTACTAGGTTTAGAGACACCCTGTATTTTAATCCATAAAATGATGTTTTTCTTTCTGGAACTTTTAAGTTTTTCTGTTTAATCCAAGAATTGACTTTAAAAAGGTTATATGCGCTATGAAGGGGAATTTAAAAAAGAGATAAGGTTCTCAAAATTATTTTAAATAAGACAATTTCAATAGGATGACCGGACCGTATGTTTTTTCCAAATCTGTGGAATGTATAATAGTAGCACGTCATATTAGTACTGTAATAAGTGAATGGGAATTTCCATTTGATATTGCAGACTTTTACAGCACCTTCTAAAGGAATATTTGAATAAAAAAGGTAAACTCGTTCCCCAATTTGGTGAAAGAAATTTTCCCCATATTTTTGGTGTTAAAGATTTATAAAAAGAAGCAAGTTATGTAAGTTTTGTGTTTCTATGCATGAATAAGGGGTGTATTAAATACAAGGATTTATATTCTTTCACCTTCCAACATGATTCCCTTCTTATAAATGCGCGATATACTTTTTTTTTAAATAAGAAACGTTTTACAGGTATTGTAAAACTATACTAGCCCCAAATGTGCCCATATTCGTATCAAAATCGTAGAACTTAGCGAACTAATTAAACCAATACATATACGGAACAATCTCAAAATCGGTCAATGTTATACTTATATGAGACTACGATATGAAAACATTCTACAGTTACTACAAGTTGGTGCGTTTCTGAAATAGTACGAATACCGTGATAGGTATTACAAAATTTCCTTTGAGATTTGACACTGTGCTAATTAAATTGTCGGTTAACAAGGTTTCCACATCGTTTTCATATTCTTAGCTGTTCCCTGTATGGATTTTAAAGGAAGCGTAAAACCACTATCCGAAAAGTTCAGTGTTTAAAACCACTATAAGTTCAAAAGCTTTGTTCTACACATTTTAAGTTAAGCCGGCTCTTTGCATAACATTTACTTTTGTGTAGGTATTTGAGGGTTTTAGAATTCCCCTTCTTCTACTGTCTCCCAGTTTTTGTTCTCGTGTTAATCTTCACTGCAAATGAGCTTAAATGGTACATCAAGCTGAAACGTGGTCGCCGTACCCTTTCTGTCTCTCTCTTCCTTGCTCCAAAATTCAAGGGTACTTCATGTCAAAAGTTTGGACCCTTATAAGGGACTTTAGATCGTTAATCAAACGAAACAGAATAATTGCGAGACAATGGCTCTGAAATAATTTTGGGGAACGAGATAGAATACACACACAAAAGAGTCATATTTGGTTTAATCAAGGAAACCATGTTTTCACGGGATTTGCTTTAACATTAACTTAATTCTACCCAACTTTGCCTAAATAAATCTGGGAAGACTGTTTGCGGATTTGCTTTCTCCACTCACTTCTATCAGATAAAGATAACGTTTGTTAATCATCGAAACCCAGCTTCGCATGCCATTTCAAGTACGATAAGGGACACAGACTACAATAAATCCAAGTTTCTAGAATTGGTTTTAAAATTTCATGCTTAAACTTATTTACAAAATTACTTTTATTAAATATATTCTTAAAATGAGCTTATACACAGAAAATAAAATGTGTCACCTTTATAGGTAAAGTTAAAAATAAATTCAATTATAGGGATATTTTTTTCACTACCTCGGAGCAGAAAATTGTGACTAATTAGGTTCGTCTTTAACAACGATCCTTCTCACAAAATCAATATTATAATTAATGTTCCGGAAATGTAATTTCGAATGCTTATTAGTAAACTTGAATACATTTTCAAAACTCTCTTTGAGATTAAAACTTTTCTTCGATTTTTTAATTATAGGATATCAAAGAAATGATTACCCCGAGATTAGGGCAATCTCGAATCTGTAATACGTTCATTATGTTAGGATCCAAAGCAAACTATACCTAAAACCAGCGAGGATGTAAAACAAGATTCGGGATCAGTACTGTATTTGTGCAGGATTTTCTCACAATTCCTTTATACTGAGCTTTTCTATGAACCGATCCGAATCAAAAGCATTCCCTTCAATAAAATACCTTTACCGTAAATAACACAAAAAGCCATCCCTGTGACAGAAAATTGAAAAATTCTTTTTTTTTAGTATGTTTGTAAGAAATGTTATATTTATCAAAGTTCGGTTATTCTAAAAGGAAATCGGTCGAGGAAATATCCCACATGCGTTTGAATTAAGATCTGGATTAAATTCTGACAAACAGCACAAAACCTAAAAGGCCTTGCTCGGAGCTTACTGTAGAGTCTAATGGACGGTAATCCAGATAAGTGTACGTAATGTTCGTTTTTTCCTAAACTCTAATAGTGATATTTTCAGCAAACGCTTAACTTCTGAACTGGTATTTCATGTTTATGAAACTTCTCAAAAATCTATAAATCAATGTTAGCATTAAACTGTTATACAAGATATCGTTTCGTTGGAGCAATACAAAGTTTGAAAGTTTTGTAGTGCAACGTGAACCTCACCAGTATTTCAAGAGGATGGGTACTTAAGTTTATTAAGTACAAGAGCTTTATTAAATTCTGGTTGCCGAAGTCTATTAAATTGCTTGTTAAATTATTGGGTAATAAAATTTAATTTATAATATAACTAAAACGCTTTACTATAAGGAACTCTGTTTTGATACCTTAATGATGTTTTTCGTTAGATACCGTCTTTGCCCGGAGAAGGTTTAAGTTCAACAACATCATTTTTACGCACCACAACAACCGTTTCTGTTTATGTACATCAGTGATTTGTCAAACTAGAGAGGAAAGCGGTCCTTACTTCCATTCGAACCAGCAAGTTGCCTCACGAGCGTAGCGAGTGGAAAAAAGTGTTTTCCTCTCGTGTTAGACACAAAATTTTTTCCACGACATCATGTTAGATACAAAAATGTTATTTATAAACAAGAAAAGTTAGGTTATTGTTGCGACTTGAAACTCGGTCGGTAATGCAGGGAGCGCATCAGCACTTAACACAACACTGTTACATTTGCTTAACTAGAGAGGGAAAACTAATTTTCCTCACTATTTTGCGAGAGGAAAGTTGGGCTTTCGGGACATGTCGTGGAAAAAACTTATTTCTTATTTGGGTAAATGTTTTCACTGAAATGCGCAACTCTGCATCATGCATGAATATTGTGCCGTGAATCAGCTTTAACTGGAGCAAGTATTGCTAGTGTAATTTCAAAGTTTGCATTTAGACTATTTTCAGTACAGAAGCCACATCAGTCTTCAAAATATGACTTTTCATCCGCTGGAAGTTAGGGGGAAAGAATTATGAGACAAAATAGCTAAACCAGATGTTTGAAAAGATACATAAACATTTTGACGAATGTTTTTTTAAAGTTGCAACACTATTTCATATTTGGGTAGGTTACGTAGGTTTAATTTTAACAGCACTGCTTAAAACAGATTTAAAAAAATAATAATTTTTGCATTAATAATAAAAAATTTCTTCATCTCCGTATATTAGTTAGCTTGATACAAACAAATTTGAGTCATGTCTGTATTTTGAAGTAGAAATAAAACCATTTTTTATGCACAGGTTAAAGATCAAAGAGGAAAGGTATACCCTAACGCGCGTGCTATTCTATTTATAAAATGTTTCCATCTGTGAATATGAAATAATTTAGCTTTGAAATGTACTTCATAGAAGTAATATTCTCAAGTAGTTAATCTTGCAAGATTTCAAACCCATTACATTAAATTGTTCGCGATATGATAATGCTTTCAAAGGTACCTACTCTAGCTTCTGTAGATAAATTACATGTGTTCCTTTGTCAAGGTACTTGCTTTGTTAATAGAAATTTGCTAACATTCAATTATTAGATGTTCAAGAAAGAGATCAGGAGCTTGGTTGTCAGCAACAATAATGGTAACATAAATAGGAAACGGAGTCGACTAAATTAACGAATAGAAGAATTCTGCGTCACAATAACTTACCCTATTTTCTTACTACCAAACAGCAGCTCCCAAAATTAAGTGTCACTTGAACTATAAAGCCCTTTGAACAAACTTGAATCCGCAATTGAGGTGTGCTAGCCATGTGGTACCAGAAGTGCACAAACATGAATTCTCTTGTATAGGTAGAGGTACTTGCGAGAGTAAGACTGCGACATATCACATGTTCTGTTGTTTTGATAAAAATGTTGCATCTACGACAGTTTGGGCTTTTTAGTCCCATTCCAAGCTCATGCTACAGAAAATTTAATTGCCACGATAAGTTTCCCATCACCTGTTCCAGATTTTGGCGATTGTTGTATACAGTGCACGGTAGTTCTCCGATAGAGGGCTGCAATGCAGTCCTTTTCTCTTTTCTGATGCACTATCCAATGGGTATGTGGCTAAACGGATGCGACTTCGAGAGTTAGTTATCAAACGTGGCAATGTGCTGTCATGAGTGCGGTGCCGAAAGGCATGGGGTTCAGATAGCCCAGACGAGGGGCAAAGGCACAGTACAATATTTGTGACATATGCAGCGTGATACCAATTCGCCCTAATTGCGACCTCGGGGTGAGATTATCACTATGCGACGCCTGACAGTTATAAGTTGGCCTTAACCAGGGGTTGACGTTTCATACGGGGAGCTGACCTTGCAGATCTACTGATCTTCGATCCGGAGATGTTCGGGTCTATGTTGACCATAAATAACTAGGAAGTTGCGTTAAGCTGGTGCCCTCCCCAGGGTGGATTAGTTGTACAATAAACTAACCAAAGGTAAGGAGTGTACAGTATTGCAATAAATGCTGTACACTGGGAGCGTTAACTAAGCGCTGACGTCCCCAAAGAATTCGTCCGGCGGGTGGGGTGGATTTATTGCTAGGTGCTCTTCTAGCCGTGCTGTAGCAATCATCGTTGAATGTTCGGTTAGCGGAGCCTTCACATTTAGGTACACTGAAGTGTCGGTTGAAGGTATGCTTAGGAAAGATATTGTCAAAGTAACTTTAATAACAGGAATTCAGTTATTGTTTTATGTAGGATGTTAGTGCACGTATATTCCAACCTTCTTGTGTGTGGATGCATTAGGGAAGTCCTTACTACCAAAGATTCCTATCTGCAGAAGGTTATTTATATATTGTTGTGCTGAAGCAGAAGCTGGTTGGAGGAAGGATTTAATCTTTATCTTTTATCTTATCCAAGTAGCAGGCATTTGAACAATCAACCAGTCAGACATCCTTTGAAGCAAACAGCCAGGGAACAGTAATCCAAACGGCCAAATAACTAGATAGGTAAAGGAACTAAGCTAACATCCAAACAACCAGATAGACTGATAGCCAAATAAACATCAAATCGAACAGGCAGCGCGAGAGACAAAATTGCGACTATGTTTACAATTTTTGTATCGTTTACATTGGGATTAGTTGAACAAGTTCAGTAGGTGTCTTGGTATTTTTAAACAATAAAGCCTAAAACCTACACTAGGACATGATGTACCGGATTATTTGGAAATAGCTCTACATTCGAACAGAGAGAAGGACATATTGACTAATAACCAGATAGGTATCTAAGATATCAAACAAGAAAGAAGTAAAACATTAAAAAATTCTTACAAAAATTTCTAAAAAAATAATTTTTGTGTTATTATTAAATTTTGGAATATGTAAAGCTCCTTAATATTTTCACGTTATAAATTTTGACAGGTCTGGATTTAAACAAGTCAATAGTTTAACATAATTATATTTTTTCTATAGCAGATGTTAAAGTGTGCTTTGTTCGACTAAAAATAGTTTTACTTTAAGTATTACTTAAGTATTACTTTAACCGCAAGAGTAGATAAAGTAACACTTTAACCGCAAGGATAGATAAAGTACTTTAATTTTCTGACTTTGTTTGGGTAACTCCATGGAAACCTTTGCTACCTACTGAGATTTTCGGGTTTAATATAATTTAATTTTAATTGGGTTTTTACAAATTTTTCTTATTTTTCTTTAACATCTGCTATAGAAAAAAATATAATTTTATACACGACGATAAAATTTAATTATCGACTCGCGAAAATTAATTCACTCGCGATTTCATCGCTCGTGAATTAATACTTTCCGCTTGTCGATAAAATATAATTTTATGGTCTTGTATAAAAAATAACTATTAAGTCAAAGTTACAGAGTTAACAAATACATCATTAAGGTGAGCTTACACAAATGTAGCTAGTACCGCCAAGTGAACCATGGTTGATGGAAGGGGTGTTTTGTGGTCGTCTTAATAGAGTTGATACTTGGCCAGGTATGCCTTGATGTAGTTATACTGAGGTCCAGGGGTCCAAAAATGACCTAACCAGTTGGAGTTGGAATTTAAAGCTGAATCGAAGAGTCTAGTTACTGGCTGGTTGTTGAGTGTAGCACACACTGAATAGAATGGAAAAGCGTTGTGCTTTTATACTAATTTCTGTGTCTAAATATGGACATGACCTCGAGTACACGTGCACCACCAGATCTCCTATGAAACCGGATATGCTGAATCAGCAGAATTGCAACATCATATACAAGTATAATGTCAAACTGACATGACGTGATACTAGCATGCTTACGCTTAGCCCGTGATACTGGCATGTTGGACAAACATTGATTTTACTTAGGTAATTACATTGGTCAGTATTATTACCTTAATAATTATTTTAAGCACTTCGTGACAATATTATTTAGTATTTCAATAATCGTTTTGAAATTTGATTAGGGTTTCCACTTTGTTATAATTTAATCATCAATCAGTGATATAATGTGCGCTCTTAGAGATAACAAATTCCAATTTTCAGTTTAATTATTTAACATGGGTTTTCGTTATGAACGCTCGATTGTGTCTGGAACCAATGCAATTGATCCATTTGAATTTATACCCTTTTTATAACCTTCATTGATTAAATGCCAGGTTTTTCTCTTTTGAGTTGAATATTTGCATATGAAAAGTTACTAGGGTGTGGCATTTAATTTTAGAAATTAAGTCGAACAGCCCCTCCTTCATTGTGAGGATGTTGCCGTAAGATTAGCCCATTGCACAAAGTACACAAATTTGCGCCATAAAATTTCAGCCCGTCTCCAACCGGAATTGGCCTACTTCAGCCAACATCTGAAATAAAAAGTTATAACCCGCGTCTACTTCACAAGAAGGGACATGCTGGAATTTCCTGGCATTATTTTTACGTCAGCCTTGAATTTTTAATCTTAATTTCACATAGTTCACATTTTTATCCTTATCAGTTTGTGGAAAATATTTATACTTCCAAGAACTAATCCAAAGGTATTATTGTTGAAGTGTAATGCAAACTGAAGGCGTAAGCTTCGCTTAATTAGTGAACTTACAAAATTAATGTAAACCATGATATATGACATTTTAAAACCCCTAGCAAAGATAAATGTTATGCTAACCAAGATATATTATACTGTAAGATTTAGAGTTGACAAGCAAAGGGGAAGGCGACGATCAATGAATGTGCGTATAATTCCAGACTTCGGTAAAAAAATTAATTGTCCTTTCCTCTGATGAAAACCAAATATAGAATAAAATAGTAAAAGTATTGATATATACAGTAACCCAGTCGTGACATTTTTATCTCTGAGCCCATTCATTTTATTGAGGAATAAAAACAGCGAAATTCCGTATTGTTCCTGCTATAACAAACTTGATCAACCGTTAAGGCCATCGTGATTGATGGCTATACACTATATTATTTGCTGAGCAGAAAAGAACCTTAAATTATGGTTAAAAGCAGAAATGAGAATTGTAATCTGATACTACAGTAAAATTATTTTTATATTATTTGATTTAATTTCGAACGAAACTTATAAAGAAATTAAATCAATTACAATTAAAGCCTGTGCGTGTAGAAACGAAAGCAAAAGCATACGCAATATCATTCCCTTTGGTATAGAATTTCGAACAAAATATACCCAAGAACTTGAATAAAAAGACATTTTTTCTTGAGGTATTTGAAACTGTATGCTCCTGAAGGACAAACAGGGATTGAAAAAGTTTTATAGGCACGATCCACTTTTCACTGGGTAGGTTTTTTAAAGCTACTTGGAAAACAAAACATGTAATCAAAAGTTTACCATTGTTGCCTATAAAAACAATTTTTTATGTTGACATTGTTGAAGAACTTTTTCTAAATATTACCTTATCTTTCAATAAAATATAGATTATACAAAAAATTGAATTTTAAATTGGACCTTCCTAAAAATAATTACGATTTCGCATTTTAACAAAATTTAATTCTGAATAATCACTCAACTTTACTAGTTGAAATTTTAAAAGATAATTTAGAAATATGGAACAATAGGAAGGCAAATTACGTTAAAAAACATGTGTATTGGATCAAAAGCCTTTTTGTATTGTATAGCAGCGTTGTTACACCCACGGATGTCCACCAACGCTAAAATATTGAATGCCAAGGTTGGTGATGATGTCTCGTCTTAAAGTTTTTTCATTCGGCTTATTACAATATTCGTCAATGGTGGTGAGATGTAAATTTTTGACATGCAGTTCTGAGAGATCACCTACAAAATACAATCGTTTTTGAAGTGTAACTTCTTATGCGGCGTTGGGGACTAAAATCTTGGGAGTGAAACGGATATTACGTGTCGCGTAACAGAAACACGTGACGCGCGGCGTTTTAAATTTATAGATTAAGCGTGCGTGTTGCGCAGACTCGAAGATAAAGCAGGTGGCGATCGCCGAGGAATGACGCACGCAATGTGTGTTTATATTCAATACATATACATTTTGTGTTTGTTAACATTTAAAGACAAGGTGCGTCAAAATTAATGCAACCAAATGGATAATAATGCACATACAGGGTGCGTCAAAATAAATGCAACAAACACACAAGAAGTAAGAAGTTACACTTCAGTCGTGTGTCCCATGTTTAAGAAGAATAATAAGCAATTGATAAGTGGCATTGAGGTCGCAGGTGCCTAAATATAGTAGCATCTTTTTTCCTTAGTTTTAAACATTTATTTACATCAAGTAAATAAAATTCATGGTTAAACTAAAAATGTTAAAGAAATTCAAATTTAGAATTTTAGCATCAGAACAAAGGTTCATATATTTTTAAACAATTCCGAGTTAATTACATACATCTCACGTTCTATGCCCTATAGGCGTCGTTGGTGGCTTCTAATGGCCAATTATTTCTATTCACCCCTACCCCTTGATCTCTTGAAACTTTATTTTCATTGCTTCCTGTTCTAATTATGTTCTTTTCTTGTTGAGATTTACTTCTATAGTTTTTCAGTTGGATACAAACTTCAGCAGCCAATTAATATTAACGTTTTGGATAACACTTCCATTATTAGATCCAATTATTTGTCCAAAAATTTACTTTCCATAGTCTTAGCAGCTCAATAAACGAAAATTTCAGGGCCCATGTCTTATTAGTTATGATCTTGCTACGTATATAAACTATCTACTACTTCTTATCCAGTTTAATAGGGTGGACTGTAAAAAGGTATGTTTCTCTGAAATCTGCAGGTTTACTAACACATCTAGTTGGTTAATAAATTGTTGACATTTAAAGATTTCTAATTTGATTATGGCAACTACAGAACTCGTATGACTTGTTCTTAAAATATAGTGATTTTCTAAATATACATCTTGGTGCACTGATATAAAACAATAATAAGCTCAGATGAAGAAATGTTGCAAGGGTTTTAAAAATGGGAAAGAAGATTAGTAGAGATGAGATAGAAATGTCGTTTTGATATTAGATAGGAACCTGTGCTACATTCCTGCGACAGGAAAATTATTCAAAGTTGTGTTAGAACATAAGTGTAAACTATCACTTCAATATTGTTAGCTTGGTAAACGAATCGAACAATGCTTTAAGCCATCAATCATAGTTCGTTCATCTCTGCCGTCTTTCTTTTCTAAGTGGCTACTTTAAATATTTTCGTTTTACAATTAATGATTGAAAAAGGCAAATATTTCCTCCTTATCTTTTCATGTACGAATCTATTTCAATTAAGAAGTCAGTTTATGCTACAATAACTGTCTTGTTTTGGAAGGGTTTTTCTGCGCACTGCTTTCGTGATAGTTAAAATTGCTTTAGCTCGTCGTGTTTCTGTCAAGACGTTCTTGTTAATAGGAAAAGACAAATCGTTCGAGTATCAGCTCTAATTTGTTCCAGCATGTGATTCTGTAAATCCAAATAGTTTACTTGTTAAACCTAAGATTTTACTTTGTATGATAGAAGTAACATCAATCAACAACAAGCTTCCTTTTAATTTAACTAACGTCCAACTCTTGGAATAAAAGTTGAAGATATTCGAGCGTGGAAAGTATTGTCCATTCTGTTAGCAGCACCGCCATCCAATTACAAAAGACAGCTGCTCGGGAAACATATCTAAGTCTTTCTAAACTATTGTTGTCTCTTACTCCGATTTTGTAGCGTGAATGTCACAAAAGAGAAACTGTAATTTTATTACTCTTAGTGGTGCTCTTGTTCATGATATTAATCTTCATATAAAACTTTTTCGTGTCACACTAAAACTCGCCACTTTAATTCGATATTCAGCAACAAGCAGCTTGGAAAGCTGCGAAATAACTTTTGAAAGAAGTGTGAAAATTTATGTAAAATACGAGATGCATATTTGTAAACTGGTCACGTTACTTTGGTGGATGAGAGTTGATCTCTTGAACTCAACTGAATCCTAAACCGTATGCCCGAAAGCTCTCCCGCAAAATAATCACTGTTTTCTTTATATTTCAGGAAATATTTAGGAGTCTGAAATTAACACTCAACCTAAAACTTAAATCTTATATAAAGCTGTATCGAGATCATTTACACGTTAGATATAGAAACATTTCGTGCTTATGTCTCATTTGAAGCTTTAGTGAAGAGCTCCCTTTATTAGTTTCCTGACGATTGGATTAATTAAATTAGGCACCATTCTTAGTAGGCCCTACTTGAAGGGCACTTATGTGGTCGTTAATAAGATAAATTATCGTACGTAGTCGTGACCTTTCTAAGAGAAATTTCCGATTAATTTCCTTATAATCTGATAATTGACGTTTAGTGGACGCTATAATTAAGTTTTCATTATTACGCCTCTTATGACCCATTTAGGAAAATTAATTGGTCTTTTAGACCACTCTGGTGTCTCAACTGTTAGACTTGTGAAGTCTAGTGCAGTGACTATATTAATTTACCAAAAGTATAATTTTACTGACATAACATATATGGTGTGTGATTCTGAATAAAATCGTGATATAGGTTAACTTATCAGTGGACCACAGTTTCCTCTAACCTTTTCTGAATGATAACATATAAATCTGCTAAATTTTAAATGAGCAACCAATTTCAGGTGTGTGTAACACGAAGACATCTTAATAAATTAAACAAAACCTTTAAGTAGAAGTGGTACTGGCAAAAGTGATTGATGAGTGTTTACTTTGGGTACACATAGATTGCAGACAATTTTAAACGTAGTTGCAACTAAGTAGAGAAGATATTCATAACCATCTTGGAAGAAGGGTTAGTTTGAAAATTTAAACGGTAAACTTTTACTTTCCCAGTGAAGTTTAGAATAACTTTCCGCTTCCTTCAAAGTGAGTGCACAAAACAAAAATTTCCCGGTTTGAGAGCTATTAAAACTTTTTCGTGAATATCTTACATTATTTAGATAACGAAAACTGCCGAAATATGAAACGCGGGCGTCGAATGTTTCAAATCGGACTTTTCAAAGGATACTTTTGAATATTTGATGTCCCAGACTACAGATTCCTTTTGTTTAAAATTCGAACAGAAGTCCCCTTTCACGAGTAACGCAGCTACTATTCCTCAATAAATCTGTGAATATAAAACTCTCAAAGACACAACGGAAAACTATAAAAGTTTCAGAAAACGTTGTGAATCCAATGGTGCGTTTCTAAATAGAAAACTTTAATGCTTCACCTAGAAATGTAATTTACAATTCTTTTGTTTTATTTTAAGCACCCGTACTGGAAGCTATATAAAGCATGATTATGCCACGTTAAAAGAAAATGTGGCCTTACATTACTATAATTCATGAAATGTACTTTTCCTCCGCTTGAGAACTCTAAGTAAACATCTTAACGTCGAGAACCCTAAGAAAATATTCTTAGCGTGAACAGTACTCGGAAGTTATTATGAGATTAACTTGAAAAATGTCGGAAGCTCCTACTTTCTTGTTTCATAATATAGAAATTGGATTATGAACTTACCCATCACCTTAGCTGAACTTATTATTACGATTATACTTAAATGTAATTTTCTATTATTACTTAAGAATGGTTTTTTGTTATTCTCCGATGGTATTTAGGAGATTTTCGTATCGTATCCGCATGGTTTCCATGGCAGAGAGGACTATAACAATATTCACTAATCAATTAAAAGAACTAATTGGTAACAAGTCTAATTGGTGGATCAATTGTGCAGCTCTTGGATAGTTGAGATAAAAAAGCATTATATTTTAAATTCTAATTAACATTGGTGTTTACTCTCTGAAGCAATCTAACGTAACGAAACAAAAATATTTAAAGTAGTTTCCGCCTGTAAGCTTTAGTAGTTGTAAAAGCGACCCCTTGGAATTTCCTAAATAAAACTAAATAAACACGCACCACTGAATTTTGTAGGTGTGGGACATAAAAATTTGATTGTGACCTGACGGCGTGGAGTAAGCGAGACAGTTCGTGACAGGAGTGTTAACTGACAAGATTTTGGAAAGGATTTCTTGTTTTGATTATTTTATTTTATTGTTTATAACGATTCCCTGGAGGAAAACGACGTCAAAATTGTTACAAAAATAAATTCCTGTTTCAAAGGATACTATTATAGTATTTTTTGTAATAGGGTTACACAAAAGCTAACTTTATATTGCCAAACATTTGATAAAATACATTACGCATTATATTAGAATTAACGATGTGATGTGGGTAGGCGTGTATTTTCATTTCCCAAAGGAATATTTCCACCAATCTAGTATTTATAGCTATCTTTATTTGTTAAGAATGATTCGTGCAACATTTGTGGTATTTCTGACATTTACGTGAAATTTTAGTACTTTCCTTCGTTATTTAATCACGAAGAGAGAGTATATAGTATATAATATTCAGTATCACTAATAAATTTGGTCAAGTATCGGTAAATTGAGTTTTGTCTTCTTAGCCGCCTGGAATCTGTATAAACAAAACACTAAAGTGATTATGCGCCAACAAATTTACCAGTGTCACACACTATCGAAACTTGTAAAGTACATTTTATTAATTACAGCTGCCCCTACATTTATTTCACCATACATTGAAACGTTCCACCCTTCCCTTATGGGGTTGGAGAGACGTTCAAAATTTGTTTTTAAAAGCTGGATACACTCTTGAGATTGTCCAAGGATTCCTGTCGAGACCAGAAACAAACACCAACATATAAACCTGTTAAATGTATTTATTTCGTTTTAATATGTACAATTGAATAAATGAATGATTGTTTTGGTTTTCTAATTAACAAAACAATAACAGCCGTATTCATAAACAAATTTAGTCGTTACTAACGGCCTAACGGGCAACTAGTTTAGCCAGGATCAAACCCTATATGTAGAATTATGCATAGGGTGTGATCCTAGCTAAACTAGTTGCCCGTTAGTAACGACTAAATTTGTTTATGAATACGGCTGTAAATAATTAGTTGTAAAATGGATTTACTGAACACAGCTATAGATGACGTAAACGGAGTCGCGTTGTGGAAAGTAACTATCTTTTGATGTTTTGGTTCATAAACAGCGGAACGCAGTAAGCAGGTGTTTTGGACTAAAATAGTTTAGTGGTCCGGAATAATTACTTTATAATGGCAAACCAACAAAACTTAATGAGAGCAACAGAAAAGAGGTCGACTGAATGTTTAAAGATTAAGCAATAGGTACTACTAAAGGATAACACGGTCAGTAACTTTTATAAATTTCGGAGGTTAAGTATCTTAAAGATAAATAATTGTAATTTGTGATATGTTTTACTGTAGGGGATGCTGGGCCTGAGATTTAATTATAAACCAAACTAGCGTTTAATTACAATAATTACAATGGATATCAGGTCGAACTCTGAAGGTTTCAGCACCTACGGTGATCTAACGGGACGTGATTGTACGGTAGCCGGGATGGTAGGAAATTATTATCTTTTGAACGGCAGGTATGAGGTTGAATTGTTGACTATTAATTTAGAAAAGGACGTCTGATATTTGCATGAACTGTTCGGGGTATATAAAGCTTCCCCAATGGTCACTGAGTTCTAGCTTTATGTGGGAATGTGGTCAGGAAGAGAAATGATATATAATCAATTGGCACCAATAAACAGTACTTCGGAAAAGGTTCGCTAACTTGCAACAAAAGGTGTAATGAGTTTTAATCGGGAATGTACAGGGATATAGCTTAGGTCGGTTGAATCAGAGCAAATAATACTGAGAGCAAAAGGTCGGTCTTATTTAACAAAAATCGGTCAGAAATTCAAGGGGCAAAGCGGTCGGTTTAAATAAATTTCGAAAATCAGTGGTCAGGCGGTCGGTATAAAAATTGAACGGTCTCAGAAAATCTCTTAACACAATTAGAAGTGAGGCTTCTAACCGAATTAACCTCAAATTTTAGCTGCATCCGCTGTTTATAAAGGTGACCAAAAGTCCCCCTCTTTGGACCGAATGCTGCGCCATCGTTTCCCAGCTGATTCTCGAAGAGGTGGAACTTTAGGGGGGCGGAGGTGACGTCAGCTTCGTTCTTGAACGTCGGGAAGATAGCTACTGCCCTAACTTGCACATCTGTGCTAACTTGCAAGAACGGTAGCAACGTTACAGCATTCAATCCTTTTTCGGTCAAACCAGAACTGTCTTTGGGGCATAAATAATTCGAGATTTTTCCCATATTCGATATATCGGTTAGGTCGTCTTTATTTTTATCTTTTAGCAGCTCTGCACTTTTCTTAAAGCATCCTTTTATATCCTCACCTTATCTCTTGTACCACCCCGTTTATATACTCTATGAATGAACTAAACCACTTGCGCCCAGGAATTTGGGGACTTAACCATAGTAGTAGGTGTAACTCCCAAACTGGAACCACGTGGTAGTTTTACATAAGTTTTTGTTTTAAGTTATACCAGCGAAGAGACGCATTCCGTGATAAGATCATTAAAAAAAAGGAGTCCTTCTGTAATTCCTTTAGGATGCAGAAGTATCTGATTAGCTCGCTTAACTGTGTTTGAATGGGTCAAAATGTTTAATTGCCGCACCGAAACTGTGCAAGAAGCTCTTGCTCAACGCTTTATGGCTTTTGAAATTGGGGGAAAGGGTAACATTCCAGTTGATGAATCAGGATTGACACAACACAAACCTGCTTGAGGTGGGCTCTCTTCTGCGGCATTGGAGATCATTGTAATGAAGAAACCTCCTAAATTGTTAGAACACCTTATCAAACTCCCTTAAACTTCTCCACTATTAATTAATACAACTTTGAAGTTCTTCCCAAAAGCGAAACAAACTTTACACGATTTACCGGTGATGTTCAACGTCCAAATTGGTTTAGGGTTGACGTAACCATAGTGAAAGATACTTTAATATTATCAGATGAGAATCCTCTTTCTGGACGCGTTAGAATCGTGGAAATGACGGAAAGGGTGACTTCCGGTCCCAGAAGTGTTAGAGCACTCTCTCTAATCTCTTGAAGTCTGTGACTATTAAATAACACAACATTGAACTTCTTACCAAAGGGAGAAGCTGACGAACCAAGCTAAAATAATTTTCCCAACGATTTAACGATTGCTTGCCTTATCAAGTGTTAACAAACCACACATTTACTAACATGTAAATAATATCATATTAACTAAACGTCAAAATGGAATATTGACGTACAATGTAACCACCGAGACAAGACAAAGATGTTCGGATGCATAATACAAACTTCTAATTAAAGTTTAATATGGAAACATGGTGTGTTGCACAGAAATTCACTTGAACGAAATTCTATACAAATCTGTTTAAGCACGTACGTGTGCTTAGTGACGCTTCCAGTATCATTTCTGCTGAAATAAAGCTCGGGATTTGTTTCAGAAGTACGTAAATATGTGTTGCGACTTTGTAATTTACATTTATTAAGCAGCAAGTAAGAAAATGAAAAAGTAGAAAGTTATGCAAACTTCGTTTGCTACTTTTTAGGGCTTTAAAGTTTTAAGGTTAAGGTTCGTTATAGCACGAACCGAATAAAAACTTTTTAACAAACTTGCAATACGGTTGTCTGACCTTCCCTTGAACAACCTCTTGACAAGAAGAATAATAATTAACCGAATTAGTTTTATGCTGATGTTCATGAAAGTTTTTATCCTTTAGTTTCAAGTCTACTACGCACTCCAAAATTTTCCGTCTATTGACGAAGCTAAAATTTTTTTCATAGATATTGTGGTATAGGTGGCTCCGGGTGGCTCCTTGAGGCAAATTATTTCAATTTTTGTATGGTAGACTATTGAATATCCCAACTGAGTTCTTTGGAAACGGAATTGAATATAAAAATTGTTCTTTAAATTTATTACAGTGTTGGTATTCCTTTTGGCAGGATAAATCCTATGAAGTGGGTTCTAGGTGACGGTGGCGTCGAGTTCAGATATTGATTGCAGGGGCCCGTCCGAACTGTGATCCGAATACGACGATCTATCACGTTCAGTTTTTAACCGCCCAAAAAAGAATTGTAAATGAAGGTTTTAGAACTTGGTATAGGAGTATCTTAAAAAGTTTCTTGTATGTAATATGTTTGATGTATCGACATATTTGTGGTTTCTGACAGTGAGGAGGTTTAGACAGTTTATTTTATGCGTTTAGGGTTTTACAACCAACTGTGACAGCGCATTTCTGCGAAACGAATTTTTTTATTTATAACATGAGACACATTCTACGTTTGTGGGTAAGAGGACACCTACTCAAATTGTCATGTTTTAATTATTTTTTGTCAATATAGAAATTTGAAACTATTGTCAGTAGTTGTTTTCGAGAAACCCAAGAATTATAGGTTAAAGATAATGTGTACTTCTTTAAATTTGAAGACTTTATAAATGACCGATATTTTCTGCCAATTTGTTTCATTCAAGAAAATGCGAAATGTTAAAAGGTTAATGGTTTATCAGAACTAGACTAGTGCTGTATTTGTACGGGGGGTTAATTTTGTTAGCGATTCTCTATAGCTTTTTCGAATTAGGAATTTACATGGATTCGTGCCGAGTAGTTTTTATCTTTGTTCTTATTCATTTTCTATTATTATAATTAATATTATCGATGTAATTATAAATATATATTATAAACCCTCACTGCTCTTTGGTTTAATTCAGGAAAAATGGAGTACGTACTTACAGAAATTAAATTTGCCTGCCAATACACAGTTGAATAATCGGGTTTCGTTAGTGAATTCGCTGTAAAGTGGATGAAAATGAGAGTGACGTGATTCAAAGAGGTTGTTTTATATAAAGCGGCACGACTAGTCAATATGAAGCACTGACATATATAATTGATTGCTCCTTTAGAGCACGCTCGCTTTCGTCCGAAATTCCCAATATATGATGGGAAGTAAATGTTGAATCGTGAAGAAATAATACGAAGTAGTTAATAGCCATCGAAAAAACGTAATGGAGACGGAAATGAGGGCGTTGTGAGAAATAAGCTGGAAGCGCCCCAGCGAAAATCTTTTATTTCCTATAAGAATTTAAATCTACAATGCAATTAAAAATATACACTCAATTTGTAAAAAAATAGAAATTTCACCTACAAAACATTATTTCTAATAAAGCCGATTTACTCTAAAACCAAAACAAATCCTATTATTCTGAATAAATGGGCTCATTATCCAATTAGTAATGATGCGCCTACTGTAACGCTTAATGGTACTAAATTTTGTTCATAAATTTACTCTAGGCACTGTATGCTGTTTAATCTAATATAAACTTAATTGGATACTGTGTTAATCCTAGATTCAAGCGTGAATAATGTTGAGTTTAACAATATCTTTCTCCAAAATAATCAGTAGGTTATGCAACTGCAACAAACTGTTTTTAACTCGGAAACTTTTTGAACTAGGTTACTGAATTAGCTTGAACAATGGCAACTATAAATTGCTAGCATAATGGCAGGAACAAGTTAGGAATTAAATTAAGACGGTATTCTGATAACTAAAAGTGATTAGTACAACAAAAACGAAAAATATGCAGTAGCAAAAAAGGATTGGTTAACACCGAAATCAATTAAAGCGTTATTTAAGAAGATTTAAAGAACATATGGAAACTATTACAGACATCGATAATAGTTATTTATGTTACAAGTACGCAAAACACAGTTTTAGTGGACGAATCCAGATGTTTACGGACGAGGCGAAGCCGAGTCCGTAATATCAGATGAGTCCGCTAAAACTGTGCTAACAATTGTTACCAAGAATTGTATCCATGGTAATTAAACTTTTAAGCGACACTTTTTATTTAAGTGACGACGGTGCAATCGGGCATAAATCTAATAAATTCTAAAAAAATGGTTGATGTTCCGGTCGAAATTACCGAAAAAGCCAGAAATATTGTACTAGATTTGCTGCCACTCAAGTCTAGGCAGCAATACGAGAAGGAGTACGAAATATTTAATGATTGGAAGCAGAAAAATCGTGTGACGGTCGTGAATGAAGATGTGATATTGACTTATCTGCATTCTGGTGACATTTTTAAATATGCCAAAAACTGTACTTTCCATTTTCATGTTTCAAAGTAGATTATTTTGTGTTAATTTATATGTTTTTTGTATTTTTTTTGCAGCAATAGCTGTTTTGTGTTGTACAATGTTTTTAGTAAACAAATTCAGTCCTCTAAAGTGTTGCTAAGTTACCTTTAAGGGACTAGTCCCCTAAAGTGGCATTTTGCGGATTACAAACAGTTTCCAAAGTAACCACTGCGGAGAGCGTGTACAAAAAAGATATTTAAAACTCAATAAAATTTTAACCTTCCCTCTAACACCTTTAGGAATTTAATAAAATAGACTCGATAAACACAATATAGTACCTACCTAATCCACATCCATCAACTTACTATATAAGTTTCGCAACATTTCTTAATGCTTATCCATTAGCTATGGAAATTATTGTTAGGGTTCCTCCTTTATCAGTTCAAAGCTTTTATATCCGTTAACAACGTGTGCAATAGATCTTGAATATTTAATCTTTAAAATGCTTTTTGTTATATGACATCTAACATTATATCGCAACAAAAATATACCTTCGACGTACGGCATAACTTTCAATCATCATTCAGATAATATTTCCCAAAGTTGGAAATTGTAGATTTCCAGATTCGGCCGAGTTTAACTCAAAGGATTGAAAATAATGACATGTGAAAACTCGAAACAAATAAATAAAAACCCTTTTAACATTGCTGTGGTGTTAAACTTTATGTAATAAAGTTTTCGTATATTTAATATAATTAATGGTTGCATTTGGATGTCTGTTGCGGTTTAAGTGGAGGATGCGGCGGAATAGGCAATGATATATAACTGAGGCTTAGGGAGAACCGTAAGGTCTAAGTCCAGTCCTGATTATCAACCCTTCTAATGATCGTGTAATCCAAGATATTAAAGGATATCCAGTGTTTGAAGTAAAATGTGTTAATTCTTCAACGAATGTGTTTTATTTCTTATTAAGCCTCCCTTATTGAGTCTTATCTGTTATTCAGAGCAAATGACAGCAGTTTCTTTAAAATATTAAGGTAATGTCTGATATGGAGATATTTCTAGAGTTTATACGTCCATCTAAAATAATAATAATTAAGTTATTTGCTTGGTGACATTCTCGCATGGAAACGTATTCCCATGCGTTAGTATAAATATATTAAATATTCTAATTACTTTCAGTTGTAGTAGGTACACATAGCGTGTTTAATTTAATACATTAATAGATTAGATGAACAATAATTCTAAATTATAAAAGTAACTAATAAAGTTGATAGCTCTGTAATTATCGTATCGCAGTTTACTAAATAGAAATTGGCCATTACAGTAATAAAAAAATGTGGTAGTACATTATCGCAGAGGTAATCTAGACACATAAGTCAATTTAACGTAAAATATTAATTAAAAGTTTTATTGTAACTATTATAACTCGAGGGCATGCCTACTATGTAATTATTGATAACTTTTTAGTGTGTTAATGTCATAAATAATATCCACACAGATGGTGTTATACTGTTCGATTTCTACAGAAGATAACTTGATTTCAGGGTTTCTAAACTTTTTGTTGAAAAGGTTTTCCTCAAATTGTTTGCTGGAAAATGTAACTAAATACTGGAATTACTATATAAATAAATAATTGTTAGAATTATATAGTATGTTCACCGGCTATGCTTTATGTTCTAAAGAAGAACCTTCGCAAAATTACAATGTGAACCCCTAATTTACAATTCCATAATCAGGTCTACGTATATGTTCCCTCACGAATGGAGTATTTAGAGCACGGTATCCAGAACTAACATAAACAAACTACAAGTCCTGCAAAATGCATAGTGTTGCGCAAAAAATATGTTTACAAGTTACAACCACACCAATCTGTGCAGCTGTGCAATAATATAAGATAGGGTTGAGAAAAAATACGCACTGCACGTAGGTGTCAATGTAAGGTGGATACGATTTGGAAATTGGCGGTTTAAATCGAAATTCTAGTTAAACCGGAAGTAATGACCGACCTTTTAATTTTGAATCGAAGAGTGAATATATTTTTCAAAATATGGAAATATAAGTACATCTTTTTTACCATTTCGTCAACGTAAGGATGTCTTTATATTATTTATAATAATCCTAGAGATATGAATTGTAGTCGTTCAGACGGGCTGCTGAGCTTGTTTGAAATTTGCTTAACATGTTCCGATCTCACACTTACAGTTTTTTTGCTGAACATGGAGGTTATTTGTTCTGAGTAGGTAATATAATATAATACATAGCGGGAAAAAATGTTGCGTGCAACTAGTATGTGTACATAATGCTGGCGCCGAGTTGGCTGCCGACAAATTGGCTGGCGCCGAGTTGTTCCAATCATAATGTTTTGTAATTTCCCATTATTTAGTAAAAGTGAAAAACCTGCCAATGAATATAAAAAATTAAAAATGTAAATGCAAAAAATATTCTACCAGGTCTACCAGAATTCAGTTACATCCACATCTTGGGAACCTTTGGATTTAATTAGAATTAAAGACAAATTTATAAAACCATAATTAAGGTAGACCTGAAAACGCTGCTGTGTAGTGGTCGTAACATATTAACTTATAGAAAATGAAAGTCTAACTACAGTCCTACAGAATTTGGATGACTCGCAAATTGCGTAGACGAACAAGCAACACTTCAGTGTTTAAACTTCCAGCAACACGGCGATAGCTGTGCTTTTTCTCTTCTTCACCATTGTGTATCCACGAGCCAGAGGCCATTTCTGTTGAACTGTATTATTATTGATCACATGACCCTTTTTCCGTGTATTTTCCTTCAGAAGTAAACCACATAAATGCTCACGTGATTCCGAGGAAATTACAGTCATCTCTTTTTCAAAGCTGAAAATTTGTAAATTGTAAGCGCTCTTAGCTACTGGAAACGTTTGTGAGTTTGTCAATTATTACATGTTCTTTTGAATTTCACGATACCACTGAGTGGATTCGGCATAAAAATAAGTAGCACCTGGTAATTTTGTAATAGCTTCATTTATACGAACAACAAGGTTCGAGAAGTCTAGAAGTTAAAGAATTATATTTTTTAAAGATAAATAGAAACAATCTTTAGATTGTAGTAGCTACCAAAATCGTGTAGGAATTATTTGAAGCTGACCATTGTACGTAAATACATTTTCAAGCTGTTGCTTTGAAAATACCTCTCGCTTAAATTTATGAACACTTTTGAACAAAAGGAGGTCAATGATAATTCCAACAAAATTTTCAATAAACGAACCCTCTAAAGGTTTATGTAAATTTCAGTTGTACTTGCTGATGGTCGAAAGATTAACTCCATCAGTTTTGTTTGGTTTTCAATCAAAATTTAATATAAATGTCGAATTGAAAAACACGGTGTTTGTATAACATTGCCTAAAGGTTAATCAATTTGGTACTTTTATATCATCACTTCACGTCGAATATATTTATATTTGACGTTTTGGTTTTGTTTAGAGAGTTTTCCAATTTTGCTGTTATTATTAATAAGATCGGTTAGCGAGAATGAACGTGCGATAATTGTATTTCATTATAACACAGTTAATTTGTTGATGTTTAAAGGTTTCACATTCGATATAACCAATTCTGAATTTGAAATAAAGTAGATCTTCTCCTAAAGTTTTATTCACGGAACATTAATTCGCGAAAGCAGTATTCGGAACTGCCATCAGCCGCAGTTTACGGGTAAGCTAGGTTATCCGTCAGAACAGTACACGAATCAAGGTATTTGCAGAGGACGTTTACGATCAATGTTGTTGTTTGAGATATGGCACAAGTGTTTATTACTAATAGAATTAAACGCTCGCACGCGAATGTATAACAATAAACCAGGGACGAATAAATAGCTTATACCTCTGCTAATCCGCTTTACGGCTACATTTTATTGCCTTTTATGCAGATTATTCCAAAACTGGCTGCAGCAGCTAGAAACTCAAACTAAATTAAAACTGTACCATATGCGAAATTCCACGTCGAGTTTAAACAGTTTATTTGCGTTTTTATTTGAAATGCTTGTATTTCAATTGTGGGCCTTCCTTTGTGTCTCTTAATTGTGATGCCAAAAAGGGTTGCGCCGTACAACGTTCCTACATCCCTTTAATTCCCGACTTATTGATTTGTGTGATTGGCAGCACATCCACTGTCTTTTGGTGTATTAACTAATGGCTGTCAGAAACATAATCGTTGATTATATATCGTTACATTAATAAAAGAAAATCAGTTCGTATTTTTGTCTAGAGAAGACTTTTTATTCAACTTTTACTTTCCCCATCTTAAAACCGCACAAGGTATAGAATAACTTCTTGTTTCTTTATTGGTATTGTTTGTTCCACTCATAAATCATTTTTCCTAATAAAAACAATGATCTTGAGGTACCTATAAGTAGCGGCAAATTTTTATTCACTTCGTTCTCTGAACCGCGTAGTAGTTTTTTTGCCTGAAAGTATCACAATATATTTATCACTTCGATTACACACATGACCAAATAGAAGAGAATTTCTTCTGCTGAAATTGGAATAACAGAAACCAAAGGAATATAACAAACAAAGGATAATATACGAGTATAAATAGTTCAATCGGCCAGATGTTATGATGTTCCTAAGTCGACAGCAGGAGTAAATAAAATTAGCGGAAAGTACATAACAAAGGAAGATATTTGAAGCTATATTCTAATTTACTCGCGAATAGGTTCAGAACGCTAAGCAACAAGGAAGGGATAACCAAAAGGGAATCTATTACTGCCAAACTAATTAGAAGCTGAAAATATCCCGTTGTTGGTTATAAATTCAGAGCCAATAAATTGCGCGTGGTGTCCTTTATGACACTGATTTTCAGAGGAATATTTTTATACATGACAATATTTTTTGCTATTATTCACTAGACCATCACCTACCTTTGATTGTAGGAATTGGTGATACAGTAATCGCTATTAAAAGCATTGGACTCCAGATAATCATAAAAGGTCTATAACTGCAATGATTCATGAACCAAAAAATCATTGACCCCATAGTGATTAAAAGATAAATGATTGCCGGTGTTCCCAAATCTTAAATGTCAGATTAAATATTGAACCTTCTTATATTCTCTCCTACAATCCTTTCCCGGACCCTCTAGTGTTGTTTCACTCGATGATTGTCTATTTCCTGTTCGTTCTACTCAGATATTAGTCGAATATGAGAAAACCTAATCGTCAATTGTACTTCTCCAAGAACGTGTGAAACGGGGCAACCAAAAACCAAAAATAAGTCGGTAACGAGATGTTTAGCTGAATCCTTGACTTATCTTAAAGATAGGTTAAGGGTTTTTCTCCGTCTGTCCAATTCTCTAGTCCTTATTTGGGACTTCCACTGTTCTGTATTGTTCTATACTAATCCACCATCTACGCCTTATGTCGCAAATATAAATTGAATCCACATAAAGGTCTAAACATATCTGTCAAGGAACGGTAAATAGGTTGACAAAGAAGGACTTGGAACTGTATTAGTAGAGAAGCAACGACTTTATCCTGATTATAATATTTAAATGCCCATAATCTGGGCATTTGACGTTTGAGAACAAGAAAACCCCTATATACAGGCAACAGACTGAATATTTACTCTTCTTCTGTACAGTCCTGAACCGTAGAGAGACCCGGAGAGACCTTCTACTATTGTATATTATGTTCTTCTACTGCCCATTCACTGACCCTATTGTATTGTAACATATCCTTTTATACTAAAGGAAATACCTGGTGAAATTAATTTGCTGAAAAAATCCACATAATGCATATGTATAACATGATCTTTAATTTGTTGTTTCAGGTGTACCAGAAGCATGGACTTCTAAAGTACAAGCGGCGGAATTTCAAATTTCATCACTAGAAAATCAAGGATACAAAATAAATATGTATTTGAGGTAAGTTTGTTGTCTCGTAAAATAAAATCCAGGGGAACCAGTCCTCTTGGTCATATTATACATTATTGATTTAGAATTAAACTTGCAAAGTTTTTTTTTTCTGAAGTGGATTTTCATTAAATAACGCAAAAGTGCTTGCAAAGGAATTCAACCAACGTAATATTTCCAGTTTTAAATTGCATAATGAATTGTAAAGGTTTTTCGAAGTTTTAATTGCTTTTCGCAGCTTACGTCAATTCAATATTTAATATTCTATTTTGGAAACCTTAAACTGAGCAAAAATAATGAATTTTATTTTGAAGTCGTCTGAAATGAAATCGGTTTTAAATACTTAAAGTTATTTCAGTCTTACATTTCTTTCCAATTTTAATTGCATTAAAGTAACTCCGATTTCCTCCAGACCTGGTAAAAAATACTCAAACTTTCTGGATTATATTAAATATATGCGAAGGTGACTTAGGAAGCAGAATTTATTTGATAGCATATGTTGTTTTATTTCGAAAGAAATCAAAGAGAATTAAATGATATGACACTCAATTCACTTGACATGATATACGTTAGGGTACTAAAGTCATTATTTTTATAATATGAAAGTTTAAAGTTCAAGATAAACGACTGCTTTTAGTCGAACCATGAATAAAGGAGGTTTGCTTTACAGTCAATTGCTATAAAGAGTGGGATCCTCCAGAAAAAACCTTTTTCGGATGGCCGGTTACCGTTTCAATAAGTGTTAGTAGAATTCAATGTAGTCGCACAGGAAGTTACCCTGATAAATGACCAAGTGTCACAGAAGACCTTTTGGTTTGCATGAATGCTTTGAAAATATGTTTTCTAAAGACATAAAGGTATTTAGAACAAGAGAATTACTATTGATGTTGAAGTTACTTCTTTAAATAACATGTATATTGTTACCATCTCCATCACATTAATCAAAGGACTTTTGGGGAATGTGGACACAAACAACAACCGGTATATTTATTGTAATATGTTATTGGTCTACTAATGCCATTGTCACATAAAAATGTACGAAGTAATTAATCTTAACTGCACTGCTTTCTGCCTTGTTCCATGATTTTTTCCTCCTCCTTTTATCAGCCTTTGTCTTTGTGTTGCGACTGCATAATTATCATTCCTTGTGTTCTTTGCTATCCCCCCTTTCTTTCCTCTTGGTTCTTTCCTTTGCAAGCTTGTTTGGATAATCTCACTTTTCCCGTTTTTAAACTGTCCCAACCAGTTTGAGTGTTTGCAGATCTATTCTAAATTAGCTGTTTGATTCTAAGATTGAGGTCATGTATACGTACTTCTTGGATTTAGGAAACCGCATTCTTCTTCCTCGAAGTGTGGATCTACTATTGTCCTTAAAATCATGATTCTAACATCCGCTCGTCACACTCAATAAACGAATACTGCGGCCGTTTTTTCCTTTTTTCTATCGCCATGTTTAAAGATATACAAAATTGTAGCCAATTAACAGTCTGTGCCTACTTCTTTACTTTCTAACTAACAACTTATTTATTAATGAAAGGAACTCATTTTCAGCTTCTGTTCCCATACGTCCATTCGGAGGGTGCTTTGATAGTGTCCATCTGCTCTGATCCTGTCGATAGCTTCGCATTTTGTTCCGAAAAATGTCATTTATTAAAATATTTGCAAATTAGATGAATTAATGAAGGTCATGCAGTTGCTATCCCCTAAACTAATACGCCTTTAGTTGACTACTCTGTACACGTCCGGGTTGTATACTCTTACTAATTTTTTAAAGTAGGGTTTCCTAAATTCTCCATTAGATTCAATTAAGCAACATGATATTGTACCGTAAAATTAGAAGCGTGATCCCAAATTTTTAGCTACCTACACAAATTCCATTTAATCCTTAAAGCTTTTATGCGTTATATTACGGAAGAAAACACAATCTGAATTTAACAAAGGACAAAGCAAAGCTCATTGAAGCTACTAATTTAGTCTCATCTGTGTTTGTAGGATACGTCCCTTTGTAACGGATGAGGTTTATTTACCTGTTTGGCATGCTAGAACAAAACTATTTCCTAGTGTCTCTGAGGTTTTAGATCACCCACTAAATTATATATGCAAAGCGGTAGCTCACATTGTTGTCGGTATAAACTTGGGTAGTAATGCACGTAGGATATGGGCTACTTCCGGATCTCTCAAATAGCGTTAATCCCTTAAATAACACCAGCTTTTTAACTGTTCCATTGTATTAATTCTATTCAGGGTTTAAAACATAATAATTCAATTGGAGATTTAAATGATATGAAACCAAATGTTTGTCGTTTTCGAAAACCTTTTTCTAAACTAACTATTTCAGAGGTGCTACGATACTTTTTTATGGATGCTATATTAAATTTCTACTTTTCTCGTAAGAGCACAAAATATGTTTTGGACCCCCAAGGACACCACACCATACATTTAAACCTCATACGATTTGATTATTGCGTTTGCTAAATCCAGTGTGGTAATTCTTTGAACCAATATGAGCAGCGTAGGGCTACTACATTTATGTTAACTTTTTAAATTCGTGTATTGTCCAGAGATAGAAATTTGGATGTATTCGGTCAAGATACCTTTCAGTCAACTATTACGTTTTATTTGCATGTTTCCCAGAAGTTAAGTACCTATACTAGCCAACCAAAGGGTATATTGCCAATATTTACTTACACCCTGTATAGTAAACTCAACAAGATTTTTAGAACTCGGAATCCCTCTTTAATGAACCACACTAATAAAATATTCAACTGCCCAGCCAACAACAATACGCTCTAAGGCATTTTCATCAAAATAATGGATATTCAAATTGAGGTTATTACAAAATTGCTAGCTCGTGTTGTGATGCAAGAAATAAAGCAGATGTGGTGGCTAATATAATAAGATCGGGTTGACGAGGCACAGCTTGCCATGTGTATGCGCGGGCCTCACAATGCGTATAGCAAATAAATTTAATATACCCCGGCTTTGCATCGCAAATTAAAACAGAAATTCTGCTCTGCACGATGCGTTATTTATATGCAAACTAACCAAATAAAAATTTGAGAAAAGCAGACTCCATACCCTCTGTGTACGAAGAATCCTTCAAAAGAAACACCTTCTAAAACGAGGAAACGGTGCAGATTAGCTCCTGAGAATTCATTTGAGCGCTTTCGCTTTTCGGAACAAAATTAACCGTAGACAATAATTTGTAATTACTAAGCGTCAATTTCAAGGCAAAGAAGACCCTTCTGCAAGTTATTGAAAGTTTTAAGTAGGTATTTGTTGTACATTATGAGGAACTTTTCTCATTTGTCATGCTTGGTTTGCTAAACACCTGGTATTAATTTTGATAAATTGCGGAATTAGGGTAGCTTTTTCAGGATATCGCTTGAACAGTTTAGTAAGGTTAACCTACAACTATAAACTCTTTAAATAGGTACGTATGAAACCGTTGCTCTAACATTTTCTAGCCCTTCCAGTTAGAAAATTATTCCTCCTAGTTCACAAATTACAACTTCACGCGATCAAGTAATAATATGTTTAGTTCTAACGATAATTTTATATACTATACAGCTTGCCAATGAAACAAGAACTCGGTGGAAGAACGACAAAAGATATCCATCTATCTGAAGACTTTTCTGACTTTCCATTACTCAAGTGTAGTTTGCTTCTAAAATGATGTAAACTTTTTCAAACAGAATGTTGTATTCGCTTGTAAACTAGACGAAGGTAGACAATTTTAATTGGAACCGTATTTAACAATTCCTTTAGTAGAAACACACGCATAGACGTAAGTTCTACTCAGCAGTAAGTTTTTGCGAATTTAATCTTTTATAAATGAAGAGTCCTCTAGACTCCCTTGCTTCCAGAGTGCTGTTAACCTTTACGAACACATTTCGTAGTTGTTGAATGGGAGGACGAACCAATGCAATACGGCCTCGGAGCAACTAAAGAGCCCTTGTGTTTGTCAATTTCAGCAGTAAGTAGAAGTTCGCTTCAAGACCAGACCGAAGTGCAAACTATTATGTTAACAAAGTTTATCAAATTCGCTAGAAAAACGCATCTCTCCCTTAAGTTGACACATAATTAAGGCTGTTTAAATTAAACGGACATTTAATAAACACGACTAACTGTTAGGTAATTTTACCCTAACTTATATATACTTAAATAACATACCTAGTTGTTGTTCATAAATTGAAATAAAATCTTATATTCTGGAATTAATATATTCCTGAAGTTAGAGCGGCTAACCGCAATTAAAACACATTTAAAACTTTCCCCAGAAGGTAAATATTTAGGCAAAGTAATTAAGAGGTTTTCATTTGAAATATTAAGCAAATTTAATAACGAATTTTAATTCGCTTTTCTTAAAGTTAAAGATAAAAAAATTTAATTGGCTTTTAATGTCTCGTTTCTTTATCTAATGTTAGTAGGTATATCTTTCATAACAAAATGTCTTGCGTAATAATTATTGGAACTATTGCGGGTAACTTCAACAATTTTCTATTAATTAGTTTAGCAACACCTAAATTAATTTTTTTTATGTTAGGGCTTGACTAGAACCTTGAACCATATGATTTCTTTTTTAGTCTAGTAACTTTGTCGTCTGAAAAGGGGTTATACCTTACCTTACATCGATAATTCTGATTTTTTATTCAGTTATTCATGATGTTGGCCCGATGGGTAATTCAAGTTTTCGACCTCGGGAGTCGAACGCAACTTTGTCAAAAATCCAGAAAACAGCGAAATTTAAAGAAATGGCAATTTCAAATTAAGTTCGCGTCAATATGTCAGCACAGCAACAAACTACCACTTGTATCCAAATAACTGTTCTTATTTAGGGCCGGTTTATCAATCCGTAGTTTTAATTCCTTATTACCTAACGAACGGCAACAGTCAATATTGTAATGGATAAGTGGAACAGCCTTTATATAAATCTATCATCTATGGATCCTCTTATAAGGAAAGGCGCTACAAACCTAAACCATAACTCCCATATCCGCAAACACGACAAATATGGGGCGTACAGACTCAGAAAAATGCAAGTGCTTTTGGAAAACACTATTTTAACTGTTCTCTTTTTAAAACATACCACCAGAAGAAATTTAAATACGATATCTACTTGAAGATGCCTACCAAATGTCATCATTGCCAAAACTGCTCACCGTAAAAGAAGTCGCAGATATAATAAGGCATACTTCTAAAAACAATAAAAAAGTACCTAATTACGACCTCATCCCAAGACGTCTGATTAAAGAGCTACCGAGAAGAGACATAGTGATGCTGACAACCATATTTAATGCAATATATTACTGTATCCTATAAAAACAGATGTATCGCAGAAGTGTCTTATGCGATACCTACCGTTTGGTATTAGCTGTGACAGATTCTAAATTATAAAACTAACCAAATTTTTTGATATCTATTAATCCCTTAACAAATTTATGATAGCTGGGATTACTGGTTGCATGTTGACAACTTTATGATATGATCACAGTCTACCCCCAAATGCGTACTACGAATCAACATTATATTTATTGGCTCCCCGTGACCACGGGAAATTTTCACGATTATGTTACTCATACGTACTGAACCAATAGTATATTTAAGAATCTTTTAAAAAATGAACTAATTGCGACGGTGTTTCTCGAATATACCTTCTTGTTATCAATTGCATCCCTCCAAATCGGTATACAGTGAAGTCCATTTATTATGCAATATAGGCATGTTGCAAGTTAATTGGTGTACGCACTTTACCATTGGAATATAGGCAACCCATTATACACTGCTAACCACTCTTGCCCCTGCCTACTGATGAATTTAAATTTTCAATTGTCAGGAATGTATTATTATTATTGTTTTTTACCTATTAAATTTTTTTTAACTAAGAACATGTTCTATTTTGAGGTTAAACTTTCATGTGTTGCTGATTTCGGTTAGATCATAGATGGTTAGATAAAAAAAAAATTTGCTAACTGTGTAATGGGTTGCCTATATTCCAATGGTAAAGTGCGTACACCAATTAACTTGCAACATGCCTATATTGCATAATAAATGGACTTCACTGTATGCGATTTGGTGTTTCGGCTTCCTATTGGCTATATACAGGGTGTCTCTAAAATATGGTGCCATAGCTTAACCACAGATTTCGGGGATCAAAATAAGACGATTTAACGCAACTTACCTCTATCCGAAATTGCTTCGTTAAAGCGCTATCCAACGCCAAAGATCTTCAAAAAATTTCTATATTTTTAAATAACAAAAGATTGTTTTTACCGATTAGGATAAAATTTGGGATGTGATTCTTTACTGGAAAAAGGTGTTTTTTGACATCATTTTTCTGTTCAGGAGTGTCGCGTAAGTGGTCAAAGGTTGATCATCCACAGTCAAAGAAGCTCATATCTTTTTAACAGTTCGGCCAATAGTTTTCAAAATTTTTTTACAGAGAGACATTCTTATTTCAAATATTTTTTGTCTCTTGTTCGATTTCGGTATCTCTCATAGTTTAGGCTGAAAACAATTATTTTGATTGGCTGCGGTGCATTTCTTAAAACAGATGTAGTACTCTAGTTGTCCCGTATGCTGAGAAACAATGACGAAAAGACAATTTGATATAAAGTTTATTACTAACAAGTATGTAAAGGGTAGCGCAAAATAATCTGAACCATTTCTCAACCAATATGGTTCAGCTTATTTTGTACCACCGGTAAATTAATAGATTTACAGCAAATGCTCAATGTTTTCCCGGATGCAAAAGTTGATTCTACGCAAAAAATTGTCTCTTCGTCATTTATTTCTCAACATACGGGACAATTAGATTACTACATCGTTTTAAGAAATTCACTGCAGTCAATCAAAATAATTTTTTTCAGCCTAAACTATGCGAGATACCGAAATCGAACAAGAAACAAAAAATATTTGAAATAAGAATGTCTCTCTGTAAAAAAAATTTGAAAACTATTGGCCGAACTGTTAAGAAAATATGAGCTTCTTTACCTGTGGATGATCAACCTTTGACCACTTACGCGACACTCCTGAACAAAAAAATGATGTCAAAAAACACCTTTTTCCAGTAAAGAATCACATCCCAAATTTCATCCTAATCGCTAAAAACAATCTTTTGTTATTTAAAAAAATAGAAATTTTTTGAAGATCTTTGGCGTTGGATAGCGCTTTAACGAAGCAATTTCGGATAGAGGTAAGTTGCGTTAAATCGTCTTATTTTGATCCCCGGAATCTGTGGTTAAGCTATGGCACCATATTTTAGAGACACCCTGTATACAATGCAATTTGTAGCAACCGCAAAAAACTACAAATGATCGTGATGATTTTTTCGAATGTTACACTGACATTTTCAATTTTTCATAATCAATAGACGAAAGTACCAAAATGAACAATCGTGACAAATATCATTCGATCACTTCTGTATATTCTAAATGCTTCTCCCTCTTTCTATTCTCAACTGATGTTGCCATTAGGAAATACCCTCCCCCAAGCGATCATGGATATTTCCATTGCAACATCAATATCGAATAGAAGTTGGGAAAAGTATATCCGAATATACGAAAGTGCTGTTATGATATTACCAGTGAAAACACCCCGTAGTCAGGGGCAACTAACAAAAGGCAAACAATTTTCGATCAATTCGCATTTGAGTTGCTCAATTTGAAAAAATGCATCATTTGGATTGATCATAATTTTCTAAACTAGAGGATAAGGGAGAAAACACTGCTGTTGTTGGTGGGACCTAACTGACCTCTTTCCCTCTCAATAAACTATTAGTGTATAAGTGACTGGCTCTCAAGCCGATTTGTACCTGGAGCACACATCTGTGGGGAATTGCATCTACTTGAAACATTCTAATACTGGAAAGAATTCAATCGAAAGTGCTGGTTTATACCAAATAGTGACCGTGGTTATCTATATATAGTCAAACAAGACGGCAGTAAGTGTGGTGTACATTTTTAAATTAAACTCTCTAGCACCAAGCCACCAACCGTAAAAGTTTAGTTACAATCGCTCTAGTGTATTACCTTACATAGAGCTAACTATCACTACCAATAACCCCTAAACGCCACATAAAACACTTCAATTACATCGTAAAACTAATGTTATAAAAAAGAGTTGAAACCCGAAGTTTTCAGGGTAAAAAAAGTATTCCGAAATTATTAAGTACATTTACTAAATTTCCTTAGAGAACCGAAGAACAATGTTATTATTTTATTATCGTGTATCTGGAAGTGCTCACTGTTTAGTATTTAATTGATCAATAATTAAAGTGGTTTAAAATTTGCTAAGTGTGGTGTATATTAAATATTACATTTTAAATCAAGCGTGAAAACCCATGCATGGCTGGACATAATGAAGTCTGAAAAGAGTAGAAATAAAATTACGCAATTTACAACTTTTTAAATTTAAATTTTACAAAATGAATATACAACATGTAATTATGGTTAATATTAATTAATTAAAAGTATCGCACTTGTAGTATCTTGTAAACCTAAGGCAAGTATACATCAGAATAATATGGAATGTATTAACAAGGAGTTTTAAAACACGCTGTTTAAATATCAGGTTGAATCTATTACCGTAAAAATATTATAACAGTTGCAAAAAGAAATTCATTCTCCCACCATTTGAATTTATATCCTACAACATTAACCAATTTTAGTTATGCTGTCGGATAGTAGCACTTAGTGGAAGTACATTGTATGCCAAATACTATTAAACTTCACGTTAAACGGTGTCTGGGATGTCAATTATAGTTATTTATTGTACAAGGGGCTAAAACAAAATCAACTTTTATCTTTGAAGGGAAAAGTTTGTATAACCAGACGACAAAGCCGAGTAGGATACATAATATCAATATCATTTTATCCACGTGTGCAATACAAAGTTTTTTCAAACATTTTTTTAGTTTGTTTTAATTAGAATTGTGTTCAATTTTTTTATAAAAATTATCATTTTATTTTGTTGTTATTACAGTAGATAGCCGCTCATTTGGGTTGGTTGTTATGGTCTCGTTTAACAATTCCATGACAATCAGTAGATTATTTTATCCAAATTCAAGCACAACTATATCAGCTGCTGAAAGCAAATTTAAATTTCATATTGCTTTCCAACTATACTAGTATCTTCGGTTGGCATTGCCATTTGATTATCGTGGTGCTTAGTAACGATATTAATAAAGTAATTCACTCTTTCTTTTAATACATGATATGAAACAAACTGAAGTATAAACACCACACACAGTCTAACCGAAAATACTACCGGACGCGATACTCAATCCCAAGGTTAGGGTAACAGATTCGGTCGGCAGTATTTCCATTATGTATCAGAGGATCCACGAAAGTTGTCTCGCCAGATCATCAGACGTTGGGAAGGTAGCCTCCATAACATGAGTTGATGGTGAATGTGAACCACACTGTACCTTCGATAAAACATCCTGCAATGCTGCCCAGGCCACTTATGCAATGGGAAAGCGCTAAGTTATATTAAACGTGTGGACGAGGACTGCTAAAGCAACCTCGACAGGTTTCCCGTTGGTTGCGGCAGAGGGAGTCCTGCTTGCACAGGTGGGTAACTGTCGGTACCCATAAAACTACTGTTTTATCTACCCAGTCCTACTGCACTCTGGGGGTAACGGATGTGGCCGTGGAAATAATGTAAGGTGGGATAGGGGTCGCAAGTCAAGAGATGAGCGGCTACGGCGGAAACTCATCAAAGGTGTGGAATGTGCGGCAAGGAAGTTGACAAGAGACGACATGAATAGCGAGTGGTTATGGGATAAAGTACCTTACCAGATCTTGTACATGGGCATAGTGCGATTTGGAAGTATGTCCCGAGATCTACGCAGCGCAAAACTCTGCGCCAAATTAAGTACGTCGGGATTACTCGTAGGAGCAAGCAGTACCTGACAATTTATTGTAGGTTGGTCTCGAAGGGGCAGTGGTTGACGAACCGTACGGAAAGGTGGCTTTAGTTAGTACCTACACCCTGTAGATTTTTAGTAATTTATTTTGAGCAATAAATTTACCTACCTTATAGAAATGCCGAAAACGGAAACAATACTACATATAAACCGAACATGCCATTTTGCCTTGATATTAATTTTCGAAAATGGCTGTAGTACTTACGTAATGGGATACTATTTCCTTCTATCAGTTTTTTTGAGCACTTAATTAAATGATATATCCCTAATGGAAAAGGTTTGTTCTAGTTCCGCAATAAATAAGAATAGAAACTAAAACAAAGCAAAGATAGAAAAAGAAAAAATATAAAATAATTGCAATCAGACATTATTGATTTTCGAATTAAAACCGAACGCAGCGGAAGCTTCTTGTCCTATATGAGTTCTTTCTCCGACAATTATATCGCTCTGTACCATAATCGTTTCCAACTAATTAAAATTAACTCTGTGTGCGTTCTCGTGGGATTTTCACGGGTAGATTAAACGGATTACGTGACTGTTACTTTAAAGACTGATTCTCTTTTGCAGGATTTTCTTTGCTAGATACTTAAATACTTCCTATAATACGGTTATTCAACCCAAATTTATGTAAATTTCTGTATAATCTTTTAATGTGCTTCCGTTTTAGTAGAATTTTGCTTTCAATGTGGTAAAATAATACTAATAACGTCCGTGACCTAAGATGAAGGAAACGCGGCAAACCGTACATTAAAGTGACGGGTCAGTTGCACGGCAGCAGGTCCAGAAGGCTCATTAAAGTAATTCCAGATGTAATGACACAGTCAAGCTAGTTAGCAGTATATCAAGCTATTTTATAGGACCCCACTTACCATTAAAGTGATTCGCAGCTTTGTTTAGCTCTCAAGTCAATCCATTAACTCTAGAAAATATGGAGTTTATTGTTTAAATTTCCGGACCACGAAATAACTCTCCTATTTTCTCTCTGTACCCTTAACTCAAAAGGTTCCTGTTTACAGAACGACCACAACGTGGAAACTTCTCAAGGATAGTGTATTTAAATCCTAGAAAATTATTTAAATTGTTAAGTAAATTTACTTTAATATACTGTATATCATATACTTAATTAAGATTGATTCAGAACATGTATTTTCTTACGACAAACCTTTATAAATAATTGAGTCCGATGATAAAGTAGAATACAATTTAGATTTATTATTAACTTAAATTAGCCCCACCTGTTCCTTTTGGCATCATCCAAAATTCTATTATAATAATTCAAGTACTCGTTCAAGCAGCTTATCAGAAAAAGCTAATTCGTTAAACGGACACGAAATCCTTTAAAGGGTTCTAATTTGCTCTATTTAATAGACAATCGCCCTCACCTGACAGTTTAGAAAATTTGTGAATCAAAATGACGCAACTTTCCGAAATGAACCAATCAGAATAGTTGCCCTTGACAACAGAGTTGATCCCATAGATAACGTTGATCCGATAAAACTAATAATTAACTAATAAAAAATACCTGATAATTTTATTTATTTGAATTTTAATTCATTCAAACATGGTTCCGTTATATATCCTTAAAACTTTTTCCTCCCTGTTAAAGGCGCGTATTCGTTGCCACAGCACGCTAGGGCGCTTGGTCCTAGTGCACGTTGACTGAAGGTCAAGGCTATAATTGGATATGAAATTCTGCTAACTAAGTGCTGACTCAGACATCATGCCACATTAAGTTTCATGTGCGATCTGGTGATCGATGTACATTCGAGGCCATATCCATATTTGGACATACAGAATAGTATAAAAGCACAACGCATTTCCATTCGAGTTAGTGTGTGCTACACTCTACAGCCAACCAGTCAACTAAACTCTTCGACCCAGCTCTACAACCAAGCCCAATTGTATGGGCCCTTTGGGGCTCAGTCCGTTCATCAGAAGACTCAACATAATTACAGCAAGACAGACCTGGCCAGAGTCCAATGCGTACCCAGAAGACTGCAGAACGCTCCTTCGACCAACCATGGTCCACTTGGTTCTACTAGCTACATTTGTGTATACTCACCTTAATGGGGCATTTGTTCACTTTCTAAACTTTGCTTAAATATAAATATGTTAAACCATCGATGTGTTTAAATCCAGACCAGTCACTAATTTATAACGTGACAATATTTATCGATATATCGATATAGCGCCCGGTCCTAGCACAAAATAATGAGGTCATTAATATTTTAATATCATCAGTTAGGTATATATTGCAAAATGTGTTGGTCATTTATATATTATACAAGGTAATTCAAAATTGTACCGCATCTTATTCAGAGAATGTTACTCTCATCAAAATAACAAGAACTTTGTGTTAACATTTTCATTTATTATATCATTTATCATCGCTTTTTGCCTCCACTAGTGGCGTAGAAACAGGGCTTTTGCTAGATACTTAAAGGAAACAAACAGCAATACAATTTTTAAAATGTCTGTGGTATAGCATGAGGTACCAGGTATAAACAAAAAGAATATGGCAGGGAGGCCTCATTAATCCAAGAGCGTTTGCTTCGTGAAACTATCTTGCTCTACGGCCCTTCAATTTTCACTCTCATATGTCTTACATCAAAGGCTTCAAGTTAAGGGGACGAGCATTGAAAGTCCTTCTCAGGCAGCACGCAATAGAGATTCTGATTTTGTACTTGGGCTAAATCAATCTGATGGAGGAGGGTGATTTCCAGAACTGACGAATACAATAAAACGTATTAAGTACAGCAGGGCAAGGTACGATAACTAGGAACTCCCTGTTTGTCGAAGAAAAAAAAATGTATGATAATAATGTTGCAGAGGAGAAGTTGATTAATATTCATCAAAGTCTACCGAATAAATCTACTATCACAATATCCATACCTACATAAAGCTCAAGAAAACCTGTAGCAAACGATATTCAACATAATATCTAGAAAAGTGGATTCGGCAAAGGGATACGAATTAATCATCACTCAAAGACGTTAT